>BROG01000260.1:0-215000 GCA_030159075.1 Atrina japonica | reverse complement strand
CTTCTAGTACTTTCAAGTTGCGTATTGACAGAAAAATGTGTATATTTCCCTGGAATAACAACTTTTTTAATGTATATTAACGCGGACACTCAAATGTGATGAAGGGAACCATTACTTAAAAGCGTTCTTTCAACAAAATTCAAAAACATTATATACACATGTATATTAACTTTTTCTAATCATAAAACATTTGTGTTAACTGGTAAATGTCTTTAACTAAATTGTTATAAAAATACATCCAGATTTACGACATGATGTTGAGAAAGAAGCAGTATACTGCCAAAGATACTGTGAGAGTTTCTGGAATCATAGTAAAAGCCATGTAACCTGGGGGGGTGGAGTCTTTTTCGACCAGGATGAGTTTAAATTTTAGGTGATGAAGCATCACCATACAGAAGAGGGTATCCAGTGAGGAATAAAACGTTTTTCCCGTGCAGCTTGTCATAACCGAAAAGTCAGTAGAATCATCCGTATGCCTATAATCAAAATGTTACTCCGCCCCGCCATCTTATTTATGTGAATCCGACAATAACTACAAAGAAACCATGCAAAAAGAAATGGCGATTTACGGGCTTTTGGGGGTAATTTATATCGTTTTATACCGATGTAACTAAATTGTAAACCTGGATATTTTCATCCCATTTAATTTTCATTTAATGATTTTCTCCCTTGGGTGAGAGGGCAAATTTAAAATGCAGGCGAAATTTTCAAGTTTATGAATAACTCAAATACGAACATACATGCCATCTATGAGACTAAAGTTATTTAGGGGCGACTTTTAAACGGTGTGGATTTGAATGTTCTCTGTCGTAAATGGGCGAAAATGAACAAAGGCGAAAATTCCCAGGTATACCGTTTGCTTAACTCATCCGTTACCAAAAACACGAGTTTAAGCAGAAACAACATTTTGAATCTACAAACGAAAATCTGTAAAACCGGATCAGCTCTGAAAAAATAACTTATTTCTGTGGAGGGTTTAGTTTGGATGGCAGGGTAAGAACTCTTGTCACAACATCAGCCGACAGACATTGCAATCGTTAATTTCTGTCATTTCAAAAATTAGTCAAAGACACTTGGGTCTGACATGGATTTTTAACTCGAAACCCCCATCCAACAAGGTCGACTTTCTACCACCAGACCTAGGCGTATAGGATTTAGTCACTTTATTGATGTGATATTTACAGCTAAATAGCATTTAGAAAGAAAAAGAAATGTCTGAATTTCCATATGAAGGAGAAATAAACTTAGTAATATGTAGGAAATTTCTAATCAATATTTCTATGATTATCAGTTCTATGTTTCAATAGTCACCGCTATCCCATCCCTGTCACACAACCACAATCTCATCCCATCACTGTCACACAACCACCATCTAATCCCATCCATGTCATACAATCATCATCTAATACCACTCCTGTTACACAATCACCATCTAATCCCACCCCTGTTACACAATCACCATCTAATCCCATCTCTGTCACACAACCACCATATAATCCCATCCCTGTTACACAATCATCATATAATCCCATCCCTGTTACACAATCATCATCTAATCCCACCCCTGTTACACAACCACCATCTAATCCCACCCCTGTTACACAATCATCATCTAATCCCACCCCTGTTACACAATCACCATCTAATCCCATCCCTGTTACACAATCATCATCTAATCCCACCCCTGTTACACAATCATCATATAATCCCACCCCTGTTACACAACCACCATCTAATCCCATCCCTGTTACACAATCATCATCTAATCCCACCCCTGTTACACAATCACCATCTAATTCCACCCCTGTTATACAATCATCATCTTATCCCATCCCTATCACACAACCACTATCTAATCCCACCCCTGTTACACAATCACCATCTAATCCCATCCCTGTTATACAATCATCATCTCATCCCATCCTTGTCACACAATCACCGTCTCATCCTTCTAACGCCATGTCATTCCTATCCAATTCAATTTCTACCACGCCATCCCTATTCAATCTCATCTCTTCTTATTGAATCCCATTCCTGTTACGCAACTATCACCATGACATGCAATTTACATTAAAAACATCATAGTGCAAAATATTTTTTTCCAATGAAACAAATTTATGAAAGTGACTTACCCATAGGGCAGGTTCTCAAGTCGGTTGAACATGTCTTCGAGAACTTGCTTGACGTCGGACCAAACTGAAATGATATTAATAATTTATATATAACACAAAAAAAACCCACAACCACCTTTATTTCTCAAGAAAAATCACCATTAAGTTGTAGATTTTAAAAATGACAAAAATATTCACATCCTTTCGAGAATAACATTATATAATTTCAGAATTTCTTCCCCATCCCCATCTCTGTAATTGAATACGTGTTTTATATTTTTCTAACATGAAAGAAGTTTAGTGAACAAATGTGTTTGAAGCATCACAATATAAACTGAAATATCACAATGTAAATCTAAGAAAATAAAATATAAGAATTTGCAAAAAAAAACCATATTAAATAAATAAACAAATGATATATAACACTCATTTCAATTCATCAAATTTTAATCACATTTATATTAATTATATGCAATAAACTTATATATTAGATAAAAAAAACTTATAATTATCTTGGTTAGTTCATAATTGTAAAAAAAAAATTAATATACCAACCCGGCCTCGAAAAGTGTATATTTCCCCAAAATTTAACATAATTTTTTAAATACACAAAACGATGTATTCTGTACCAACCATTGTACCAACTGGAAGTACACCAAACACAAACAGAATTTTGCCAAAATTCTTGCGATTCCCGATTTGTTAAAACTTGACATAAATAAATTCTAGAGAAGTTGAAATGTAGATTATCGGATTTTGTATTCACATATTTTGATATAAAACGTACGCATAGGGATCAGTTTCCGTACCCCTAGGCACTTCATTTTAAATACAGATGTTACGAGAAGAGACGAGTTTCGATAGGTTTTAGTTGAATGCCTAACACCAAACATCCAACACTCAAAAGAATGCCTCGGGATGTTTGTTAAATAAAAATGCGCAAAAACCCGAGGTTTCCGAAACAAATCATACCATGCATTAAAGAATAAGATACAGACATTTTAAGAAGATTTATTTTAGATCGAAAAAGGCTGAGAAACCAATCCAAGGAATTATCCTGTCATAATGACTTACTCGTGTCATTTTTACCTCAGTTAATTCTTTTCAGCAATACGTAAAGTTTCTTAAACCGCTTATATGCTTGTCGTGTTTGCAAAGCAAAGTTTCGACGTGTAGATAGTCATTACAAAGAATTATTTAAAAAACACACACGCATTCTATAGATATTTAAATTTTAATTTGCTTCTCCCCTCTGTTTTGTACACAAGTCAGTGTGTGTATGTGTCAAGGTTTTCTGATCCACATCGTTTCTCAAACACATTGACATATTACATTTCATATTTGGTGGTTACTGGTGGCGACATCTAGCGCCGATATAAAATTTTACTTTGATTGAACCGACACTGGCCCCCGACTTTAGCCAAATTGAATGAAAAGACTCGTGGCATAGTCTGCACGTCGCCATTATACTGTTTTTACGTAACCCCCCACCCCCACCCCTCGGTCGATGCATGATCGATTGTTAGACGTGTTCTTATTGGCTCAGTAAAACAGCCCACGAATCCAATGGGAAACGACACCGCGAAGCCATAATATACAGGCCAAGTCTGTCAAGGTGTGCGAGTAACGAAGTGGATCGGAAAACCTTGACTTGGGAAGATGGGGAATCGTTCGAATTTTAATTCTCTTCAATGAAAAACTTCTTGAAAACAAAATATTCATATTTGTTTTGCTGTATGTTATTATAGTATAATTCGGCACTTTACCACCGAATGAAAACATATTCAGATATTTCTGTGTAGAATGGCAAAAGTATACATGAAACAATCATTAGCAAAGCACAAACTTCCGGTATTTTAAAATATCATGGCGGCACTTCCGCTTTCTTTGAATCATCGTCACAAAGTTAAAGATGCCTTTATCGTGATCAAATACAGATTAAACGACGCCAAACAAATACAAACCAAACTTTAGTACAAATAAAGGATGAATAGGTAAATACAATTACCTTCGAAATAGAGTCAACAACACACCAATTCAATTTTCTTTTCTTTGGTAAACTAATGACGAGTAAATATTAGATTTTCTTGTATGTTATTTTGGAAAACAGTTTCTTTTAACTTCATTTTCCAATTCACTTATATCTCACATTAGAGTCTATTGTGTAAATACTAAATATGCATAAAATACAAATGTATACAATCAGATACGGGGGATGTTCGCCATTGTGACTGCATACTTATCCAATGTAGACTAGAGATATTTGTACATACGCATCAGGAACGAAATGTATTTTGTTGTTTTAAAGATAAACACACCATTTCAATCTAAATGTAAAAAGATGGATATTTGGAATAAATAACTACTTTTTTTAACTATTGAGCATCTCCGATTTCCCATCTTTCAAGTAAACCTAGATTATAACAGGGATAGAAATTAAATTTTGCAAACAAGGATTCACATGGGCTCGTATGTCAGGATGTTTTTGGAGCCCAGTTGCATGTCTGAAAGTCCAGGAACTTGCTCCTCTTATAACATGCAATTTAAAAAATCTTACCAGTAAAAAATTATCCTAAAGTATTTCATACACTAACTACATGTAGCAAAGTATACTCAGTTTACAAGAATATCAGTTGAAGTTTGTGAAAGTGCAAGATATACCCCCAAATTTTCAGTAGCCACCTGGGCTAACAGGCTGTGAAATCTACTAGCCCAGCTCAGGTTTTACTAGCCATGGGCTACTGGGCCCCTGCTAATTTCTATCCCTGTTATAATGTCATATATAATACATGTACATTATTTGTCTTTAAGACTTATCGGTTTTTTTTCAATTTTCCAGTGTGTGTGTGTGTGTGTGTGTGTGTGTGTGTGTGTGTGTGTGTGTGTGTGTGTGTGTGTGTGTGCGTGCGTGCGCGCATATATAAAGATTCGTATTTAAAACTGACATATATCAAATGCAATAGATACTGCATTTGTATTTAAATTAACGGACTCATATTTTAGTGTTCTGAGGAGGTGTAAACTTATTAGCGCAATCTTGAATTTCCGCAATTACGACAAGAATATTTTAAACTAGTGGTAAAACTGAAATAATGGCATATTACATATATCATGCAAACATTCCGTATTAAAACCACTTCACGTTAATCATCTTGTGTCAGTATACTATAAATGCCATTAGTTTTGTCGCTAATGCAGAATGACAGGGTGAAGAAATTTTAGCGCTACACTTGAAATTAGAATACACATGTACCACTAAAATAAGTACACGTACAGGAGTAGATAATCAACAATCAAGATACAAACAACATATAACATGTCTCAACTGTGTACAAAGAATTTGCATGATTTCCATTTTAAACACTTATGAATAGCCAGAAGTTAAAGCAATTGTGATTAGTTTAGTATCAAGTAAAATGCATTTATCGATAATGACTGAAATTATTTTCTATTTGCCCGGGGATTCTCGTAGAGAATGGATTACTTTAAATAAGTTCAGTTTGTATACATTTCTATAGAGTTACAACTAAGCTATATCATTTTAAATAGAGCGAACAATTGATTGAACACAATTTTAAATCTTCCAAAAGATAATAGATAAATACTTAACTAATTGAGGTGTATGTAATACTTTGGAACAGACATATTTAACGGATAATAGAGTTCATTTGAGAAACGCAATAATGATGAAAGAAGCTACAAGATTTAGAAGAATTCTCTTGTCAGAGCCCACAAAAAAAAGAATAAATATGGTAGGACTTGAAGCGATTTTTCAAGAGACATATTTTAACAAATTAAAATTCTATACTGGTATGTTTAAGTTTCACTTGTAAAAAAATTAATATCCTCTATTATAGACGTATTTAACCATTCCGGCCACTTCATGACAAATTGTATACACTGTTCATGTAGTAATCCCCACCCCCACCAAAAAAAAAAAAAAAAAGGAGGAGACAACTTATTTTAATAAAAAATATAAATGTCTAACAAACTAAAACAATTATGCAACTGGATGATTAATTATATCTGGAATAATCATGTATTAAAAAGACATATTTAAAGAAATCAAATCAATAATTCACTGACTCCTATAGCCACAACTGGACCCTTCCATTTCATAGAATAGTTAAATCCACTGTCAGAATTCAGGAGTGTATAATTTATAATTCAAATTTTATAATCAATTACTTAATTAACCTGCAATATTAACTTGTTCATCCCCGAATTATGACATTAGACCGTACTATTTATTGATTTGGGCGAGTTCAAATGTGACCGCTGGGGGTGATGAGTTAAATACATATTTGATGCCACATTTAATGTGTGATAATGATAAGAAATTAGGCCTACTTCCTTTTTCAGAAATTTGAAACGAACGAATGAAACTATTTATACGCACAAAAAATTAAAATGAAAAATCGATCGGACATTACGGTTACAGAAACATCATACAAGGAATTACAAATTTGCGTGACATGAACAAATTTTCACCGATTTATTGCCATAGATTAAATTCCATGTATCCAAGGTGCATTCGAATCAATCAGGAACTAAAATGATTGCGATCTGCGTCACTTCCGGAAATCACCGGAAGTTGTAATTAGACAAGACAACTTTTGTGATCGATGAACAATATAAAATGATTTATGATTCTTTTTAGTAATAAAAGACAGTTAGAAATTGATCAAACTGTGACCCATCTTTATTAAGAAGAGAAACAATGGCTAGATCAGTGGTGTATGTTCAATATATATCGACACACTAAGGTAAAAAAAGAATAAAAGCACTACACGTATAATCGTTGGAATTGGTGTTGAATTTTGTGCGTGTAAAAAAACAAATTTGTCGTCCTCAAAGTGTATGTTATGAAAAATCAGAAAATAAACCATTATCTACATTATGATAGCTTGTCTTTTTATCTATCTATCTATCTATCTATCTAAAAGATCCAATCTATTTATCTATATAATATCTAATCTATGTATCTGTAATACTGTCTGTCTGTCTATCTATCTTTCTATTTATTTATTTATCTATCGATATTATCATTATTATTATATAGGTTGCATCTTTTAATTGTACTGACTCAATTATACGCGATTATATTCCATGGGCGGATCCAGCATTCCAAGTAAGACGGCACGTGAGTGCGAAATATTTTTGCCGAGTTTCGGAAGTCGCCAAGATTTTAAGAATCTGATGTTGATTTTTTAAAACTTCTTTATAGAAAAAATAAGGTCCTACACATTATTGTCAACTTTAGTGGCGCACGACCCCCACCCCACTTTTTCATTCTAGCAAAATCCGTCGCTGGATACGAGTGTTGTAAGGGTGTCCGGGTAGCGCAGTGGTTAGCGCACTCGCTTTTCACCAATGCGACCCGGGTTCGATCCTCGGATTGGGCAGGGAAGTATGTGAAATGGTTACCAACCCGGATACGCTCCTGTCCTTCGGACAAGACAGCAAACACCGAGGTCCCGTTCACAGTTAGTGTCAGCACGTTAAAGAACCCTCACTGCCCAATGGCCATAGGTGTCGAGCATAGGCCAAAATTTGAAGCCCTTCACCGGCATTGGTGACGTCTCCATATGAGTGAAAGATTCTTGAGTGGGACGTTAAACAACAATAAACAAACAAACAAACGAGTGTTGTATAGAGTGGAAGCACACACATTTTAGAAGTATTAATTTACTCACCGACCCCTGAATTCACAATTGGACTTGCCCATTTCAAAGGATGGTTATGTCCACTGTCAGAATTCAGGGGGTGTATGACTAAGAACATGACTTTATAATACTTGTACACGCAATATGAAGTCGTTCACTCCTGAATTATGACAGTAGGTCATACTATTTATTTATCTGAACGAGTCTAGTGTGACCAGAGGGGTTGGTGAGTCAATTTTCCGTAACTGAAGGAGTCAGGAGGGTTTGTGCTTAACTTATAAATAGATCGGGTTCTAAATTATCACTGTACATTGAATCACTTTGCACTTCAAATTACACTACAATATGACAAACAAACACGAGGGGAAATATCCATTGTCAGAATTAACGCTCGTGAGTCATAACTGTGAATTAATACAAACTCAAAGTCCGGATCCGGTCGGTACGTGTATTTTTATAACATGTGTTACAGTCCGACTTTTAATTAGCGCAGTCAAAAATATGTTTACTATAATTTTCAGAATGTACATGTACTTATTTTTATTAAACATATGAAAAATTATGTTTGTTAACAACACTTTGTGTTTACGCAATCTAAGTGCTCTCGGACACGCCCATTATCCTCAGTACTGACTTGCGTGATATTTGTGGGACCGAAACGCAGAACCGGTCTTTTCGACATCAGTGCAACATGTCCATTTGAGATAATTATCGGAAATAAAGTTTAAGCTTTTCCAGGTGGACAGTGAATGTTTTCCACTATATATCTAAACACAATCATGTTTATTTTCCGTTCAGCGGGGATGGAAATTGTACTGACACTGAGCAAATATGTAAGGGACTTGATTATAAAAAATAATGTTGTTTATTTTGTTTTTTCATTTTTTGAAATGGAAATCAGTGATACCTTTTAAAGACTCCCTTGCTTAGTTTGTTATTCGTACCACAAGTTTTCAGGTTATAAATATCCTAATAATTAACATCACTTAACAGACCATTTAAATAGCGATTAATATATAAAACCTCATACAGATTATATGTATCGCATGTTTTTTACATGGACATGGATCGGTATTTTCAGTTTGTTATTTACCGGAGGTTATACCTAATACTGAAATTTAAACATTAATAATGCATCATGTTTATATATTGTTACATGGTGGAGGATAGAACCCAGCTACAGTATAACCGAAAACAGACTGTCGGCCTCCTGCAAGTTGACTGGCAAATTTTCTGACAAGACAAATTTAGATTTCACGGAGCTCCAACGAACGCTAGGGGTGGTTAGAGACGAAAGATGTGTTTAAAACGCGATACTATAACCACTTGGCCACGGTCACTTTTTGTTCTAACCTTGGGTTTCTTGGTTAGCAATCCAACCACTGAATATATGATACATGTTTCTAAACTTGATTTCAAAATTGTTTTAATTGTGTATGTCTAGTGAATTATTGGTTATTCGCATAGGTTGGATCTAGAATTAAACAACCTTAATTATCAAAGTGAAATATATATTTTGAACCTATGCATGGGATTTACAACTTATACTAGGGGCTGGAGCAAAACAATAGGCAATTTTCCAGTTTGCAGTTGAAATTTCCCAATTGAAGATTTTCAAATGACAATTTACTTGATGATATTCTTGTATGTTCTCACAGTTTTGTGTAATTCTAAATTTCCGAATTCTAATAAAATGTTGCTGAAATTCGAAAGGCCTATGCCCCATTCCCAAAAGAGTGTGGAAAATACCTGTTATGTCTATTTGGGGGGGGGGGGTTAAAGTGTCCTATGTACAATGACGTCTATCAAAGATTTTATTTAAGTTCTACTTCAAAGATTTGTACTTTATTTTATACATAACGCACAGTCTGATCAATGTTACCATTGATTTGAACCTAGAGCATGATTTCAGTCTAGCGAGATCTCTACAAACGAACCCCCTAGAATGAGGTTTTGAACCAGCCGGCCTTGTCAATTACACATACGAATAAACCAAATTTCAAAGCCTTTTAATTAATTATTATGCAGTTTGTAGATGTTTTTCCGTTGTGAGGTGAATAGCAATTACACGCTGGAGGTCACGGGTCCGAGTTCTGTGATTGACGGGGTTGTAAAAGTCATACGTAAATAATCAGTTTCAAAATAAATCAAATTAAATATATAATTGGTTATCGCGGAAAGAATTAAGACTGTTCAAAGTCTGTGATGAAGAAAAGGTAATCTTGAGTTACTATCATAACAGCGGAGTAAACCATTGAAAGGTCAAAGTCTGACAAGTTCATTAATGCAAAGTATACAATTTATATGCGAAGACACATTTCTTTGTTTTCAGATCCAATGAATATACTCGATAGGAATTTGCATAAAAATTAAAGCATCGAGAAAAACTAATTTCCCGGATGCTAATGTCAACCGATCTAGTCACGATGACTATCACACTTCCGGTTAGTCTCTCTCTCTCTCTCTCTCTCTCTCTCTCTCTCTCTCTCTCTCTCTCTCTCTCTCTCTCTCTCTCTCTCTCATTTTGTTAAGAGATACTTACTATTTTAACCGGAAGTTTACAAATCACCTGACCACAACTGGTCAAAGACATAGTTCCGATGTTCAATAATTACAATTATTCCAACGAACGAATATACACAACAGAATTCAATTCCGAAAATAGTGTTGTTAAGATGTCATTTCATATCTAATAATTTGCACATTAATTCAACTATTTCCCACGAAATATTATCCCATAGCTGACGGTTCAAGGTTTCAATATGATATATGTTTAGACGATTTTATACACTGTAATACATTCCAGTAAACGATATATATATATATATATATCCAAATGTCACTAGACGAAGCAACAGCTACTGGTGGTATTTTTGAATAAAATTACTGCTAATCATTGACACAGGCTTCGGGTTTTAAACTCGACAAACAACAATTCAGATAATAGTTCTATACTTATGTATACAAAAAAAAAACGTCCTTCTGTCAATGTACAGAGTCAATTTAGTTATATTGAATTAAGAACACAATTACAAGTGTATGTCGCAGTTTAAAACACACGTTCGGGTTTCACGTTCGCCTACTATCAAGATGGCTCTAGTTGCAAATTATGACATTCAAGACATCTTGTAAATTTAAAACTCCTCATGAAAACAAATGCCAATAAATAAATACAATCTATAACGATATGATTTCCTTCCAAGAGAGGCTACGACTCGATACACAGATTATTGCTTCCAGTTCAAAGTGGCCAATCGATTCCAGCGACTCTCTTTAATTAATGTCTACTCCAATACCATACAGATGCGATGTAGATACAAGCAAACGGCTTAAATTAATCTTAGATTTAAATGTGATGCGTGTCTGAGCTTCATATTCATAAGGAAAGACTAAAAATCGATGTAATTAGCACCGTTACATCTCCCGGGAAATAATGACAGAACGCGCGAGAAAACAAAGATACGCATGGACAACAAGGCAAAGGAAACTCCTCGGAGACTGTGTTTAAATATTAGTTTAGTGGGATGCGAACAAACACGTGAAGAAGAATAGAAAATATAATTTCTCTTGAAAGAATAAAAACAGCAATGATTTCCAATATACTGTGTAAAATACAAGACCGGTTAAGTCATTAGTACAGAAAGAACGGCTGACGTTTTCCCATGTAGCTAGTTTAAGCTCCAAGATCGAAAAAAAAACAGCAAAATTCTTGGAAGTGTTCAAGTAGAAACAATCAACAGGCAAGTCATCAAATTCTTCGAAAATCAGATTTTCTGTTAGAACCTTTAAAATTCCTACAAACCAATTCTGAAATGCAGGTATACGTTTTTATAGTATATTATAGCATCCAAAAGGAGAAACTTTAAGGCAGATTGGGTTAGGTAAAGTGGTAATAGTTTATAATACGCATGCTTCAAGAATCACTACGGAATGTATCCATCAAATTTTACTAAAGTTATAATTTATGTTGAAAAGGCGGAGTTCTAAAACCAAGTCATCCGATTGAGCTTTGAAGAAAATCAAGAATTTTGACAGGTACATTACGGACCTATATACACTATAGTTTGTTTGGCTTTCTCAATCAACTTTCCTAGCTACATGTGATGTACTCTCTCTCTCTCTCTCTCTGGCACTCTCTCACACACAAACTCTCTCTCTCTCTCTCTCTTTCTCTCTGGCACTGACACACACAAACTCTCTCTCTCTCTCTCACACAACTCTCTCTCTCTCTCTTTCTCTCTCTCTCTCTGGCACTGACACACGCTAACTCTCTCTCTCTCTCTCTCTCTCTCTCTCTCTGGCACTGACACACACACAAACTCTCTCTCTCTCTCTCTGGCACTGACACACGCACTCTCTCTCTCTCTCTCTCTCTCTCTCTCTCTCATTTGATAGTGATCAACAAATTAAAATGAACATTCCATCCATGGATTTCCTGGGGAAAGCAATATCTTAGAAGTACGTACGGTTTGATTGATAAACCCGGGAATATTGTTAGTTCTGTCGATATCTACATATTGCCGTCTTCGATTACAAGAAATATTGACGTTTATCTTGGTGTATATATAAATAAGCTCGGATGTGATAAAATAAAGGCTGTAACAGCAACAAATCACCCCGAACAACCAACCATGGGCCATCACAGAAAATGATTTAACGGAACTGAGCTATTAGTTTTGTATCTTCCAAGTGGAAAATAAAGGGGAACTTTGAAATTGGCCGTATATTGATTGCAGTAGTCTCTGTTCGTTTCTTTATTCGGACTCGTATAACATATCTAGCTTTAGAGATCACATGCAACAAATACATATGTAAGTAACCTGCGAGATTCATGTAAGGTTTTCAATTTTATTGACACGAAAGGAAAAGTTGGGTCAATTAAGATATAAAGAGTGCGACGAGGCATTGGGGAAAAAAATACTCGTATAACCTCTTTTGTGGATACATTTCCCTAAGTAAAATTTCTACATGAGCAATAATCGGGTATATAATATCAACGAATTGACAAGGCCGTGGAGTCTGATATTTCACTTTATCAGCCAAACGTGAAACAAATGGCCTTCGAACACGATAAATAACAGATTTTCTTCGCGTAAATATGTAAATATTTTTAATTTATATGTTCAGCACTATTTGTAAATATATTAAAGTATAAAAAAAAACTTGCTGTTTTAAAACATCAGTTACCACTTACAATATAATCAGTGGTAATATATTTTCTGTCAAACAAAAATAGCAAAACGAAACGCGGTTACATTCATGCCTGTGTTACCACACCTTATATAATAATATGCACACACACACACATATATCTATCTCTCTCTCTCTCTCTCTCTCTCTATATATATATATATATATATATAAATTGCTGATTTAGTGCGAAATATCAACACGAAATAGATCTACCATTATTTTGATTGACATTTTAAAATAAGACATGTACATCAATACACACACAAGTACATAATCAATTTGGCTATTGATATATTTTTGTTTCAGCAAATTGATAACTATAGTGAACTAAGACTGGTGTTGTCTCGTTTTGTAAAGTGAAAACAAATCGAGAAGGATACAATATAAACCTCTCCAAGTTCCACAATAAAACGATTGCTAAAATTAAACAAATAAAGTGACAGATGAAGTGCATAACAACAGGTGTTATTAACAACCGGTAATAATTTCTCAATTCTGTGAAAAATGCGTGTCATCCTAAGGGGTGACCATAGCAAAGTGTCGTTAGGTCTTAAGGAAGGATAGAAAAAAGTGTCGTTATCTAGCTTAACATGGATACACAGTACCAAAAAATTGTATTTAGGAGTCAAAAGTCACACACGAGTAGAAGTATTGTAAATATTTTTCACACTTTATTACTATGAGCGATGGTTTTAGGCTCGTAAATGTGGCGATATTACTGTGCCTGATTTTATTGACGGGTTTCAATGTGCGCATTTCGTTTCTCACTTCAAAGATTGAGTGGCAAAATAATTACTTAAAGCAACATTCGGTCGATATCATAAATTGTTATCACATTGGCTCAAAGAAAATTTCTGATTAAATTCCATCTTTGCAGATGTGACTTCGCTTTACGCGCAGACGATAATTGAAAGGAAGGTTCACATATTCGCATAGTTTCGTATTTTTTAATTTCTGCTTTCTAATGTTTGTTTTTTTCATTTACGTAAATAATACATTAGATATTATATTTGCTAATGCAAAATAAATACATACCGGTTTTGATTGGTTCACGTTTTGACAGTGTATATTTGAACACCTAGCTCCAAGCATTGTGAAATACAAGGCTTCATCCACGTATCAAGTCAGTTCCGTTGTAAACAAAGAAGCACTTAATGATAATCCATCCCTCGGAGACGTTTCATCTTCTACGAACACGAGATGTATACGGTACAATGATAAGAGTTTTAAAAGATATCGATTTTCAAGATGGCGGTCTTGTAAAATGATTCCTGTTTTTAGTTCTGCGGTGTTGTAATTTTAAGATCATACAAAATCTTTGTAAAAAGAAACCGAACGTAAACTAATGACCTCCACAGTGAGAGTGCATTAATATTTAAATTATAGCCAACTTCAGCACTTGAAAACTTTCATCCCCGCCTCCTTGTAATTATTCCGTGTCGATTAGTCACAATAAGTTATGTTCTTCCCCCTCGAGAGTTTCGGACTTTGCTAATATGAATTGTGCAAACAATTCACCGCTTCCTGACAGCTTAAATAAGTCTAGTGTAAGTGTATCTCACAAACAGTGAAACAGTTTAAATATCTAGTCCATGTGCCACTACAAAAACAAACAACGAAATATATGTAATCCATTGATTCGCCTGTACTTCTATTCAATTAATAATGTGAATATACTTCGGTAACCCGTTTCAAAGGCGGACAAAATGTTAACCAAACACCGAACATGTTTTAATGTAATTCTCAACGAAGAGGATGAAAAGAAATTCGTTATATCACAATGAACTGGTAAGTTTTTAAATAGTACTTGTTACAATCAGCCGACTTAATTTACATACACGCAGACAAACGTATAGTATACATCTCTAGTCAAGGTGGCATTTAAAACTATACATCCGACGTGCATCAGGAACTCTTGTTACTAAAAGCTCCGGAAGATGCAATCAAGATAGGAATTTATTGAAATGTTTGTTTATGTATATAGATTAAAGTACAATATGTAAAGTACGTAAAAACTCAGAATAATGGCGCGTTCCTATCTCTGAAATTTAAGCTCTGCTCATCAGCAGTTTCATCTATTTGATTCTAAAGGAATTCATCCTTTACATGAATTGAACATCCATTTCACCGCGTGTCGACGTCAATCAAAATTTTAAAGACGATTGTAAAGTTGTCGGTTTCATTATTCATCGTATCTAATACGGTACAAGTGCATGTATTGCCAAAAGAGTTGTTCGTTCCTATCTAGAACAGAGTGTATTATTTTATGCACCGGGACAGTCTTAAATATGCATGTACATATGCAGTTTTTTTATGACATTCTATCGTATCGACCTGCCCGAAAAGAGTTCCTTGTGAAAATGAAATACGGGAAGATGCAGTGGTCGCAAGTTCGCAACATACACGCCCAAGTTCGTATATATCTAGTGAAACACGTTGAAGCTATTAAGGACAAACGATCTCCGTTTTATTCTTTTGTAAATAAAACTCGGGGAAGAAAAAGCACAAAACGTTACACACCTTGTGATTGTACGTACACCAGAACACATGGAGCTATAAAAGTAACGATTTCCGTTTTTTATTTCTTTCTCTTGAGATCCAAAGTGTTTTGAAGTCGACAATTAAAACTGTTTTATACCGCTCAAACTTAAACCGGCACAGACAAGGCAGTTGTTAGTTTGATTTCATTCTCCGTTGATGTATTTATTGTTCATAAAAAGAACACACAGTTTTATGTAGCGCTTTTCAAACTTAATAATTGCTCTCGTGTTGTCTATAGACAGTTGTGTATCTTCCTTAAAACTTTTAATATTAAACAAGTACACAAGCACATTCTTCTGTCAAACTCTTTAATTTCCATCAGTACCTCAAGTATTCACAGAAACATCCATTTCATTGACTCCTCCGGCTAAATGTTTATAGAGATCATCAAATTCTTCTTAAACACTTGAGCAGATACAGAAGCTTACGAAGAGAATTCTACAGTACGATACAGAAATAATTCTACAGAACGAAACAGAAGTATGTTACCAACTCTGTATTTTTTTTTTATCTGAATTGCTTTACCGATCTGTATTATCTTGAAGTTACATCAATAACATTAAAAAAACCCAACGTTCTGTTGCACCGACAATACTCCATTTAGACTTTACAGAATACGTACAAGTATCTTTTCCCCGAATTCAAAATAAATTGAAACTGATTAATTTGTCAATATCAACATGTATGTACACAAACATGTGTACATATATTATATCCGGACACAACACAATATTTTCACGTACGTGTTATCGTTTATGAGCTGTCCCGTGTGTACACACGTTATCATTAACATGTAATAGACCTAGTATGATAATCGAGTCATTTTACATGGTGACATTTATTTCAAATGTCATTTTTGCCTATGCCAGTTAAAATTAGAGTTGACCTTTTGTCATTTGTTGACAGTATCAGGCGATACTGCATTCATTTTTTCTTCTCTCTAAAATATCACCAATTTTACAGATAATGTATGCACATCCAAAGGTTTTAGGCGAACATACAAAACAACTAACCATATTTCATGCAAAAATGAATAATGCATTAACACCTCAAACATTCAAATCGATAGATGATAATGGAATATATATATATATATAAAAATATATATATATATATATATATATATATATATATATATATATATATATATATATATATATAAAACACTTACAAAATTTATTATGCATACTATTAATTTAGTCGAAAGAACGACTGCATACATGAATACTCAATATGTGTACTTATTTGAATATTAATAACATGAAACATACATATGCTGGTTATGTATGTATATCTTAGCATATCTCCTTCCGATTCCGAATGTATTGAAATATAGTGGCTCTTACAAATATTTTAAACGTATACATTTACATGAACAGAAACAGAACAATTTCAATATTCAAAGAAATATTTAAAAGAACAGAAAAAAAAAATTGTATTCAAAGAAATATTTAAAATGCTAGTTGATTTCCTTCTCCTTTTCTTCATCATCATCATCATCATCATTCTACATTTCATACATTCTACATTAAAACTGCTGACCAGCTATATAATTAGCAAAATGCGATCTATAAGACTCCCAGGATTATGTCAACTTATCAAGCTTCCTATTAGCAAATGTCATTTGTTATGTATTGGCAGAATGAGGTCATCAAAGACTTGATGTCAAACTGATAGGGTTTATTTTACCGTTAAAACTCATGATCCGGAGTTAGTTCCACAACAGTGATACTGCAGTAGTAGATGATGGTGATGATAATGACGACGACGACGACGATGATGATGGGAGGAGGAGGGGGTAGAAATCGCAGGATTCTAACACATTTGATAGCCGTAGGAGATGGACATTCGGAGCTATTAAATGCATGCTCATTTGGTCTAGAAATTAGTTTTACCCTTTGAGTTTATCACATGATCTTAGCTCAGTGTAATTTGAGGCAATTATACGTCACGGGACATAGCTGATAACGACACACATTGCACAATTATTTTATCGATATGCGATTTTAACAAAACAACAGCCACTGGGATCTTGTTAAAAATGATTCATTACATCCATCAGGTACATAACTACAGAGATACAAATCGCAGTCATGTTTCCCGCGTGGCACGTGCTTGCATCGTCTGTTCATCATTATTTTCAATCCTGTAAATCATCAAATATCGGTTTTCCTATTTGGAATGCTGGATGATGAGTAACTAAAAACCACCCTGATTTGAAAAGAATATTGTACAGCGAGAAGTGAAATGCAGATTATTAATTAGCCAAATACAAAATCTTATCATATTGCAAAATTAATAATTATTTTGAATTCGCGTTTTTAATTTCCCAAGGGGAAACCGGTTTTCCTCCTGTCACAATGTAAGACATTATAATGAGGATGGATGTAGTAGACAACAGTATCAGTAAAACTCATTAAAAATTGAAAAAAGAAAATACTAAAACAGCTGTGTAACGAATGCATTCCGTATCGGAAATACACGTATTTTTATAGCCAGTCGTTATATTCCGCCGATCTCCGATTGCTGTATCATAGCTGAATTATTTGAGTTAGTATTCCAGAAAAAAAAGAAACGATTCAGGCTGAGATTATGCATGGTCCGGACTGAGGTGCATATGGTCCGGACTGAGGGGCATATGGTCTGGTCTAAGGTGCATGATCAAGAATTCACAACTGTCAACTTAATTGACAATATATCAAACCAGAGATCTGTTTAGCAACAGCGGTATATTTCAATTTCAAGATTTTATTTTGGACAATGAGGAGTTTTAGACACTCCCGCTTCTAAAACTACATATCGCTAGAATACAGTAAGACCCACGCGGTCTTAACTTCTAGGTCATTTCAATTTCCAAATGACGCTTTTCACGATCATTTGCTAATCTTTTAATTGAAAGTTTAAAAGTGAACACACAGTGAGTAGTAATGTCCTCAATAAAGACAATTTTAAATTTTCAATTCAAAAGTTAGCAAATAATAATACTAATGATGTGTCGGATTCTAGAACAGGTCATTAAAAACCGAAAATTGATTGCGCATGTGGACAAACATACAGGAGTAGCCTGGTTAATGACCCAATCTTACTTCGTCGATACTGACAGCGTTAGCATCAGTGAGCCAGGATCCCAGGCTAATACAGGAGACAACCATCGTAAAATGCAATTTCTTGAAAACGGCAATATGGTACTGCGTAAAAAGAGCTACTGTACAGCTATTCCGTTTATCCATACCAGGCACCGGTAAAGTCGATAGTGAGATATAGGAATACGCATGTATACCGGTCTTTCCAGAAACTGTTTACATGTGGCTTAGGTTATTATTATTTTTTTTTTACATACGACTGTCTATGACTTCTTTCTAATGTCAACATTACTAAAATAACAAGTATCTGAAACAAAGTTATTAATAAATATTTGTTTTTGTCATCATTACGACTACATGCTTACGACCTTACAAAACCATTTCTTCCGTTTTTGAATAACGTTCGATCGATCGCTGCTGCTACCAGACCGCAATGTAACAATTTCTGCTGCCTGATCGCATTAATTTCAAGGGCGGATCAATATTAACAAGATCACATATACACAACCGTATCCTGCGCTTTGTCTAAGAATCTTCGTTTCGACATTTTATTGACGCTAATTCCTATTGATATGAGTAACCGGCGAGATATACACAATGCTAACTGGGAATTGTGGGAAATGATTAGCCTGTCCAGCGTTGAACAATAAGGATTGTTGATGGGTATCGCGGGAATTCCTTATAGTTATTGGCATTAAATTTTGTAATAAAGACTGAAGGAAACTTGTGAAGGGTAATCAGACAATTTTATTATTTCTTTCACGCATTCCATGGTTAAGTCAAATTGCGTGTACTTTCAATTCTTTTTCTTTTTCTGTGTGTTCGTCTGCAATTCTAATGTACGGTCTGTATTGCTACGATCATATTAAAATTAATTAAAGAAGAACACGCGACTATGCAGACGGAATTATTATATATTGCTTGAAAACTTAATAACAAAATAGTCTAGTGTTACTCTACGGTTGTTCTGAAATGGCATTATTTTAAGCTCTGTAAAGAAATTACCGGATATACATGTACAATGGTAGAGACAGAAGGGGTTCAGGGTGATCCGGACGACGAGCTTGATTAATCTTGTTTATATCGAAACGTGTCAATTCTTCGAACCATGTCATGGACTAGACTCTGGTTAGGGACCAGTAACCGGCTAGGGGACCAATTAAATGACATGGCTATTACATGAATTCGGCTATATAGAACTCTGGTTTTGTGAGATTTTTTGTTTCAGATAAATCACCACCTGTTTTACATTTTTTGTGTAACAGAAGAAAAATATATACATGTTTATTGCCGTGGTAGATAATACTAAATACGAAATCACAGCATAGCCAGCTACAGAAACACACAGATTATCTCTCTCTCTCTCTCTCTCATAATTTGTAGTTGTTTTCACCTATAATAAGGCTACAAAGAGGTTTGCGTATCAAACTGACGAGATGTTTCCCGTAGAACATAACAAAACATCTGCAATGGGGTCCCGTATGGAGGCCAAGAGCATTGGAGTAGAGCTATAAACTCACTCCGATCTGTTTATACAACATTAATGGCTTCCGATGATCAATCAGTCCGATCTGACAACGAAAGACAAACATCGATGTAACAGTAAGACACACAAAAACAAACACTATATCAGTTTCTTTGATTTTTTATTATCTCCACTTTTCCCGTAACGGTTTGCTCTGATCTTCGGCACTATTAATCATTAACTACCAATCCCAGGAACCGAATTTCTTTGAAAATTGCTTTAAATATTTTCTCTTTTAAACTCTGTATCATATCCAAACTATGGACTACATACAATAAATCAACCACAATTTTTTTCCCATTTATGCATCAAATATATCGAACTTATATTTCAATTTTGCAAGTAAAGATCCGCTTGAATTGAAACTCAGTAAAAACTAATATTGATTGATTGCAAAAATCACTACGATGCACTGCTGTTTGTTTTCTAGGTATTAAAAAATATAATTTACTGGCGTGGCCGCAAACTAAATCGATTAGTTGAATAAAGCGGCATAACTCTTGCATACTTAAAGCACATCTTACCTGGGAATGTCTATTACAATCACAATGAAGTTGAATTTGGCGAGCACATAGTAAATAAAATAATTTCAAGAATGTACATAGGTAACACACATCGAATCAATCGAGTAATATGTATTTTTTTTTATGACATTATTCATTTTGAGTATAATTTATCTATACATTTTTGTTTTAATTTTACTGAACGTTTCTCTGTATCAAAGATAAAATTATTTATGATACAAACTGGGACTTGTATACAGAAAAATAACAACAACAACATACCAACAAATCTAAAGCAACAGTTAAGTTGGTGGGTTCTGAAAAGGGAACTATCCACGTGTAAGAAAATGGACAGCCTTTGATGTTACACTATCCATTATAAATTACTACAAATATGTCTGTAGGTATACTCAGTCTTAACTCTAAATGTTCCTCCAGAAATGTTTCAAAATATCTAAAACTTGAAATCAAACAGGTCAATTATATATGTATAACTAGGTGCTTTAAAGCATACAAGTTGTAAATATTGTGTTTACACCCACCAAGTAATATCAAAATTTACAACATTACAATGTTTCCACTTTTGGATTTACCAGGGGTTTTAAACATTTTTTTGGTAAATGGTGGGAACATAGTAAATTTGTTGAAATTCAAATTTCCGTGCCTGAATTCCAGATATTTTTTATTCCCATGTAGCTATTCTAATTTAGATACACACATGATACAATTAGGCAGTATTTTGAAAATTAAAGTTGATATACATTTTCATGTATGGGTTTACTTTACTCAATTTAAAATCGGTATTTTATTTTCAATGTACAATACATGTATAGCCAGGATCCAACAGTTATAAATATGTTGCACAAGCAATCATCAGAAACGCCACATGCTGGTATGCTCAGTGAGCAGCGTTTGTCTTACAATCGAACAGCCTGGGGCCCAGGGATCAGGGTAGAATATCCAGCTGAAGTCATATCCCGATCATTATAGAATAATGATCAAAATCAACACCAAAAAACGTATTACAGTTGAACAATAAATACTGTATCCGAGTCCTGTTCCTATAAGCACCCCATCCGGCTATTTAACTATAAGAGATTCGGGATCTCACTGTGATGGCTGTCCCTTATCTTGGTAGGTCTTACTTCAAGTGGATGTTTTGTAGAAACTATTTTAAATAAAAATAAGATAATCTTGTTTTGCGACCTATTCATGCAAAGAACAGGCACGGGATGCACGTTTCGTTCAGGGAAATAAGCTATTTATTAAGCTTGATCAAAGTTAATATGAGATAGCTATTAATAATATATATCTGGGCCCGAAGTCACCAAATTTACTCAATACTCAAGCTCAATTTTTATTTCATTATTTTGACTATATAATCGGTGTAAATCTTTTGGGTTTGAGTGATAAGGAAACATTAATATTTTCCATCATTCCTTTATAAAGTTTTGCGTCAAACTTATGATTTTCATGTACAAAAATGAATAAATATGTTGAGTACGGTACTCAAAAATTGAGTACGTACTCAAACATTTTTCTAAATTTTCTGAAGTTTCCTTCAAATGAGTATTAATTTTTACCATTATTTAAAATTGTATGCCAACAATATGCAAACATGTCCAGTTACAGAATGAAGTACATTTGATTTTACCTTAAAATCATGAAAAGTTAGTTGAGCTTGAGTACTGAGTAAATTTGGTGACTTCGGGCCCTGATCATATATCATGGCATGCTTACTATCGCTGGTATTGGGTTGAACTGGTCCTAACCCCCAACCTCCACCCCGCCCATTCAAGCACCATCACAATGTTTTCGCGCGGGGTGCTATCTGGGTCGAATAAATGAGTCGTTCAGGACACATCATGGAAGGAACAAAATATTTATCACGCAGAATCTATCTCACTGATATATTTCAAAAGAAACTATGAAAAGATCGGAACATCTTGCTGTGATGACCACAAATATCACCTTTCGATTTTAGTCTTAAGTTTAATTAATGATAATACCCACGCGTGCTTTAAAATGTACGCGTTGTAAGAAAACAAAATGAAACGTGATTACAGGAAATAGACGTGAACGATCTCATTTATCTAAATGAAATAAAAAATACACACATTCAAACAAATATGTTTATCGTTTGAGTGTCAGTATTAATGAAATGTAACACCTGTCTGGGAGAATATTGGTAATCCAATAAAATACGTGTTTTTAGTACTGTAACTTTTTGTAACAATTTTATCCTCGCTCTCGGTGCATCGTGTAATAAAATAGATTTTATTGTACACAGCAAACTCGAAACCGCGACATTTTACGGTTCACTTCCTACGAGTAAAAAGCTGCAAGTACAACAACATGAGCATAACAATACACAGTAATGTACATAGGTATATGTATAGATTGTTGTTAAAACCTCAGCCTTTTAACCTTATGGCATTTAATTAACTTTAAAATCTACATCACACACTGTCTGTAGAAGGTTTTAAACTCCGTTTAATTTGAATTTAAACCTCGTTTAATACTTACATGTAATTCGTTGTAAATAAAATCCGCCACGAAATGTTTATTTCAATTATTATGGGTAATTAAAAGCTTTTACATACCGGTTTCAATTTACACACTGTTCATTTAGCTTTTAATCAAATGTGTGCTGTGTATGTTTACGTAAATTTCACACATAATTCTGTTAAAACGCACATCTTAACCCAATCACCGACCCCTTAAGCTTCACTTGCCGTTTCAACACTTTCAAAGAATTATAGAGTCATAATTCGGAGTGTATGATTTGAAATCAAATTTTTACAATAATTGTAAGTGCAATCTTAACTTGCCCTCTCCTGAAAAAAGACAGAAAACCATTTTATTTATTGGCTTGGTCGAATCTAGATGTGACCACAGACTGAGGTTGATAAGTTCAGTAGAAACCGAAGACACAGAATCACCCGTTACGGATGAAACAAAAGAATGATGAATCGTTAAATTATAAATTCGTTCACTTCCATATTCACTACACTAGTATAAAATTATAATTCATACATTTACACTGAAATGCTGGGTAGAAATAGGAAGACTTACCTTTTTAAAATCCCGACAAAATTCGTAAATTTTAGAATTATTGCCTACACACAGCGTCTGCATGTTTTTCAATTAAGTAGAAAAGTCGATATGATTTGTATTTTAAAGATCTTAAACACCATTCGATTTTCACTTTCAAAATAGTCAAATCCCAGCATGCAGTTCACAGCAACGCCGACTGATACACATTAAAGTAAGGCCGCTTACACATTCCAACAATAGAAATATAATTCTTTCTTTTAAATCGACCATCAGTTCAAAAACATGGGTGAAGTTGTTAAAATACGGATGTTATGCGGGGGCACATACGGTGTATTCCAAATATGAAAATAACGGGTAGGATCGATTTGAAAGGAGGGGGTGAACAGGGGTACATGTGTTATATGGTGAAAATACAAATAAATAGAATAAGTGAAACAATCAATAATTTATGTTTTTTTATTTTAGACTATTTAACATTATATACATAATCTAGCCTTATATTGGTGATTTTTATTAGTTTGTTTATTTTGGAGGCAGCAATTACAACAACAACAACAACAAAAACAACAACAACAACAAAAATAGATGATTGAGAATAATTTATAGGTTTGGGGTTGAGCAATTCCAAAATTAAACATTTAGATTCGTAATATAGCCAAAGATATCAATGAAACTCCATGATGAGGAAGGGAAACAGACAGACTGATGTAATATTCATATCCCATTAAAACAAAGTCACGTGTAGTATACACATTTTATTAAGTCTCTATATACCTAGCATGTAAATGAACTGGAAATAATTCAAGTTCACAAATTCGTCAATTTTAGGTAAATTTGATAATTTCAATTTGTCACCAAACGTGTTCATAAATAATATCTAATTCAATTGGAAACATATTTGATTTCGGTGACTCATATTTTTGAAACTTCGCGTTTCCTATGACGAAAGTACCCCGTAGCATACCCCCAAATCCCCCGCAAAAATCTACCGCTTCGTTGATTTTCAAATCGGTTGGTATAGAAACCCTTTCTTTGTAGCATTCGACAACTTGTGACCCTGACTATACAACCGAATAATAGAGCGAGATAACTCACCGGAACGCACAAAGGATAGTCGAGCTCTTAGAGACAAAATATATTTTTATCAAACAACTCAATTTAACAGACATTTTAAAACTACCTTCAGCGTCTACCTGGTGCAGTGTTTAAAAATAGAAACACAAATTTTTGTGTATTGTCCTTGAAAATAAGCATTTTATATAAAACGACAAACATATCAGAATAAAATCGCATTTCACTGATCTTTTTAGAATTGTTTTGGAATATGAATATAATTTATATAAAATTTTAATCTTAATCCATGAAGTGTTAATTTCACCAGCGATATATAAAGCTTACATGATAGCTTTGTATAAGGCTGATTTTACTTCCCGATTCAATCCTCCGTTCTCGAGGATTATTTATCAGAACAGAACTTTCTTAACCCTTGGTATCTTACAAAAGTGTCGAGGTAAATAATAAATATATTGCAAATTACATATAAATAAAGATGTAAACAAATTAATGCGTATGCATCAAGCTGCCATGACAAGACAAGACAATTGTTTGATTTCGATCCAATGCAGATAAAACTGCAATATATCTATGCATTATAAAAGCTACAACATATGTACATATGTATACTTATTCTAATAATTTTCAAAGTTACGATAACCATGAGGTTATTATTAGTTTCTTTTTTTTTCTTTTTAATTATCTCGACTTTTTAATTTCATGTTTGACAGAAGTCTTTTTCCTGCCTTGATCTTCTTAATAACAACCATCGTAACCGTACAGATGTAATAATTATCTTGATGAACGTAACGTTCCAAACATCGATAAATGGCAGCAGAGCTGGAGTAGTACGTAACTGTTTCTCTCAGCTGGATATATATATATATATATATATGTATGAGTGATATCGTTATGGTGGCGATCAGTTTTTATTGGTGGAGGAGAGAACCTGGTTACAATGTACCCATGAAGAGACCACCGGCCTTTCAAAAGTAAACTGACAAACAGTCTGATAAAAATCAGCTTAGGTTCCAGCGGGGCTCGAATCTACGCTGGACAATAGTGAGACACTTCATGGTTCAAAGTGTGATGCTCTACCCAAGTTAGCCCAACGGAGGCTACCCCCCCCCCCCATATATACATATATATATATATATATATATATATATATATATATATTATATATATATATATATATATATATATATATATATATACCAATTTTATGCATCCTTGCTTTCATTAATTGGACTGTGAATACATTATAAAAGCTACAACATATGTTCAAGTTGAAACGGGATCACAATTGACCCACAAATACATTTCATTGTGAATATATTAAGTTGACTCTAATTTGTCGATTCACTTCCTAAATATTGTTTTTTTTCCGTCACATTTTGAAAACCTTCATTTTTCATCTTTATTCACAGCAATAGAACACTGAGTTAATGATACACAAAGATCGATTGATACTGGGAGTGAAGTGACAGTTGCAACAGATAGAATCTAAACCCATCTTGAGATTAAAGCACAAGATTTGCTTGGAAACACTGAAATGTAGGCCTACAGCTGGTGTGTAGAAGGACCTAAACAAAGGGAGACAATCAGATTTAAACGTTGGCATGGAAAACTAGGACAGTGATAAAAATGAAATAAAAAACAAATCGTTCTATCTCCGCCCATCACAATACATTTACATGTACATCAACCATGTGTAAAATAACAGTCTGCAATCGAATATCACATTTCTAACAAACATTAATCTATATTTTCCATTTGCCATGGACATTTCTAGAGGTGTAACTTAAGGTGAAAAACAGTGACGTCATATCAAATGACCCGAAAGTGAAGTCATCTACTTCCACAAAACATTTCACACAATTTAATTACGACACCCTTTCCCCTTTCTGGGGCAGCATTGTTATGATAAAATGAAAATGTGTTCTGGCATATTTAAGGGATTAAACAAAGTTTTTTAGTGAAATCTAGGTTTACAAATCATGATCCGATGAATTAGATAATATTTTTTACGGCAAAAAGGTCTAACGGATTACAGTAAGTTGGGTTGTACATGTAAGGGGTTCCGAGTAGCGCAGTGGTTACGCATGTTTTCACAATGCGACCCCGGGTTTGACGGGCGGGTACCTCCATACGCTCAATCCTTCTAGACAGTAAAAACCGAGGTTGTCAGCAGAATCAAAAAAAAAAAAAAAGGCCAAAATTTTTCACCGGCATTGGTATCATATTAGTGAAGTTCTTTGGGACGTAGATTAACAATCGTCAAAGAAGAAAACTGTCTGAGTAACAATCCACGTCAATCTGCTACATTAATTTAAGCAGAATCCAAAAAAAAAAAAGTTTCATATCATTTTATGCAACACAAGATTACAACACGAAAACTTCTGGGTTTATGGGCAGGATTTCTTTGAAACACAAGTCTTTTTTTTTTGGTCTTTTTTTTTTATAGTTTTTTACGTCTAACTCAATTTTTTTACTTATATGCCGCGTCGGTGACCTGTCTTTTTATTGGTAGAGGACGGGAGAGAACCACACAAATCCCGGTTACAATATATCCGAGAAGAGACCACCGGCCTTTCGGAAATAAACTGGCCAGCGTTACCACAAAACTGTATCTGCTTAGGCTCCAGTGGAATTCGAACCCGCGATGATGATATACTGCCTGGCTTAACGCGATATTCTCCAACCACTAGGTTTACTGGTCTCTTCCCGGATACAGTGTAATCGGATTCTGTCCTCCATCAATAAAAACTGGCGGCCACCATATGAAACTGGGAAAAAAAAACTGCTGTGTGGCGCAAAACAACATTCAAAATTCCAACAAAATTCCAACGACTCGGTCATAAAAGATTCTATTGAAACATCAAAATCAAGTTACCATTTATCACAGAAAATATTGATTTTTTTTTTTTAAATATAAAACCCCTAAAATAAATAAATTGGCACTGTCCAAATTTTCTATGGCACATTACTTGAAAAACAACGAAAACATAAGAATCGGACACAATAATGAGAAGTATATATTTTAACTATGACAGTTAAAGATTTAGCTACTTGAAATCTGGAATCGGTTACAAAAACATTCAAATAAATTGCTTGCACATATTAAGAATAATAATTCTGAAAATATTGAATTGTATTTTAAGACGTTTGGAGGTAATCCTAAATATTTCTTTTGATATGAGCCTATATACACCTGCTTATGACAGATGGCAAGCACTCACACTTTCTACTTAACACCTTGTGTTGATATAAGTATGTAAGCATTAATTCATCGTTCTCAGAAGCGTTTATTTTCTGTTTGTATTCGAGTGTGTTAGGCATTCGATCCGCGGTGTGTAGAACAAAGATAATAAAAGTTACGGAGAACGGGTTTGAGCGGAAATTTACATTCCGGCTTATGCTGTAAAGCCTAATCAATATTGGTTTTAATTATTAATAGAGCCATAGTTTGACACTTCTGTAATAAAACACTGTCACAGCACAAATGCTTATACACAAACACACATACATTCAGCACATGTGTAATAGAACAATTCACACACACACGCATACACATAAGCGTGTGTATACACCGCTGCAAAAATGAAAGCGTAACTCGCTCACCCTATAATATCGCTACATGTTTATAGATTTTACAACTACATTTGTACACGGTTTTTGTATAAATATAAGCTTGCATGCTTTTATTGATAAACAAGCAAGGAGTCTTTACGTACAACTTCAAAGACATATCGCCTCTTTTTTTCCCGTATATAAAATAACATTTAGATTAACAGACCACTGGCAAAAAAAAAAAAACGTGACTGTGTCGTGTGTAGCCACCAAATCACAAACAGAAAGTCGGAGAATAAAATGACCCCGATACATTAATTGATATATTCAGATTTCAGTATGATCTCATTTCCTTTTCACCCGTTTCTCACCTGCACAGGTGTACAAGAGGGACAGTTAACTAATCACGTATCAACAGCTGGTCCACCTCTTAAAATGAAAATCAAGTTCATTCATAAGATACGGGTCGCTATTAAAATGAATGACATAGGTTAACCTCTTAAATGATTACGACATACAGATCTACGACAACATCTACCCTGGGCAGACCCCGGTCCATTGTTGTAAAATATTCAGTAAAAATAAACATTCACATTACCTGTCCGAGATTGTACGTCCCTTTTATAGACATAATATCCGTTCCCTTTCCGAGAAAGAAATACTAGGAAAACTATCCGTGTGTAAATATATATTTCTAACACAGCCGCATGTATATAAACATGTAAGTTTCACCGGCTTATACGTCTTCCTTCAATGTATCAATCTACCCGCAACATCTATGATAGCTTATATCTCTAATCAACATCCAACCTCACTGCTCAAGATAGACATAGGTAATATATACGAGTTTTATTTTGTCAGCTATACACATATATATATATTCTCTCCGTATTCCGTAACTAGTGATGGAAATGTTGAGAGTGAACGTTGTTTTAAACGAAATGGATGTAGTTCACCGTGTTTACACAGATTTCGATAGCTTGCTGATGCAGAGAATATAATTACGTTACCATCACTTTGATAGCAACAGCTAACACCTCCGCCATGAAATGTATTCCCACACTAACATGTGCTAGCTGTGTTATCAATACGCTCAAACAAATTAAATGAAAATTTCAGTTCGCTGAATTTCGCTGTTAAAGCGAGGAGGTTCGGAAACAATCGTGAGTGTTTTCTTTTAATTATCTGATACAGGGTGAGTTCGGGCGAAAACGAAAGCGTTCCAAAACAATAGTCACATATTTGTAGATGTGTGTCACAGTTGAACCCTGCAGTGTTTTGACAGTTTGACACGTGTTTGCTGTTTTATAAACATCTGTATTGATGTCGTCATTACCAAACCATTATCTCATGAAAAAAAAAATCAGCAATTGATCATGGTGACATGTTTTAAATTTCAATCGATTCAATTGGCGGATCCAATTTTTTTAAACATAATTTTCACAAAGCAGCATAAATTACGCTACTCTCTTTACCAGCACTTTCAATTTCCTATGCAATGTCTAATATGTGATTACTAGACAAGCCCCTGTAATGCGGATCTCACCTTTTATTTCTTTAATTCGACACCGTTTTCAGATTTCAGCAAAAAGACTATGATTATGATACCCTATTTGGTAACTTTTTTTTTCTATTTGATGGGCACTAGTTTAGTTCTTCCGCCTTACTTAAAACTGATTCTATCATATATTTTCACCCCATCGTTTGAAAGGACGGAGATGTATAGAAAACTGAAGGATGAGGACTAGTAGGTTTCAGTTTTATGTACTACCTCTCCAGTCATCTATTTCATATATCGGCACGTCAATAACAAAATATTTTTGACGGATTGAACATAATTTTTATGATAATAAACATTCTTTTAACGTATTTTGAAGATACCGAAGGAGGAAGTAATTAAACGAAGATATGTACCAGATCTTTTGAAATGTAAATAAAAATGAAACTCCTGCTATTTAATGGTGGTTCAAAACTGCAACTCTCATACGATAGAAAAAGAACGGCACAAAGAGAATTTCATATTGTTGTTACTTGTTGTCAAAAAATATGCATGTTGATTAAATAGTTTTGTTTGAATGAATGTCTTGTTAAATAAATTGGAATTTCACGACTAAATTACAAAGCTACCGATCAGTTTTGGTATAGTGACGCCGGAGCGTGGATCACAAGGACAATCTAGGGGTCAGTTGTCCGTTCTTGCAAAGAGATGGAGTGCATACGCAAGGGCAGATAACTCTGTGTAAGATATGTAAAGTATCGGACCTGCAGTAAATTTCCTCTTTACTATTATTTTATTGGGACCTCCGTGTCCGAGTGGCACTTTGAACCACGAAGGCTCTCACTTCTGCTCAGCACAAGTTCAAGTCCCGCTAAAACCGTGCCAAGCTGATTTTTGTGAGAGGGTCTGCCAATTTAATTGAGGTAGGCCCCGGTGGCGGTACATAATAACCGGGTTCTCTAACCCGCCATTAAAAACTAATCACCATCATTTAGCTGAAAAATGTTGAGGGTGGCATTAAATACTTAAAAAAAAAAAAACCCAAAAAAAACAAAACAATAACAAAAAAAAAAACAAACAAACAAACAAACAAAAAACAAAAAACTATGTATTTACTTGCATCGAATATAACCACGTCTCTATCGCTGGTATTCTTATATAAAAAAAAAAATAGGAATTTCAACCCATAATTAAAATTTTGATCCAAGATTTAGATTATTCCGTAGCATGGTACTTTACTGAATATCATTTGTGAGTATTGGAGCGTTCCTATCTCAGGTAGAAAGTCCCATATCTGAATCTAAATATTATGGATCTCGACATTACGGGTAGTGAACTGCCAATCGTTAAACAGTTTAGAAAAATTAATCTGGATGTTGGTTGATAAAAAAAATCATACCAAACTAAACACTGGTAATCCTTGACAAGATTATCGATACTTAAACCCAGGAGTTCAATCATTTCTAAGTCTAGACCTTCAGTTATTGAAATCTCTGTCGTGTAGATAACGACGGAATGATATTTCGAGTTGCAGAGATGCGGAATGATATTGAGCAAATGTAACCAAAGCCGACCATTTCACACTTATAAATTAAACCGACAATATCGAGACTAACGTATCACGAATTCAAATAGTGCGACATGCTCATGTTCAACACACGATTTGCTATATCATTTTACACTCGGGACATACTGGTGTCCTCTAACAATTTTATTGTAAAATGCACACAGGCAAAATATTATATATATATATATATATATATATATATATATTATATATATATATATATATATATATATATTATATATATACCTGCTTATCTGGGAAAAAGAATATATATATATATATATATATATATATATATATATATATATATATATATATATATAAATATATACCTGCTTAACTGGGGAATAGAAACCTTAACATGTACTTCAATACTTTTGTCATTTGTTTACATTTAAATTTAAAATTAAAAATCACTTGGTATATACTCGGGATATACCTTGTTAACTAGATTATATATTGTGTTCAATGTCCGGACCAACGACTTCTTTTTTATTTTTCCTAGTTGGGGAGGGGGGGGGGGCGATTAAAGGTGCACGAAAGCTATTCACGGTCGATAACACTTGTAAAAGATTCTAATTTGCTTTTCATTTTTTAAAAAAAAAATCTTGCTGCGCCAATTGGCAGGTCAGGACCATATATATTAATTATCTTTTTGTTTTTAGAAAATCGAAAATGTAATGTTCAAGTTCACCAACTCATAGTTATTTAGTGTAGAAAAATGCGTCGCTGAGTAGATCAACAGATTGTATGGATTTAGTGAACGTTTTTTTTTGTAAAAATTATGAAACATTTGACGTTCCAAATTTTCTGTAAAGTCCGATCCGCTGTATATTACAGAGCTTTATAGTGCGCCATAGTTTTGTCGCAGATTTCCATCTTCATTTCAAAAATGAAATGCACTTCGGGAGCTCAACTTGCAGCTGGATGGTGTGGGAAAATTAATCAGTCTCGATTTCGTGTACACCGTCCCCAAAAATACTAAATTATGCATGCCCCCTTTCCCCATCGTCGATCTTTGATTATTCCCACTGCTAAGGGTAACCAGGTGCATGGTATGGAAACATACCACGAGCTACTTACTTCCGTTGTTTTCACATTTCTGCAGCATTTTTCTCTTCCCACTTTGTTGAAGCGTCAAAAGAAACAGAATAAAACACGGGGCGACGGACAGAGACTTATCAAAAGGCACTTGGTGCCCTTTGTAATTTACTTAAGATCATTTTAAAACGGAACCAAAACGATGGTCGACATTAAAGTATCGTTGACTAGCGCGTGTCGAGATGTGCACTATAAGATAAAAATCGCACGTGTAAAAAATATATGTTCCTTATCATATGTTCTGACAGTTCTTTTAGATGAGCTACTTTTTGCATGTCATACGCCTTTTATCAGATAATCTTTGTTAATTCAGCATGTCGGAGGTATCATATATTGTAGACATAATTGTCATATTCCGTCTATCTTGTTTATCAAATCAGACTCTATTTCTGTCGTATCACACGGTAACCAATCAGAGAGTAGCATGAGAAAGTGCATATGATGCAGTACAGGAGATTTGTATACGTAAAATATTTCAGTGAAGTTGTTGAAACGGCGATGAGAGAGAGAGAGAGAGAGACGGAGAGAGAGAGAGAGAGAGAGAGAGAGAGAGAGAGAGAGAGAGAGAGAGAGAGAGAGAGAGAGTTATTTACTTTTACTTGTAAATGCCCGTATGAGGTTTACTTTTAAATCAGATGAGCCTCTCTATGGACACTGATAACGATAGAAAATTGATAACGATAGAAAATTGACAAAAAATAAAATACTATTTTATCTTTGAATTCCATTAAGGAAAATGCATTCGAACTTAAAGTGATGATTGAAATTTTTATGATAGCAGTGAATTTATCATTTTCACCGACTTGCGTCGAAATCTTGTTCACAAAATGATACAAATATTTTGCGTTACGATAAAAAGATACAGGAATTTTAGCAGCTATCATTTAGTCTCAGTGGAAACTTCATACTCGTCTTGTCGGCGACTTCCTCTAAAACCTACAATATCGTGCCTAAAAATCTTCGTTTCTCCTTTGAATCGTATCCTTTCTGTATTTTAGATTTTACAGTTTCAGTCTCTACGCCATGTACATGTTTTAGTTGTTATTTTAGAAAGCACTGAAAGACACACACCAATCAGTCGTTATCAAACGTTTTGACGACCATGACAATCCGATAACTTCAACTACTGAACGTCAAAGACAAAACGAAAACTTTCAGTTAGACCATTCCAAGTTTTTTTTATGTTAAACGTCCACCCTATAGTCAAAAACATATCTTTCTATCGGGGGAAAAAGCACAAAATGACAGAAAAACACAAGATATTTTTATGAGTACAAATGCAATTTTATAGACATTTATAATTAAGTATTTCCTAATTTGTTAACAAAGGAAAACAAAATTACACTTATAAAAACCACATCTTTGGCACATACTAATAAATAACCTATACAATTTTTATTTTTAAAATGTTGAAAACAAATGTTCATGTTTACATGTTCACTTTAGGGCTATATTCCATATTTTTTTTATTAGATGTTTGTGGGTTTTTTTCTGCTTAATGATCTCAAAACCAATCCGTCCGCGGACCCTAAACAGAGAAAAAACTTGGAATGGCCTTAGCAATGTAAACACACAACTGTATGTTTATAGATTCATTATACTTTGTAGATAGCAATTAAATTCGTATTTTCTTCAATTTTTGTGACGCAAGATGAATATAAAATTTCTTCTCCAAACATTCTATACTTTTTCGTTGAGTCGCCATTGATTATTAAGCCAAAGATATAACAAGCGTCCGTGATTAAAATGATAGCTATGCTGTATCACCTCACCACACCTATATTCCCCCTGTCTATTGAGATCATGTCGTATGGATGAATTACCCCATTTTTCTTTTTTTTTTTTGGGGGGGGGGATAATATTTTTCCTTGCGCCAGTTTTTCATTGATAAGCACTGTGGAACAGTTTGCGCACGTACGACTCCAACATGACGTCATTTTTTCCGATTACAGACTGGCAAATTCCGGAGATAACCGATTACTGGGAAACCCCGTGAACTAAAAAGAACATTGCAAAATTTCGACATAAATATATTATATGTCTATTTATTGTACAATGACTATTGGTTTTGTGTCGAAAAGGAAATTTTTTTTTATTTTAAGCTGCACAGACATAAAAAATACATATGGCTACTCATAAAATCTAGTTAAACACATCCATTATTTAGCATGTTCTAGACTATTATCTTGTAATTCACATGAAAAGTAACGGATTTAATGTTCTGTTCTAGTGTAAATGTGTCTTTAATATACAAAATATACTGACGTGTTTACCTTTAACTCGATTATGACTTGAGGAGAAGCACATGAAACTGACAAATGCGAATGAACATCGGATTGACCAGTCTTATCGATCCTCGAAGATCCTCAGAACGTGTCCGAGACAGATCAATTTCCGGTTAAAGCACGCGAGTGAAAAATGATCTATATCGCCGTATTATAAAACGCAAGAAAAACTATCAAGCAGTAATTGGATGGTTGATGAGAAAATTTCAAGACTTCAACTGAATCAGATCTTGTTTTATATTGATTTACATGCCAGCGGCAATGAAGAAGTTCAACAGATCCAGAACGTTTGCGGTGATTCAATTAATTAGAGAGCTCGTATAACGTAACATTGTTTCTATAACCTATCATTTATACCGCCGGCTTTCCAAGATAAATTCTCTCCATAGTTTCAATCGATATGCAATAACTGCATATTATGCGCATTCTGTCTTTGAGCCCGGTGTTATATATTCATTTTTTGGCATTTGATAAAGCACATGGTGTTGGTATATGCTTTTTGTTCGGGGGTTTTGTTCTAGTGACTTGTTGTTGTAGCAATTACATTTCATGTTCTGATGGAATTGTGAAATCGTAAATTTTTCAGTTTATACATGCAGAGACGATTACATCACACTGATTATTTCCCTCTGTATATATTTATTTAGACTGAGTATATAACATAATAATTTTGTATCTTATTAATTAGGATTGGCCTATAGATTTTACAACCTTATTATTTTATAAACAAAACATCTACAATGTATATGCAAAGTTTTCATTCATGCAGGATATATTTAGCTGGGTGCTAATTCTAGCAGTTTATATTGGTGTATAAAAATGGTTTAATTCTGCTGAGCAATATTATGTGTATTTAAACTAATGTGTATTTGGTATCATCAAAATGTTTGTGTTTAAATTTAGATTTGTATTAAAGTCACACAACACACTTCTCAATGCAACCCCCATATCCAGAGTACTGAGCTAAGAGTACATTATACTGTATGCCGTCACTAGTATGTTCCTATGGCAACTGAAGACCCGGATCACTAAACTATTTCATTCAGTTGTAAATAAAATACTTTGAATCTCAATATAGTTTGAATTTCAGAATACAGCAAGCGGCATTTAAGATGACGATCATTCCTGAGGAAACTCTAGCCGTAAGATCTAACACTGGGGACTTTAACTAACAGGAATTTAATACTTGTAAATTTTGAAATAAATTCAAAATCACTTACGCTGGATTTCAATTCCAGAGTTTTAACACCAGTTTTATAACTTATATTATACACGAAGTAGATATGATGCGTCAGTAAGGATTATTGAAGAATGTGAGGAAATAATATTGTGTGAAAGCATCTTGTAATCAATTTTGTAAATATAACAGCTAAAACACAACGGCAGTTCTGCTTAATGAAACGTATGATATTATTATGTACATGTATATATACTGTCCTGCAATATGTATACACAAATTATATATATATATATATATATATATAATATATATATATATATATATATATATATATATATATATATATCACGTTGCCCTCTCACAAAAAAAAATATTCATCCCGTAATCGCAATCACCATTTTATCATTGACAACATGTATGTCCATGTTCCAAGTTTTAAGCTTGAAAATTTCGCTGACATTTTAAGTTCGCCCTATTTTCTGTAGACGATAATGGCGGAAATTAAACGGGAGTGAAAATTACCTGGTATTTTATATATATATATATATATATATATCTATATATATATATACAATACGTATATATATATATATATATATATATAATATTATATTATATATATATTCGGTATTCTACAAACGTCAAACAAAATTTTTACAGTTCTAAAAGACTTCAGTACTTCTGAAAAGTGACGAACGTATCTAACTGGTTACTTTTAATGTACAAGTCATTGTATTGTGTTTATCACATTTCTAGCGACATTTGAAAGCTATTCTTTTAGTTTTCATTCTAGCCTCATCTTTAAGCTTTCATTTCCGTCTTGCTAAATCCCTCAAGAAAATAAAACTGGAATGTATAAACGCCCTCTAAAATCTGAATGTAAATGTGAATAGAATTTAATTCGTTCTTTTATATAAGAAGTTAAAATTCTCAGACTAGGGGCATGATTACTAATATTTGTAAATACAAAATATAAATAAACAAACAAGTAAATAAATAAACGAGCAAACAAATAAAATAGAAATGACGAAAAATACAGCAAATTAGACACTAAACAATATATCTTTGTATGGACTTGTACACATTTGTATGAACTCGATCAGTTCTGCAATAACTTGTCGGACAATTCTAGATAACAGCCATTTACACTGCAATATTTTGACTTTTATCAACTCCACGTTGATGTGGCTGTTAGTTTATTGCTTTTTTTGTCAAAGTATCGACAACTAGTATTGTATACTTAACAACAATACTTGTGCGATTAAAATCTCAAATTTTACAATTTCTTTTGACATTTTGACAATCGGCAGCACACCAGTTTGAGCTGATATCACGTTGGTAAGAATATGCACCTTTAGAAACAGCAATTACCATTTACATACATCATGATATATTGATCAGAACAAACGTATTTTTCCACAAATGGAAACTAGTATACTTCACAAAAATATCTAGAAATACAGCGAAATACTGTTTTGTTTTACAAAATGTTAACCGAGTTTTTAGTTTGATCACGATGCATGTATGCATGCCACTTTATATGCATGTACACGTATATTGTAATTATAATAGGACAGGTATACAGATTGGTTCGTTTTTGGACCGGATGCATTTTTTGTTTCATCTGCACCTGTTTGGTATACATTCTTGGAATATTTTTAAATTGTATGATTACCTACTTACTCTCAAGGTTGTGGAACAGGGAATTTTTCAGGTTTTAATAAGTATCCTATTTATGAATAAGGATTAGAGAAATAAAAAAACAAAATAATCAATGAGGACATGTATGTATATATATATATATATATATATATATATAGTTATGATAAATAATAAATAATATTTATATCATCACCATCATCATCATCGTAGTTACTAACTATACAGTCAAACTCTCATTAAAGGCAACCTCTGTTTAAAGGACACCTGTCTATAAAGGCCATTTAAGTATAATCTTTGTTATTTTTCTTTTATAATGAATAAATCTCTTTATAAAGGCCACCGGTATATAACATCCTATTTTGTCGGTTCCCTAGGGTGTGGCCTTTATAGACACGTTTGACTCTATTCTCATATTTTTATTTCCATTCATATTTATTCATTTATCTCAATACCCGATTTCCCTTTAACTCGTCCCTAAAGAAATGGTTGAAGGATATGCTTATAATACGTAGTACATCACTTAGTAACTATGTGATAAAATTCTTAAAGATATACAAAAAAAAAAACGAAAATGAAAAGTTGATCCATAAAACCGCAGTTTAACCAAAGGATATTGAAAAACACTTTCACAGATTTCGCGTTAAAAATAGTGCAATGTTGAAATAAATACTTTCCGAATCCTGTAGTGTAAGTCCTCAGGAAATTATACTAATGCTTGTAGTTAAATGTAGGGAAAGTTGCACAAAATTTAATTTTCTCCGATATAACAGGATATGCTGACAGTTGATATCACTCTAATCAAATTTATTATTCCGTTGCCTAGCAACGTATGCAGATGAAATTAACAACGTTCCGTATACATGTGAACTGATTTGATTATCTAAATCTATGTTGTTTGGTTGAAATGAAATTTGTCCTTCTAGAAACTTTTTTAAAATAATAGCCCAGATTTTAGTATGAAGTGAAATTCAACAAATGGCTTCTACACCCACTTTAGCATTAACGGAATGGGATTCTGAACCCGAGCGGATAATTACAGGACTTAGATCGTAAATACTTTTATTTATTTTTCACTTCAGGACACACGTTTTTGGAAATTGAGTGTCAATATAATTGTTATTTATCTTTTTTTAATCTCTTAGCAAATCTATTTGATCATTTTTTTAGAATTTACATGCAGCAGGTTAAAGAACTTATTGCATCCAGGTTAAATCTCGCGTTCGAGCTCTCGTCATCGCGTAATTTATAACAGTCCAATAATTTGAGAAAATGAACCAATGATATATAAACAGAACAGACACTTACATAAAACAAATAGCCACTGTTTCATTCATAAGATCACTCAAAGCCCCAATAATCCCAAAACAATGAAAGTTTTTCGTGTTTTCCTCGAGAAAGTAATATACCGCTACGTGATGTATGTTCCTAATTGTCAATTCCAGCTCTCATTTCAGTATCCTTCGTTGTTTCCCTAATATCTTATTGTAGCTACTTTCGGTTTATTACAGATCGAGGCGTTTGGGCTATATAATGAAATTCTCTGTTTATTTCAGATTCGTTCTTTTTATGGCCAACTTCTTTGTGATTAAAATATACAGATAAAGTTTTTAAAATTCGGTTTATATCCAGCTTCTTACATTTATAGCATTGACGATGATTTTGCAGACGAAATTTATGTGAGTTTATTGGTTTGATACCGGAGGATGGCATACTCTGAAGTAAGAAAATGAATTTAACCGTTTATCATGCATCACAAAGTTTAGTAATTACCAGAGCATGGTTTGGTGAAAGTACCACATACAGCATTGAACAACAAACGGTTTTCGGTCTCGAAAGTGGATGGACCGAGCTCGATTATTTTTGTCTCACGCGCTAGAGATACATTTGTGCGTTGGTTTTTTGTTAGACTATGAATGACGTATTACATATTACAGTTAACTTCCGCTTTAGCGTGTGCGATTTGTTCACATCCTTGTATATTACCGCCTTATGGGGCTAAAAAGAAAAACCTCAAACCAAGAAGTACTTGTCCAATGTGCAAGTGAAATATGTGCATAGGCGTCAGAGCCGGGGGGGGGTGGGCTAGGGGGGAGGCTTAGCCCCCCCCCCCCACTTTTTTTGAAAAGATAGGCATAGGTGTTGAAAATTGGGGCTTAGCCCCCAAGACGTTTCTGGCGTGTGTGTGTGTTTTAAGTTGGTTTAGCCCCCCCCCCCACTTCTGGCGTGTGTGTGTTTTAAGTTGGTTTAGCCCCCCCCCCCCCACACACTTCTGGCGTGTGACGCCTAAGTTGGTTTAGCCCCCCCCCCCCCACTTTCAATTTGCTTCCGACGCCTATGATGTGTATTGAATTTTGTTAGCTTATGAATTACTTTATACGTTTTAAAGTTAACAGGTATTGACAGAGGAATCCAGACTTGGCAAAATGATAGATAATCTGTCCAAGGTGAGATCAATTAACGAAGGTCGGCTATATGATTGTGGCAGAGCATCGTATTGGTCATTGTGCAGCCGATAGGTGGATAGGCGTAGGAACCGTGGAGCGCAGTGGAACCTGTCCCCACTTTTTTCACATGCAATATATTTTTATATCATCAACACGTAAGCAAATATTTTAAGGTGTAATTGTATATAAAAACTGCCCCCCCCCCTCCCCTCACACCACGTATGATAAAATGTTGCTTCCTACGCCACTGTTGTGAAATGTACAATGGCATTTATCACAGGTGACCTCTCAATGTAAATGAAAACTTCTCAACGGGACACAAAATAACATTACCAGTAAACAATCTTTATGTGAGTAAACCTATATCAGACAGACAAACAAAGGAAGGGAACTTTTACCTTATTTAGCTTGTTTTAGATCATAGTATTATATATTTTTTTATTTCCGTATGACGCACTCCGTATCACTTCTAAAAAAAAACAAACAAAAAACAAACCTTTCTTTTGTAAGATCGACATATGTTTTTAGATTTGGATACAGAAAATAACGGTTTTTTATCATTTATGAAACCGATTTTCACGGTGAAAGCATTTTCTGACAAAACAGATATGCATTCAATATTTCAGACATCTTTTTATCCGTAAAAAATATATGAAAAAATGTTTTTTCAGTACGCAATGAGTTTTCTAGAAATGGAAATGAATTTTATTTTTGCATTGTTGCTTAAGCGTCTGACAAATGTCCATTAAAGTTCTTATTTGAATTGATGGCATATTTCAATAGGAAATACATGTACATAATAATATTCTTGTTGTCATTGTTGTCACGCATTTTCGAGCTTACAGAGATTTTAATCTATACATGTAGTTTGAAATGACAGATCTGATAACGGATTAGTGATACGTTTTAGTACGCAATAGAAAAGAATTTTCGAAGGTTGAAAATTAAAATAAACACAGTACAAAGGATCGATTATATTAAGAACACATGTAATGATCTACACAACAGTGTAGAAGTTTGGTAACAGTCATTTAAGCCTTTTTTCGATATTAAGTGTTGTCATCTTCTCCTGATTTGAGAGTTCTTTTGTCACAGGAGAACGTTCAACTGAACTTTTAGGATGAACATGTACTTAGTACCTAAACTAAATTTAAAAGGAGTTTATAAAGATAAACTTGAGGAACGAAAGGATTGGATAATGACGAGACTCTCATATATATATATATATATATATATATATATATATATATATATATATATATATATATATATATATATACAAATATATATATATATATATATATATATATATATATGAGTCATTGTGTGTGTATGTGCGTGTGTGTGTGTGTGTATAGTTATCAGTCACTGTGTGTGAACAACAACTGTTTTCTTTAGTTTTCACTGTATTTTTTTTTTAGATTTTTATTCAGTCATTCGTTATTTTTTAATCATTTTCGAAATGTGTCTAATTTGAAAAAAGCTGCAACTACTTCAATCTGTAATTCCAATTATACTCTAACTAAATTTACACTGCATCAATTTCACTCAATCAATTTCCCTGAATGATTGAGTTAAGTTTTCAAATAAAACTCGCGGGGATGGTTACTCAACGACAAAAGAGATAGAATTAACCGTAGTTTTTAAAGTAATAAAATTTGTTAATACGTCCAACATCTGTTTAAAAAGTCTTTCAAATTCATTTAATCACTCAAAGTGAAAAAGATTTATGTGCGGGAAGTGTTATGGTAAATGGTATTCATATCAACGATGCAGGGTCACTGGTCCATGGGGATATATCTCGCCGTTGTTCACCGGCGGTATACAGTGAATTAAAGCGATCTACTTCATCTACAAAGGCTATGGGTTCGAATCTGATTCACATCCGAGGCTTGCCTTTTTAATAATAGATCTATTACTCATTTAACACACACACACATGTGTATATATATATATATATATATATATATATATATATATATATATATATATACATGTATATATATATACAGTAAAACCTGTATATAGGGGCCACCCAAGGGACCAGAGAATATTGACCTTTATGTGCAGGTGACCCTTATACACAGGTTCAATTTAGTTGAAGTATGCAGTCAAGGGACTTTTCAAAACTGACCTTTAAAGACAGGTGATCCTTATATAGAGGTGGCCACTATAGCAGGTTTTACTGTATATATATATATATATATATATATATATATATATATATATATATATATATATATATATATATATATATATGTGCTTGTTTGTTAATTGTTGTTTAACGTCTCACTCAAGAATCTTTCACTGATATGGAGACATCACCGAATGCCGGTGAAGGGCTTGAAATGTTGGCCTATGCTCGGCTCTTACGGCCATTGAGCAGTTAGGGTTCTTTAACGTGCCGACACCTACTGTAACACGGGACCTCGGGTTTTACTATATATATATATATATATATATATATATATATATATATATATATATATATATATATATATGTGTGTGTGTGTGTATTTTTAACAGCTTGATATTTGATTGGTGGCATTTGTGCATTCGGAACCAATTTATTGATCGATTTCACTGGTATCATCAAATATTTACCTAATCGTTACAGTCATTAGTTATATCTTGTTCTCACTATTTGATTTTAATTTCATTTTCTCTTTGCAAAACCGCTGGCAAATGAAAAAGTGAAAACATTATATTAATAGTTTCTAGATAAAGATTTTGTGTATGTTCCATAGTTTTCTGGTGGTGATATAATAATTACCTACTGCAACAAACAAATGGTAAGGAATGAATAAAATAATGCGTGAAATCGGCTTGAACTCCGGAAATTTAGAGATGGAACCAGGTGTCATGGAGGAGACGGTAAACATAATATTATGATGTTGGAACACCATCCCCGGCCAACTGTGAGTTTAATGTCAAAACAAAATGAGAGAGAGAGAGAGAGAGAGAGAGAGAGAGAGAGAGAGAGAGAGAGAGAGAGAGAGAGAGAGAGAGAGAGAGAGAGAGAGAGCTGGCTGATTGCGTTACAAATACATTTATATTGACATATTATATGTATCGACTGAAAACATTAAGATTATTTACTCATATAGCTATACAGGGTACGCACGCTGACTTGATAGCCATAACCGCCGCTGGGTATACGGATATGCATCTATGAATGTATATACACCTTGTAACCATTTAGATGCGACTGCGATTTTTCTTTGTTTACCTGCTCATCAAGACCGTCACTGTATAAATGTCACGTGACACATCGTAAATTTTCACAGCATCAAAAGCTGAACTATAGCTAATGAAATGGAAAGCTCATTTTACGGTTAATGACTTTTTTATATCGTCACTTTACAGTATTTTACCTTTTTGCTTAAATAAACAAAAATCCTGTATCAATATAAATATTTCAGCAATAAAGAAGAGTTTGTGACTTATGGACCACTATCGCATAAACCGTTCTATAGGTACGGAAAGGGTTGACTCATAAAATAATATCAAAATTCCGATCCATGGTTTAGCAGTGTTTATCACAGATATTTAATACGCGTCTTTTACGAGTTTAATATTTCTAAAATATAATATAAATACAATTTGAATCAAATATCGAAAAAAAAAGTGTAAATTTCACTCACCGATGTAGTATCATCCATGACTTTGCGACGAAAATCGCGCAGTTTGTAATTAACCTCTGGCGACCGTATCGCAGCCGCTATAAAAAGCTCTCATAAAATATATCCGTTTCAATGTATATCAATAAAGTTTAAATTCTACTGCCTATGTCAACATTCAAAGGTATCTTCGTAAAGTGTTAATCAACGAATTCCTTTTGAGTATTACTTTGTCATTTATCAAACTCCCTTTTGAAGCTTTATCTCGTCTGCCATTGTAGCCGTCTCCATCTTGTTCGTGTTTTAAATCTTGTATATTAAAAAGGAGTTTCACCTGAACAGAGCTTGAAGTTTCTCAACACCGGTCTGTAACCTGTTGTTTTCTATTCAATTTAAATCATGCACAAAACTGACTTGTTATTGATTTTAAATCGAACACCTTTATCTACCTACACATCGGTCAAACGTATACACGGATGACAAAGTTTAAAACATATTGTAAAAATGTAATTAATGTACTGACGACGAGACACCACGCTGTAACCCCCGTTAAGACTGAGAACGTAACACAAATTACGCCGTTAGGGGGCAAAGTGGTTCGTTACGAAATAACACGCCAATTAGTAAATTCGATAGACATGTATTACTTGTCCCTGGGATATAGTAGTAGTGAATATTGTCGGTGTACATAAGTACTAATGTATATAACACGGATCATTGGCTACGTAATTCTTTGATTCAACTTTTCGACATGTGGTAATCTTTTCACTGTATACCCACTGAGATGAGAAAATGGACATAATATTACGTACATTTACTAACCATTAGCAGTGATAAATAAAGCTATACTATATAAGTGTATATCGCTGCTATTTGCAATATATAAATTGTTATGATCATATATGCTAAGCTAAATGTCGGTGTGTTTTAAATGTAAAATTAATGAATTATTTTCATAAGTCACTGCTACCAGCGATATGTAAAGCCTATCATCGCTGATGCTACAAGTAAGAATGACCGAATTTTAATATTCGCACTATATATATTTCAATTTGTCCGTTATGAAAAAGGGATTCCTAAATTCTCTTCCTTTTACTTAAAAAAAAGAATCAATTTGTTTTTGATATATCTGTACAAGCTAGTAGATAATTAGTATAGATAATAAAAGTTCTGATAATTTATTTTTGCCTCAGGTATAATTCATATACAAAGACTGACCGAGGGTTGGTAAAACGAATAACAAACATGAAGTACCGCATCTTTAATTCAAATTTTAAGATGTCCTACTCAAATATGTTCATACCTTCCAAGGCAATGTTCGATGTGAGAACTAGACTCTATTAGGTTAACATAATTTTTTATTCTCTCTACAAATCGATTATCGTATCCTATACATCTGCTAAAGCCTGGGATCCTGGCTAACTGATGCTAACGCTGTCTATAGACGAAGGATGATTGGACCAGGAAACCAGGCTAGATTTCCTAGAGAGACTAATACAATCTAACACCACTTTGAGGGAGGGATGGCGAAATCTCAATCCGAGTGAATACAATTTTGTTTGTCCATGACGAGGCTTGCCGAGTCATGGACTAAAAAAATTGTGCACGAGGATTGAGATTTCGCCACCCCTCCCTCAAAATTGTGTTTGACCGTTTTTCTCTCATGTTGAAACAGTAAAAACTGCATCCATTTACAGACGGCAACAACATTTTAAACAGTAGTCCTGGCACTTCCGAGGGCTTGCAGGGTGAGGTAACATTTTCCCTGACATCCAAATTCGCAGACAAATCAGTCTCAAGTGAGAGAAAATAATATCCGAGTCGGTGTCCGTATTCCATTGCTGGATTGATGCGGACTGGTTGATGACCATTTGTCTGGGCATTGCTTTATAGCAACAGGTATCGTCTATATCGATGTCGCATTACTTTTTTCGGTTTTAGTTTCGACGTACTCGTGTACACAATAATATTACAAGCGCTATTTTTGTACTTTGTAGAAAATATCGAAATGCCCAGCTGATATTCTACCAACGATAGGTTTTATATATAGTGACTGAATCTACAGTGTATTTTGAAAACAAAGAATTATATATACAGTATATATATATATATATATATAATATATATTGATATATATTATATATATATAAATATATATATATATATATATATATATATATATTTAGTACTGAGTCAATTAATAAGTTAAAACCCCGGGACAAAGTCACGGGTTTTTTTTGTTTGGATAACGCGTTTCAACTGTTTAAGATTTAATCCAGGGTAATGCATAGTTAAGTCTCCCAAACGAAGTTTGGTAGACTTCTTGTTTTTACACCGTTTCTTATTATTATTATTATTATTATTATTATTATTATTATTATTAAGTCTACCAAACGTAGTTTGTGTAGACTTATTGTTTTTACACCGTTTCTTATTAAGTCTACCAAACGTAGTTTGTGTAGACTTATTGTTTTTACACCGTTTCTTACTTTCTTGCCAGATCTGTCCGAAGCGTTTCTCGAAAACCGTTGGTCGTAACTTTATGAAACTTGGAGGGATGTTAGATATCCATGTCTAGATGTGCTAGTCAGTGTTTCAGGGGTCATTCCCTGCCCCCTCATTTGAAAAATGTTCCCACGAATTTCTAAAAACCAACTTTATAAAACTTGGAGGGAGGTTAGATCTCCATGGTAGATGTGCAACCAGTGTTTCAATTTTCCCGGGGTCATTCGCCCCTCATTTGAGAAATGTTCATTTATCAAATACCGAGATCCCCACCCCTAAAACATATATTTTTTCTTAATACCATGTTTCTATTGCATTTGTTGGTATTCCACTAGTAGAACTTGGTTACATGGGAGTAGGGGAGTCTTGGGAGACTTTTTCGAAACAGCTTGCTGTTTCAGTTAGGCCTCGTTATTATTATTATTATTATTTTTCTTTCTTGCCAGATCTTGTCCGAAGCGTTTCTCGAAAACCGTTGGTCGTAACTTTATGAAACTTGGAGGGATGTTAGATCTCCATGTCTACCAGTCAGTGTTTCAATTTCCCCGGGGTCATTCCCTGCCCCCTCATTTGAAAAATGTTCCCAGATGTTTTTCTCGAAAACCGTTGGTCGTTTTATAAAACTTGGAGGGATGTTAGATCTCCATGTGTAGATGTGCAACCAGTGTTTCAATTTTCCCGGGGTCATTCCCTGCCCCTCATTTGAGAAATGTTCATCCATCTGAAATACCGTTGAGATCCCCACCCCTAAAACAATTTTCTTATTACCTGTGATGAGACAATTTCATGTCGTAGTTGGGGGGTCCCCGGGGTCATTCCCTGCCCCTTCATTTGAGAAATGAAATACCGTTGAGATCTTAAACCATATATCTTCTTATTACTTGTGATGAGACTTTCATGGTCGTAGTTGGGGGGTCCCCGGGGTCATTCCCTGACCCCTCATTTGAAAAGTGTTCCTGAAATACCGTTGAGATCCCCACCCCTAAACCATATTCTTATTACTTGCGATGAGACCAATTTCATGGTCGTAGTTGGGGGGTCCCCGGGGTCATCCCTGTCCCCCTTATTTGAGAAATGTTCATTTATCTGAAATACCGTTGAGATCCCCACCCCTAAACCATATATTTTCCTTGATGAGACCTATTTCGGTCGTAGTTGGGGGTCCGGGGTCATTCCCTGCCCCCCCCTTATTTGAGAAAATGTTCATTTATCTGATTTGAGAAATGTTCATTTATCTCATAAACCGTTTAGATCCCCACCCCTAAACCATATATGTTCTTAATACCCATGTCAACACAAAGAGTTTATAGCATTAAAGTTTGGTATTCACTAGTAGAACTACATAGTAGGGGAGTCAAGGTTTGGGAGACTTTTTCGAAACAGCTTGCTGTTTCATTATTATTATTATTATTTTTCTTTCTTGCCAGATCTTGTCCGAAGCGTTTCTCGAAAACCGTTGGTCGTAACTTTATGAAACTTGGAGGGATGTTAATCCATGTCTAGATGTGCAGTCAGTGTTTCAATTTTTGTACTTCCCTGGCCCCTCATTTGAGAAATGTTCCCAGATCTTGTCCAAAGCGTTTCTCGAAAACCGTTGGTCGTAACTTTATGAAACTTGATAGGTTTTAGATCTCCATGTCTAGATGTGCAATCAGTGTTTCAATTTCCCCGGGGTCATTCCCTGCCCCCATTTGAGAAATGTATTTATCTGAATACCGTTGAGATCCCCACCCCTAAACCTTATATTTTCTTATTACTTGTGATGAGACCAATTTCATGGTTGTAGTTGGGGGGTCCCCGGGGTCATTCCCTGCCCCCTCATTTGAGAAATGTTCATTTATCTGAAATACCGTTGAGATCCCCACCCATAAACCTTATATTTTCTTATTACTTGTGATGAGACCAATTTCATGGTTGTAGTTGGGGGTCCCCGGGGTCATTCCCTGCCCCCTCATTTGAGAAATGTTCATTTATCTGAAATACCGTTGAGATCCCCACCCATAAACCATATATTTTCTTATTACCTGTGATGATGATTTCATGGTCGTAGTTGGGGGGTCCCCGGGGTCATTCCCTGCCCCCTCATTTGAGAAATGTTCATTTATTAATAAGTTGAATCCCCACCCCTAAACCCTTATTTCTTGTGATGAGACCAAAGTCGTAGTTGGGGGGTCCCGGGGGTCATTTTTTCATTTGAGAAATGTTCATTTTATCTGAAATGTTAGATCTCCATGTCTACAGTCAGTTTTTAAGGGATTAAACAGTATTCACTAGTAGCACTTGGTTACAAAGAGATATGGGGGTTTTGTTTGGGAGACTTTTTCGAAACAGCTGGCTGTTTCAATTATGCCTCGTTGTATATTGACTTTACTTCTTATCGACACGGGAAGACGTGTTAATATAGGTAGTATGTTCAAGATATTGAAAACGTAAATAAACTATGTCAAATATTTACTTATATGAATAAATTTCAAGTTTCACTGACTATGTTTTATTGTAATAGAATTCCCTGATTGATTGGTGATACCAGCGATCGCTGGTGATACATACATACATACAGTGGTAATTATTGTGAAAGAAAAGGACCCAAACTGTTTGTACTTTATTCACAGACAAAAACGGATTTTTTTTTCTGAAGTGGAAATGTTTTGTATTTGGTTAAAGAGTGTGACGTGAAAATTAATTTAAATATAAAAACATAAGTGATTTTCAAACATTCTACTTAACACTATACGCCATTAAAATGTAAGTTTATTAACAACCCATGACAAATAGTAAATCAAATATTTGGTCAGAAAGTGTTGGGTTACATGCATGTACCTGGTAATGATTTTGCATTTCTGAATTTCTCCTTGATTCATCTAGTCTCTGTTTTGAAGACACTTTGAAGTCATAGTGGTTATGCAGATTTCGCAATTTGCATTGATATCCGACACTACTTGACACGTTAAAACTGTAATTCTGCCCTCTGTTCCTTTGTTTTATCGTTTGTTATTAATCTAAAAAATTTTAAAATTATATATCGTTATGAAGATCGTTACAAGCTACAGACGAATATGCCTTTTTCGAGATTCCCATTACGTCATGGTTTGACGTTTCACAGAAAAATTTGACCTGCATCGTTTTCTGTTAAGGCACTGATCGTATAGACGACGAGAAATATGGATTACATACGGTACATAGGCGTCGGAGCCGGGGGGGGGGTTAGGGGGGGCTTAGCCCACTTTTTTTGCAAAGATAGGCATAGGTGTTGAAAATTGGGGCTTAGCCCCCAGACGTGTTGTGTTTTAAGTTGGTTTAGCGTTTCAATTTGTTCCGTGTATACATGTACATAGGCGTCGGAACCGGGGGGGGGGGCTTAGCCCCCCCCCCCCACTTTTTTGCAAAGATTTGCTGTCCGAAATTGGGGCTTAGCCCCCAGACGTTTCTGGCGTGTGTGTGTGTTTTAAGTTGGTTTAGCCCCCCCACTTTCAATTTGCTTCCGACGCCTATGCGGTAGAAGGAAATGATTTGAAAATGATAATAATAAAAAACAGTTTACAGACGAGGAATGCCATTTGCCATCTCTACAAGAAAGAATAATCTAGCCTATTTCTTATCTGAAACAATATACCATTGAATGACCTCGATGTAAATATTACGAAACCGGAAGTTTATTAGAACTAATTTCTGTTGAAGTCCCGTGACCGGAGCACAAAGTATTCCGACGAAACTGAACGGAATGGAACGACTAGGAAAAGGCCTTTCTGAGGTCAATACAGTACGTGTTATTTGTCGTGCCACACTAGCGTACCAAGAAACGGGACCACCGTTGAAGTCTCAAATGAAATACTAGTCTCCCGGTACTTCTGTCGACATGTAGGGTGTCCATGGGCGGAAACAATTTGTTGACTTTAAGGTAGTGCCAGAACATATTTATTAAAATCTCGCCTAATCACCGAGAACGCGATGCAGAACAAAAAAATGAAGTCAAGCACGAGGATAACCAATAATTGCAATATTATTGGTTCGCCATGTTTGTTCTTCTTACTCCTGCTAAAAAGGTGATGTGAAAGTCTGTACCGAGAACAATTTTCCTGATCGACGTTCTTCGCGTTCAAGTGAGTTTTTTTACTCAGGAAAAGTTCTTTCGTGTCCAGAACTACGAATGATCTGTCACGACTTGTGTTCATATGCGGCTTAAGTAAAAGGGCGACTTCGAACCCGAAAAATCAACCTGAGAGTCGATCGCTTCTAGATTTGTCACTAGACTAGATCGCTTTTCACAAATGGGGGAATGTTCAATTATATTTATTCACGAAAGGACGAAAACACCCACAGACTGCAACATATTACACCGGACAATGAATTTGTTGTGTATTGTGTATTATTACCTGGTAGTTTACATTTTAAACACGTATCAAAGGCGTAGTCGGTTTTGAAGACTGTCGTTCAACCGTTCAGTTACACTGAGTTATCTACAGTTTAATAAAAAAAATAATATATTATGCAATTCTAGATCTGTTTTCAGGTACCAATTTCCGACTTGCTATAATGTTGTAACCTAATCTTTTATCATTTAGCATTCTACCATTGAAGAATGTCATTAGTTTTACATAAACAAGGTACGCATACGCCTATCTGAAGCAAATCTCGTTCGTACCGACTGTCATACTATGAGCCACTATTTTCATTTTCATGTTTGTCATGTTTAGCCAAGGCTTGAATACAGTCACAATAATTATACACACACACACACAGCCAAGGCCTATAGATCGAAATACAGATAAATTATCACAATATATATATATATATATATATATATATATATATATTTACATTAACTCATAGGCAAGTTATGTTCACGTGGAAATAACCCGATTTTACGGAAACATTTACGTGGATTTTTACGTTGATAAGTATTTTACGTTAAAATCAGGTGAAAATAGTAATACGTGATTGTTGTTTCAAGTGAACAAAATGTGGTAAATTTTGTTTGAACGTGAAATTCACATGAAAATTATCACGTGGAAATTTTACATCAATCGAGCTTATACGTTTAACACACGTGAATTTCACGTTAATTTCGTAATTCTGACATTTGTCGTACACGTTAACAAATTGAAGAGGTCGTCTTCTTTTTACCAGTTAACGTGTTTGATACCGGAAGTGATGTAATATCCGATAAACTAGCTAGTCATCACCGTTCAAAATAATAAAACGCACCATTATCTAGCTTCGAGGAATATAATTTTAGAGAAATAGATAGAACGTTCATTACTTCATACCTTTGGTAGAAAATTTAATCAGTTGGAATTCTAGTACACCTTTGTCTAGCAACATGTTATACGAAACAGATACTGTGTGCGACTACAGGTAATTATTATTTCCCTCATGTGTATTGATTAAGGTTTGCGATAAAGTAGCAAACATACTGTTTAGTGATGTGACATTTCCGAGCCGACGAGATTCACTTTATTAATTTCTATCTAAACAGGACCATTAAGGAATTAGGAAAAACCGGTTTTAATTTCCTGCATCGAGTTACAATGTACCGAATAATTTTATTATCGATTTTTATGGAAACGAGATCTCCTATATATTCAGTTTATATGTTTACAAACAGGTATATAATGTTGATTGTACTTTCTGCTACCAAGAGTTATATGTACACAATATTAATGAATTGTCACTAATGCATATTCGATTTCAACTCCTAAATTGGTTGTGATACATCGTAAGGCAATAACACAACAAACAAACGGAGAGCTTAAGGCAAAGGAGATTTTGTTAATTAATTAGTCAACGTCGAATGGACTGTCACTCGTTTTTGCTTTAATTTTTTTTTCACTTACGGAACTTCTGCATAATATTATACATTTTTCTGCAGTTTTGTATATTTTCGGTGATTTTTTCAATCTTTGAGGAGAAAACACACTAATTTACTAACACAGAGGGAACTAAACTTGAAGAAGAAAAAATGGAATCGTATATTAAATCATCATCATTTTAATTCACATGTAATATTATTGTATGGTCACTGTTACTTAACTCACCAACCCCTAAAAATGGTCAGGACTGTTCAGCAAATCAATTACTTAGACCAGTCCAAATGTGTCTATAGGGGGTAAAGCAGGTGGAGCCTCCGTTTCCGGGTGGTTAGAGCATCGCGCTTTATATCATGCAGTCACTCACTTCTAACCAGTGCTGGTTCGAGTTCCATTGGAACCCACTGAGCTGATTTTGTGAGAAAGGTAGCCATTTTAATTGCGGAAGGCCGGTGATGTCTTTCCCGGTACTTTGTACTCGGCTTCGCTCTTCCACCACGAAAATTGACCGCTACCGGGGTACCATTTGATTGAAAAATTGTTGAGTGTGGCGAAAAACAACATTAAAAACTTGTGCGCGCGCGCGCGCACACACACACACACACACACCCTCCAAACACACAAACCCATTCACGGACAAATTGACACACATTTGATTTCGTTTACACAGTTTTACAATATGTGAGAGGGACAAATTAAACGTCATTAGTTCCCTGGGTAATCAAAATTAATTATACTAAACCCATCTATTTTTTTTCTCTCTCTCCTGAATCAGGTTTGAGATTTACATAAATAAAATACCGCAGTGGGATATGTTGGGATTTTAATTTTGTCATTTCATTAACAGTCTTGCAATGTTTATTTCAATTAATTGCGACGAGTTTGATAATTAAATGCAAATAGACAAAGTTACAATTCGATAGTGTCAAGACAAGATCTTCTCAATTTAAAATTTGAACAGTTCTGCTTTCCCATTCCCAATAATTACACAATAAACACTTCTTTTAACTCGCTGATTTAATTTTATAAAGAGGCGTACGACAATGCCTTAACACATAAATAACAATCATTAAGTCCGATCTCAGGTTTTTATTGTCGCAATGGTGTGTAGTGATAATTCAGAAATCTCTGTTTCCCAGTGGAGAATATCCGTGGAAAACGAACAAACTATTGATCCGAGATGCCTGCTCTCAAATAATTAAAAGCGTCGGAAATGATTTTTTTTTTTAGATTATCCGGGGAGATAGAATGTTTTTGACAATAAATTGATTGCAATTATTTTAGCGACGGGCAAAAATTGACAGAACAATTTATAAAAGAAAGTGAAATGTAGCTAAATTTATGTCCCTGGAAAATGAATTCCGATAGTTTCTGGACGAGGCAATCTAAATCAATGTAATTTGAGAGATTAAAATCTATCATCGATCTGTCACCAACTAGAACTGAATGTAAGGTATGAGTTAAGTGTGTCATAAGATCCGCTGTTAAAATAGTCACACTCTGAATGTATTAAAGGAGGTGGATCCAGGATTTCAAGATAGATGGGGAATTATCTTCCAAGAGCATACCAAGGTGTGAAAATTATGATAATTTATTCATACTGATTAAAAGAAAATTTATTAGAAAAATTAAATTTTGTCCATTTTAGGAGCGCATGCCCATGCACACGCTTGAATCTGCTACTGATTATTAAATGCAAATAGATTGTTGAGCAGATATATATTTAGGAATGAGCATGATTGTTGTCAGTTACAGTTCGAAATATACCCGTCTATATGTCAGATTTTTCAGCTAATGAATCAGGAAAATCATGACGGTTTTGTATGACATGCAGTCACTTACTTCGGAATACTAGTAATGCGAAAATGTGTAAGAAAATTATTGGAACGGAAATACATTTCTATCTTCTTGTTGTTGTTGGTTTCGTCAATGCAGAAAGCAGCAATGCCACTTTTCTAGCATAGGTAGCCTACATTTTTTTTTTACCATTGACAAGATCTTTTAGCATCCGGTAGTCAACCGAGAAAACTTAACTCATTGCTTTGCTTTGGGTACATTTTTATTTTATCTATTTATTCATTTTTCCTGTCAACATTTCATAACCATATTTTTCAGACTCCATTTTTTTTTCAACCACGATAAACCAAACGGAATAAAAGTGATCAACTTTAACTCTAATTGAAGTTTTGATTTCCTCATACTGCGTGTTAGCTTCATTTTTTCTCTCTCCAATATACAATAATTCTTAAAGACGATAAACATTCCATTTATAACTATAAAATACACATAAAATGACATCCAAGATTCAGAAGCAAAATACAGTCTAGTAGACACCAGCTGTCTAAAGGTTTCAACGACTGCCTGGAAAAAGTCAATAAAGCCATCAATTTCAGCTGTTACGAAGAACAACAATTTGCCACAGAAACGGATATAATATTTGTAAAGTATCTTTTTACGTCCTTTCAGAAAAAGCAATCGAAATGATATCATGGCTACTTTAAACCTCGTAAGTCAAAAACTTTATGGCCATACATTACACAGAATGTATTATCCACCCAAATCGATGTCGGTAAAGACAGATATTGACGTCTTCCTGACTCAGTGGTTCAATTTGCTGAAATACTGAAGACGATACTTGAGATAAATGAACAGAATGTCTCGATTTTTGTATTAAACTAAAAAAAAAATGATAGGCAGACCGTGATTGAATCTGTACAGCGTTATTATGACCAACGAGTTTTTATCTTATAGTCAGATAAAATGTATAATTTGAAGATGTTATCATTATTTTCTTTTCTTTCGAAGATGCTGATAAAAATTTATGACTAGAGAAAGGTGTATTTGTGATCGTAAAACGGGCTAGAAGAAATTCTTCAATTGTACATGCTGATCCTACTCATAGGCGCTTGAGGACAAGGATACACCGACGCCTCGGGTGCTTGCTGTTTTGACCTGATTCGACGGGCGGCGTGACTACTTAAATGCCTTTGTCACTCGTGCCTGTGAGACACGGGGGGTGCCACTACACTTGTGCAACCTGACGAAGGTAATCAAATTGTACGTCCTAGACTATCTACCCTCTAAGTAGGCAAAGAGTTGTGCGGGCGGGTAATGGAATACCACCTCTTAAAATCTGGCACATTCGCGGATCGAACCAGGGACTTTCAAATTAAAGATCTGTTGCTTTATCAACTGAGCTACATAAATCTGTCTGTGATTTTGTAGGATTCCAATCGGGATCGGGGTCGTCGGATCAACTGTAATTACACAGGTCTTTGTATAGGTAACGCCACCTATATCAGATCGTAGAGTGAAATGTAAATTATTTTAGATTGTCATTTGTCACACTGTCGTTTAACCTCCCGAATGGAAACTGTTTATAAGTGTTGATCCACTCACGGGAAATAAACAGAATTGAGTACTTCCCATTGCATTTCTCTACGCTGTATATCGGTTTATATGAGCATAAAATTTTGCCAGTGTCAAATCTTTTTCCTTTCAATTACTTATCGCCAGATGATACAATATAACACACTGTATCTTAAGAATAAGACTGATAGCCACAGTGTTTAATAAACTGATTTCAAAACAAGAAGTATTAAACATATCGCTTGTAAGTTGTCCGAGAGCATACCATTTCATTCATCTCACACTATTAAAGGATATTACGACACATTCCTGTATTTTGACTTGAAAGACGGGTTTTTCGTAAATGAGCAATTTTTCAGATTTTTCATCTCAGACTAAACGCATTTTGTGAGTATAAACAAGTAAATGGCAGATGGAGTGCAACGGCGGATAGAAATGAATTATATAGATAAAAAGAAAGCAAGCCAGTAAGCAGTCTTCCTGAAACCATATATCACACAGTAGCTATTGTTCATGAAATCTGCAGTAGACAAATGCAAAATGTATAAAATAAATATATATCTTATGTCTTAGCATTTCCTCCATAGAAACGATCGTTCTGTACTCGCAAGTCGGGCGCAGAGCGCAGTCTGTTTATTTTAATTGAAACATATGCTAAAACATTATCTTCACACCTATGTGTTTAGAACATTGATTTTTCTTTTCAGTACTCCGTTGTTTATTTTAAAAAGACTCAGCAAGATCTCGTAATTACATTAGTCTGACACTAACGCGAAGAAACGCGAACACAATAATGTGTGTCGGAACAACTGCAAGGCACCCAAGTGATACGGACTAAAAACGGCACACAGATCCAGGTGATCTCTGCGTTTGTAAGTGTCTGGTGTCTGTGTTTTAAACGATCTGTTAATATCATGGCTTGGCATCTTTTAATTGTATAAAACAATTTTACGATTAGAAATTGGTTCTCCTTATAATTTCTCTCTGCCAGTTTCAGAGATATATAACAGCTACTATATAATGCCTAAATATACGCTTTGTGACTGAAAGCCAACAAACAGCCCGTGTCTTCAATTATTTTAAAATAATTGTTTCCCATCTGTGTTTACTTCGATCAGATATCCGTTCGGTTTTTTTTTTCAAATCGATTGTAGAGCCGGCCTGGCTCAGTCGGTAGCGCGCTCGACACTTGATTGATTGATGAGTTCGAGTCCAGCCGGCGGCAGGTTGGTTTACTGTCCTTCGAAGGAAGTTCTTGAGTCACAGTAGGCCAAAATTTGAAGCCCTTAACCGGCATATGGTGACGTCTCCATATGAGTGAAATATTATTGAGTGGGACGTTAACAATAACAAATAAACAAACAAATCGATTGTATATTGAAACCAAATTCATCTTCTTAAATCACGTTTTTTTTTTCAAGTCAATTCAACATCTATTTGAAATTGCGAATACACCACAAGGGACCGCATGTAAAATATACGACTGCAGTTCTCGTGTATGTGATCTGTTATCTTGCGACGTTCTGTGTGTGTGTGGTCGTGTGATGTGGGTACACATGCGTCTTGTGAAGTGTGTGTGTGTGGTCTTGTGATGTGGGTACACATGCGTCTTGTGAAGTGTGTGTGTGTGTGTGTCTGTGTGTGTCTTGTGTGTGTTTCTCGAAACACTGTAAAACAACTGAAATTAAAAGATCATTATTCTAAATTATAAAAAATATCTAAATTGAGAGAGAGAGAGAGAGAGTTCTAGAGTTCTAACATGTGAATAAAACATGACATTGTGCAACCTAATAACCCAATATTTAATAATACATGATTTACATATTTATGATGATAATACTTCCCATGCAAGCAAATTCTTAGAATTATTTTTACCATGATTTCAATGTAAAATAGATACACTGTTTATTGTCATTTAAAAGTAGGCATGTTCGTGTTAAATGAGTCAATTATAAAAGTACAATGAAAAAGTAGAGATGGTGATATTGACAATGTCCTGCCCTAATATCTGGTTACTTTGTTTACTAACAGTTCAATTCTTTATTTAACCAAAATGCAATACAACATATGTATATCTGTAAATCAAAGATAAGTTCAGGAAAAAAAAAAGAACAGACCCTTACCTAGATATTTCCAAAACTCTCAAGAATTAATACTGTGGCTTACCTGAATGCTAAATTATAGAAATTGAAAATGTCCACACATAAAAAATGTTGACCTTGAAGATAACTTAAAGGTCTTTATTATCTACTTAACTCACATGACATTCTTATCATTTAGTTATTTGGATTTTATTTATATTTTCATTTCTGTTTGAACTTTATCAAAAACATAATGTATGACCCCTAAAATTGAAATCCTGGCAGATAAAACAATATTTACTACAGAAACATCAAATTTTACTAGAAAATAATCCGATAATTTAAGCGTTCTTAAGCAGTTGCCAAGTTATTAACGGCTTTCAAGGAGAGTGGATGCCATAGGGGGCCTTTTTACCATCAACGTTTATTTATGTTTGAAAGATATTAGTAAATACAAATAAAATATGAAAAGAGTGGGTAAACGTTTATGTTGAATTAAGGGGCCATAACTTTTGGGAAAAATGACAGGTGTTAAGACGTTTGTGGTATTCAAAACCTTTTAAGACCTTTAATAGTATACCAAAATTATCTCAAAGAATGTCAAAAAATTATGGACATAATCTTTCTCTTTCCCTCTCCCTCAAATTAACAGAGAGAGATATACATACATACAGACAGACAGAGAGATAGGTAGACAGACAGTGAGACAACCAAACAGAGAGAGAGAGAGAGAGAGAGAGAGAGAGAGAGAGAGAGAGAGAGAGAGAGAGAGAGAGAGAGAGAGGGGTTTACAGTTTTCCGTCTTACCTGAACGATGAACAAAATAATAACCAGAATGCGGTTGAACATGACAGACTCCACAAACAGGTGAACTAGTATTAGGAGTTATTCAGTTTAAATAATATTGATAACACTCAGTTACTATACAATTTTAACAGTCCTCTTCAGCTTTCAATAGTTTCTGCGTGTGATATGCACATACGATGCATGCAAACACAGACACACGAGTGTGTGTAAACTGAGTCATCAGATTATTATACATGTAGGCCTATATATCCCATCCTTTGGAAAATTCTATTCTTGTCATCAGTACTCTAGAAATGTCACTCTCCAAATCAAATATTATACACTTCAGAATTCGTCTATATATAGAAGTAATCCAATACTGTTTGTATTCTTATTTCTTGAATGTAAACCGGAAAGTTGATGACAAACTGAGAACCGTATAACTGTACCTTAAAATCACTATTCCTCTACAGAAAAAAAAATAACTGCAATGATGGTGTGATGAAATTGACGTTATTATAACCTGTGTATGTTTAGGAATCAATATCAATTTTCTTTGATATCTCATTAGTAACATAGAGGTGCTTTGATGTAATTACATGGCTATTTAGAGTTATCTGTCAATATTGATGTTACAGTGTAAGATTTCTGTGTTATCAACGTCGTCGTATTACGGTGACGTGAAATTAATTAGGTACGCCGACCTGTCAAACAACGGCAATTGTTTCCGTTGACCTGATTATTATTATTATTATTATATAGCATAATAATTCAGTTATCTCTCCCCCCCTTTTGGTGATGGTGGTGGTGGTGGGGGGGGGGGGGGTGGGTGATTCTTCACCAATGACCAAAGTTTACCCGAATAATCCAGTCGTTATATTACCCTAACTACGATCACTTCATTTATACCTTGAAAGAAGGAGAGAATCTGAAACGGAGCGGGCTTGGTTTTTGTTTGAAGTGCCACTCAAGAATCTTTCACTCATATGGAGACGTCACCAAATGCCGGTGAAGGGCTTCAAATGTTGGCCTATGCTCGGCACTTACGGCCAATGAGAAGTGAGGGTTCTTTAATGTGCCGACACCTACTGTGGGACGGACCTCGGTTTTCACTGTCTCGTCCGAAGGACAGGAAACCGACCTGCCGCCGGTTGGACTCAAGATCAAGAGTCGAGCGCGCTACCGACTGAGCCAAGCCGGCACCGCAGCGGGCTTGGGTTATTCGAGTTACACCCATGGTTTTTGTTTTAGGAATATTCGCAATTTTCCCTTCCTCAGAAAAGAAAAGACGTCTTTGTTGATATTCCTTTCAAGCCCGGAGAGGTTTACAATCTACTTGAAGATAATAATGATTAAAAAGATAAAAAAACAAATTCATTATTACGAATTGCCTTTAGAGTAAGCAGAAGATTGATGTGTTGCACTGTAAAACAATTGCTATGATCGTGCCTATCTATTAACAGTTAGCTGGCTTCAGAGGGTTATTCTAATTACCAACCACACTTAATTAGTTCCCCTGACGATTCCAGTTCTTCAGAAAAACCCTAATTTCTAAATGATAACTACGTACGACCTAAACTTACAAGGGAAAATAAACAACACCTCACTTTAGAACCGATCGCGTACAGAATCAACAAAGGTATGTTAAACAATAGTTCTAGACTTGTTTATTTCGTATCTTTTGATCGTTCTTCTGTATGTGTGTGGTTTTGGTTAACTTTTAAGATTATTTGCTGAGCAAATGACGTTTTCTTTATCGCGAAAACTAGTATTAATTTAGACACAAGGTTTCACTGGTATTGTACTGGGCATTATTACTGACGTTCACGTTAAATATTGTCACTAGATCTAGACAAAGAGACAGACTGACAGACAAACAGAGACAGACAGACAGACACACATAGATACAAGTAGATAGAAAGGCAGATAGATAGATAGAAAAATAGATAGATAGATAGATAGATAGATCAATAAAAAGATAAATAGATATAAAGTAGAAAGAAAGAAAGATAGATAGATAAGACAGACAGACAGACAGATAGATAGATACATACATACATACATACCGTACAGACAAAAAAGTCAGCTAGATAGCTATATAGATAGACATACAAAGAGAGATAGATAGATAGATAGATAGATAGACAGACAGACAGACATATATAGAAAAGTAGATAGATATACAGATAGATAGATAGTTGTAGGACATGTACATTTATTTTGAACACCGATAACATGTTTTGAATTGTATTATACTGATTCTCGTCATTGTAACACCGATAACATGTTTTGAATTGTATTAACTGATTCTCGTCATTGTAACAATAATAAATGTCATTATATATAAATATAACATTATACTAATATATTAAGATTTTTCTATATCGTTAATACTATAATGTTTTTTACTCATTAGAGAGAGCAATATCCTACCAGAATGCTTTAAAAGTATTTAAATTCCTCCCCCCCCTGACCCACTGTGATCAACACAAAAATACGTATTTTGTGGAATATTTTAATGAAATAAAAAAAACCATGAAAATATATAATATTTTAATATGAACATTATATACAGAGCTACAAGAAAATTAAAAAAAAAAATATCTCCGAGCTTGCCAGGATTCGAACCTGGAATCTTCTGATCCGTAGTCAGACGCGTTATCCATTGCGCCACAAGCCCACACACTAAGCGTTGGTGTTAGTTATAGTATAGTAGCTATGCCAGCACGACTGGTGACCTACATTTAGCTCGCTCAGTGGTTTTATATTTCATTTACAATACTTCAGTGTTTATATAACTTCAGGCCTATCAATGCCAACAATCGAATTCTTTTCTTTCTTTTTAACAACTTAATTTTATTTTACACTCAAACCATTTATGCTGGATTAATGCCGAGAGACTTTCACTAGATATATCAAAGGGACGCAACTTGTACATTCATGTTGAACATTGAACAGAGAATAATGAAACGCTATCTTTCACCGCAATATCTAGGGATCTAGATAATTATAACTTTGGTAGGCCAATTTAAACAAAGATTTTTCCCCAATAATTCACCGGTATCGACATACCTTGAAATACAGGTGCGCAGCGCGTAGAGGAATAGACACATTTCATTTCACACATGTCGCTATATTATCCAACTCTAGATTCCAATTAAAAAAAAAAATCAAAAAAATCTGTCAGTAGGCCTACCCACCCCATCCCGCCGATGTGATGTCATTTTATAATTTTTATTACAAATTCATATCTAAATTATCTGACCAACTAGATCTAACTTTATTCGTTTAAACGCAACGAATTAATGGGGAAAATATATAAAAAGACAAACATAAAAAAATAGAAAAAAAAAAAAATAAATAAATGAAATGGTTTTAAAATCACGAAAATAAGAGACTTTCTGGAGACAGGTAGATCTAGAACTACAGAAGTGTGGCATACGTACGTTCCCAAGCATGCCCTTAGTAATTCTGCATTTGTTTGAGTTTGTCCTCTGAATTTGGTAGACATCGAAAATAAATGAAAAAATGGTACCTAGGAGTTTGGGCATAATTTTGTAATATTTGTGTTTTTGACACCCGTCGATTGTTTTATTATGGTGTCTATGTATCATGCGACAAATCCTTTCATTATCTTTATAGTAAACAGAAAAATAATGTTACTCTCAAGAAAAAATAACGTAGATCTATTTCTCCCGAAACAATAAATAGATAGAATTCAAATTTCTATCAAATGTATCATGTTCCCACTTTTTGATTTACCAGGGGTTTTACCAAAAATGTTCCCACCCCTGGTAAATCAAAAAGTGGAAACATGATAAATGAATACCGGCCAAAACCTCAAATTTGTGTTAAGTCCGGTCAAGTTTTGTTAAAATTGGATAAAAGACAAATTCTCTAGGAGTTATTGGAAAAAAAATACGAATTAACTAAAAGAAATTTATAATGAAAATAAATTATGGGATCTTATTTAGGTCACATTACTGTATATTTGCAAAATGCCAAAATCTTTCGTCTAGCACGAGGTATTTCAAAAAACTTTCGACATCGTCAAATGTATAATTACATGCACACAAGTTAATAATCACGCCAGCCCAAATCTGTTGTTTGATTAAAAAACAAAACACATCAGATATTTTTGGTCAGAAAAAATTCCAATCCTCTGTTTACACGGCTGTTATTTCGATTTCAATACGTGTTTGATTGCCAAAATGCGAACCATTGCACTGCATGGAACATGTCTTACGAACAGGTGAATCAACTAAAACACCAGGTACACGGAGAATAACAGATCTTTATATACCTACCAGATATCAACATTGTCCTGGTTTTATTAAACGCTAATGAATAAAAATTTACCAGATCTTATCATATAGCTACTCGGTGCGTACATCTTGAATACTTTAAACACGTGTGTGGCGCCTTACTAACATCCTATCGCGCGCATAATTATTGTATACAGATAACGAGTATTGATTTAATGATATTGGTGTTTTAGTCAAGGTAAGATAACTCTACTGTTCTTGAAAGAAAAGAGCTAGGTATAGCACTGAAAGGATTAATAGAACTGCAATTTGGGATGATAGTAGGCTACATGCATTTTAAAAACTTAATGACAGTTAATTCAAATTAAAAATGAAGATTCATAAAAAACCTGATTTTCTAAAAAGGCGATGGAACACACATACATACTTTTTATACACAGTATTGCAATGCTTGCACAATTCATTAACACAATACGTTTCATTCAAAGTCGTTTAATATCATAAGCGTTTCTGCACTCCCTGATAAAATAGACGTCGTTTATAATGATTACAGAACTTTAATACATGGAATTTTTACTCACATATTTTACTGTAATCATATTTCCATTTTTTTTATTTACAAGGGATTACACAAATTAATCTAGTCGTCTAGATAACAATGTATTACAATATTTGACACAGTTCTTGTCGTCTAGATGACAGTGTATTACAATATTTGACACTACTCCTTTCGTCTAGATGACAGTGTATTACAATATCTGACACTGTTTTTGTCGTCTAGATGACAGTGTATTACAATATTTGACACAGCTTCTTTGTCGTGACTAGTGTATGACACAGTGTATTACAATTACAATTTTGACACAGCTTCTGTTGTCTAGATGACAGTGTATTACTATTTGATGCATCTGTCGTCTAGATGACAGTGTATTACAATATTTGACACTACTCCTTTCGTCTAGATGACAGTGTATTACTATCTGTGTGTCGTCTAGATGACAGTGTATTATTTTGACACATATGACAGTGTGACACAGCTTCTGTTGTCTAGATGACAGTTTATTACAATATTTGACACAGCTTCTGTTGTCTAGATGACAGTGTATTACAATATTTGACACAGCATCTGTCGTCTAGATGACAGTGTATTACAATATTTGACACAGCTTCTGTTGTCTAGATGATAATGCATTACAATATAGTACATTACACCTGTCGTCTACATGAGGGTGTATTACACTATCTGACATTACTCCTATCGTCTAGATTACAGTGTATTACAATATAGAACACTGCTCCTGTCGTCTAAAAGACAGTGCATTACAATATCTGACACTGTTCTTATCGTCTAGATGACAGTTTATTACAATATCTGATACGCGTTCTGTCGTCTAGATGACAGTGTATTACAATATTTGACACAGCTTCTGTTGTCTAGATGACAGTGTATTACAATATCTGATACGCGTTCTGTCGTCTAGATGACAGTGTATTACAATATTTGACACAGCTTCTGTCGTCTAGATGACAGTGTATTACAATATTTGACACAGCTTCTGTCGTCTAGATGATAATGTATTACAATATAGGACACTGCTCCTGTCGTCTAGAAGGCAATGCATTACAATATCTGACAATATTCCTGTTGTCTTGATGACAGTGTATAACAATATCTGACACGCGTTCTGTCGTCTAGGTTTCAGTGTATTATAATATCTGACACTTTTCCTGTCGTCTAGATGACAGTGTATTACAATATATGGCATTATTACTGTCGTCTAGATGACAGTGTATTTCAATATATTGCATTATTACTGTCGTCTAGATGACAATGCATTTCAATATTTGACACTACGCCTGTCGTCTAGATGATACTATATAACAATATCTGACACTACTACTGTCGTATAGATGACAATGCATTACAATATCTGACACTACGCCTGTCGTCTAGATGATACTATATAACAATATCTGACACTACGCCTGTCGTCTAGATGATACTATATAACAATATCTGACACTACTACTGTCGTGTAGATGACAGTGTATTACACAATCTGACACTACGCCTGTCGTCTAGATGATAGTGTATTACAATATATGGCATTGTTACTGTCGTCTTGATGATAGTGTATTGCAATACACAGCACTTTTACAATCGTCTAAGAGCGTGTTTTACAATATCAGACACTGTAACTATCATCTAGATGACAGTGTATTACAATATATGGCATTGTTACTGTCGTATTGATGATAGTGTATTGCAATACACAGCACTTTTATAATCGTCTAAGACCGTGTTTTACAATATCAGACTCTGTAACTATCATCTACATGACAGTGTATTATAATACATATATTTTTTGTTATCGGAATCAACGTCATTATTGTCGTCGCAATAATCATAATTAAAAATAATCACCATCATCATCATCGTCGTCGTCATCGTCGTCGTCATCATCATCATCATCATCATCATCATCATCATCATCATCATCATCATCATCATCATCATCATCATCATCATCATCATCATTACTAGCATGACACGCAATACAATTCAAATAACAAATTGCATTTGACAGTCAAATCGTGTAATCGCACAGTCTAGGGAATCTACACAATGTAATTGCAGAGTCGTCGCCAATACAGACAGTACTGTCGAAGGTTAAGATATTAGCCATTATTACAATTGACTGTTTTTTGTCATCTAAGAAAATAAATAATTGTATTGGCATTGCTTTTCTTAATGTATAACGGATATTTCGATCCAAGAAACAACGTTTATTAACCAAATTGAACCCGAAGTACTTATAGTTGATCTTGAGTTGATAAATCCCTATATTAACCTCCAGCAGAGTCAATAACAGTAAGTTATTGTTTACAATGTCATATACTGTATAGTTGCTTTTATTCGCGGGGTATTTAATTTCAATATTGCAGTCAAAGAATATACCGCGAAATTAAATACCAGTGAATATATCCCTTATACTTATAAAGTATCGGAAATACAATGCGTTAACAATCAATATTAAAAAAGTTAATATTTCTAATCAAAATAACGTTGTATTCATATATAACCAAATATCATATACACGAATCACAAAGTATTCATAAGCTTTACTTCAACTCCTATTACATTTCTATTTTGGAAACGGTCTTACGCAAAACATAATGTACGCGAATAAGTTTCTTTCAGAAAAAAAAAACCTCGAAATTTTCTCCCAGTGAAATTAAACACCTATATAGTATCTTATTCATCCTAGATGATATAAAACCAAAGGCATTGTGTCTTCCATGGTCTATACACTAGTAGTTTCTTCATACACTCTGTATACCTGGACATTTTCAACGCTATATTCCCACGTGGTCCCATGAATGAAACGTATGTTTATGCTTGAATTATTTAGCTTGAAAATACAAAATTATAAATATATCCTCTCATCCAATGGCAAAAAATTGCGAAAATTAAACAGGTGTAAAAAAATTTTAAGGTATACAGTATAACAATGTACAATTAAACATGACTATATTTCCTAACGAATTAGAGAATATTTTCCGTCTAAATTTATAATTTTATTTTTTTTCTAAAGTTCGTATTTCTACTCGGATATTTAGTATATTTTGTTCAATTCAATAGATTTGATTTGATTTGATTTGATTTTTTTTACGCCATACTCAACAATCTTTCAGTCATATGAGTGCGTCCAGTTTTTATTGGTGGGGGAGAAACCCCGGTTACCCGGATAAAGACCACCGACCTTCCGCAAGTAAACTGGCACATAATTCAAAACGACCATAGCGGGATTCGAACCAGAGGTGAGAGGCCTTGTGATTTAAAGCGCAATGCTCTAACAACTCGGCCACGGAGGCCCCAATTCAATAGAGTAAACTGATAATAGTTCCTATTTGACTTTGAACTTGAATCTATTGCAGTTGTGTTTTTCCGATCTTTAACATTTTAGCACTTGTCAAATATTATTTAAGCGCACAATAAACTATTGTGTCAGTAAATAAGCTATGAAGTCACATATATCATAAAAAACGTTTGATTTATGGAAGCATACGAGTATGTAACATTATAAGATATATATTCACTGATGGATTGGTTTTGCAGTTTGTCCTTTGACATGGGTTGGCGTATGAAGAGAGAAAGGAGTAGTGATGCAACAACTTCGGAATTCTGCTGATAAGTAAATATTAATTTGTAAGTAATTCGTTCAGCAAATTTTCGACATCGCGAAATTAAAAAAAAATAGTCCAGGCAAACATTCTCACGGTTACAGTTCGTAAAATCACCGTGAATGAATACTGTGCAACTGAAAATGTTCGCCCACGTTTAATTTTCGCCATTTTCGTTCTTAAATAAGGTGAGAAATTTAAAGTGGAAGCATAATTTTCAAGTTATATAAGCATGGGCATACATGCCATCCATTATACTGTGACGATTTACCACGAATTTAAAACGGAGTGAATATGTTTTTCTTATGCAAAGGGGCGAAAATAGCAAGGGGAGACAATTTCCATACATACAGTACCAAATACATGTTCGTTGATTCTTGAAAAAAAAGAAAATAGTTTATTTTTTAACCCAGTAATCCTCGTCACTAACAACAAGTGTTAAAATTTCACTCAATAACCTTTTTGCATTAGTTATTTAATATACGGTTCATTAATTTATGTGTACATCGCCTAAGCCCGGAAGATCCTCCGAGAGAAAAAAAATAAGCCGTTTAAATATCCAACGGTATGATAAATTGGCGCTCATAATGTATTATGACAATTCATTCATCAAAACTTGGATGATAATTTACTCTACCAATAACTTTAATATAAATGCTAGTTTCATGTATTTATATTGATTAATACTTCTATCGTTTCTGGAGAACGGTTTATAATTACTAAACGATCTCCGTTGTTTATCGACACTCGATTAGTATGGTCATGTATTCCTGTAAAAAAGATATGTTCACTGCAATTGAAAAAGCAATTCGGTTTGACAAATTGATACTTCAGTGTGAAGAGGGCCGATTGTCCTGACGTCAATCAAAACAGAAAACGTGTGCATGTATTATTTTAATTAAAGGGGATAGGAGAGGCACGGTAAATATCCATATTTTGAAATGCATGTATTTATGATTTGGTATAATTTCAATGTTCATGAAAGCCATCACTGTGATATAATGGATGGGCAACATATTTTAATGATAGAGTAAATGGTATTATGACATTAAATATGAGGTAGATAGAATGGGTATGTCTATTACTGGATGAATTCATGAAAACTAAATGTAAAGTTAGGGAACGGACGTCTGAAATTTATTTGGAAGACGGAAAGTGAATAAACTGAGTGAGAAAAAAAGATACAAATAAAATTGGTTGTTGTTAAGAAAGAACGGACATATGCAGATCTAGGAATAAATATAGAAGCAGTACGAATGCTTTTTTGTCATCTAAGCAGATAACCGAAAAAGAAGTATAGTAAAAACGTGGAATCTATTACGTGATTATGACGTCATATATTTTACGTTCAGTAACACTTAGTGACTATCTAGCCGAGACATTTATTATAATTTATGTACATTAACTGGCAAGACCACAATGCTTTTACGTATGGTGGACATCAAACAATAAGTCCAAAACAAAATTTTTGTACGATTTTTACACGTACATATTCAAAAGTAAGCGTTTATTTCTTTTATTGTCTGTCGCCACAATATCAACAACTTTTCAGTTATATCGTGGCGGCCACTTTTAAATAGTGGATGAGAGTGCCCAGTTATATTGTAATGTATAGAGACCACCAACTTCCCTCAAGTAAAATGGTACTCGTCCCCTACAAAATCAGCTTTATTTTCAGCGGGGCTTGAACCCACGACGATCAGAGCTGAGGTATTTTTTTTTGGTTAACTATCTCAATCCTTGGTATCTCGATGGTATGATCTTTTTTGTTGTTTAGACCAGTCTATTGTGACCCGTAGGGTTTACAGGGTTAAAGTTCACTGCTCTCTCCGCCGGGACAAATATTCATTTCCTTTGAAAATACATGACTCCATACATATATAATCCGGTTACTAAATCCTATGTTTATATACCTATTTCATTTTTTATGCAAATGTTCAAACAACTATTGAATAAGGTATATTCCCTTGTTCTAATATCATTTTAATGTTATTGGCTGTGTGCCAAATTAACTGACGAAAACTAAATGCTTAAAAATAGTAATGGTATGAAAACAGACACATAGTAATTTGACGAGTCCTAAATTCCCGCAGTAAATTTGCACCACTTGTACTTTAATTTCCATGTAATTTTATAAGAAATTAACAAACGACACTTTCCGTTCTGCGAGATTAATTATTGCTGTGTTGAAGAGCAAAATCTCGAAAATTTCGTTTTATTGGTTCAAACTTGATTTATCATCAGCCAACACGAGGTGTCATCAAATAAAAAAATGAAATTCCTTACTTAATGGAACACTTGAGCGCCATTGAATTATCCACTGCTAGAAAGGATGACAATAAACCCAGCTGATACAAATTTAAAACTTGTTGATTTATACATAGACTCGAAGCTTGAGGCAATCAACTTAAAATAAATCAAAACAGTTAAAAGATGCGGATGAAAGAATTAAAGTGACTTGCAATAAAACACCTAAGTGATCCAGATAATGTTATAATTTTTTTCTAGTGTTTGCTCAGACTGAACGTCCATTTGAAATAAGCAAACGATATATATATATATATATATATCCACGGGTTACAGTGTCCAAGTTTCTCTCTCTCTCTCTCCTGAAACGACCACAGTGTATTGGATCGGAAGTGGCACCCGACAGTCCGCAATATGTTACGCATTTTTTTTTTAATTTCAAGGATTTACAAAAACCATGAATGTATCGAAAGCTACAATTATAGTAAATTTATTATTTTCTAACGATAGATGAGAAAATGCGAAACTTATTACATGTATTTCTATTTTAAATGTAAATCCTTCAAAATTGAAATCGCATAAATTTCTGTTGGATTACGATTGATTAATTTATTTTTGAAATGTTCAGCACATGAAAGGAACAGGAAGAGTGAAGAAAATAAATCACATTTCACAAGTGAAATTGATTACGCGTATTGTGTCAATTAAGACTACAGTGAAGAAATTAAATACAAATACACACTGACATAATTGAATACACCAGTTAAATAAAACCAGATCTAGAAATAAATATAAAATATTTTATCTACAATTAGCCCACACGACCTACAACAGTTCGCATGTGGAAAGCATTCATTTCAATGTCTTCCTATCCGATAGAGACGAAAGGTAAATATTGGGAATCTGGCATTGAAGTAATTTAGAGAAATGTTTGGTTTTCATTCAGTTCGCGCGTTTGCCTTTGATGAATGCAATTCATAGTGATGTTATGTAATCCGTTTAAAGCCTATTCTATGTTTGTTTCTTTTAAAGATGATATAACTTGGATTTTCAGATTTACACGTTTTCTGTTTTGCAAAATGTAAATATTTTCATGTAATGTGTTTTTCTAAGATGAAGGATAAACATCTCTGACTGTATGCACATTTGTTTGGAATCATTTGGAATAGTAATAAATACATAGCGCACTTTGACAAGAACATAATCAAACAAGAAAATGAAAAAAAATGTAAAATTGTAATGAAAATAAATGTCTCCACCTTGCAGCCACCATCTTTAAAATGCGATTCTTACATTTGGATTTAGAGGTAAATTGTTATAAAAAGCTGCAAGTTGTCATATTGCTACGATGATATTTACAGAGGTGTTAGCTGAGTTTACCACAAAAAAGTTATTTCGATGTTTTTTCTACATTTACTAATTTTACTTGATGTACTATAACAAATATGAGCTATACACAGGAATTAAAATCGTATATTCCCTATACACTTTGTGAAAATAAATTCAGGTCCAGTGTGGTATTCATAAAAAATAGAAATGTTGAGATAATATATAAATTATATCTTCTGTAATTCAGAAATTAATGCGATATGTCCAGTTTGGCGATGAATTGAATTATCGCACCTTTGGGGGAAGTACAGTTAATATTATTTGATATTTATTGGACGGAAAACAGGGGAACATTTCATATTAATGAATTATATTGTTTATTTAATTATTGAGTTACCCGATCATACTACTGCTGACTGGCTTATAACAGGTGACCTCCAGGGGTCACTTAGTTGCTTCATTGACCATGGTCATCTATGACAGTATATTGAGATAACTAACACAATGAAATGGACATTTCTCCCAAAAATAGAATGGAGGATGACGATTATGAATTTGACATTATAAATGGAATTTTATATAGTAGAGAAAAAGGTTCCCGAAAAAAATTGGCATTATTCCGGGAATTGCGATGAATACAGTTGCGAAAATAATTCAAAAATTGACTCTGCATTGTATATTTGAATCTCATATTTACATTTCTCCCAGCAGTCTCCCATAGACTCAGTGTTAAAATGAAGTTCTTCATATAATGTCACACAATATATAGCTTCATTCTTAACATAATGTCACCACAAGATATGTTTTATTAAAAAATTCTATACTTTACTATTCTACCTAGAACTTCACTCTTCCATTATAATGAGACCGATCACATACAAGGCGGGATGTTCGATTCCGGTATTCATTTTTTGTTCAATTTGAAAACTCTAGCGGATGCCATTCTATTTATCTGTCACCCTAACGACATCCATATAGATAATAAATGTATTCTGACAAGCGTTAATTAGTTAAATAAACACTTTGTATGAAATATACCAAACAGACAAGAATGAAGCAAACAGTCAACAAAATATTTAGGTGTAAAAAGTAAACAAAAACAAAAATGTGATTAGACGTATCACGACAAGGTCAGTAACTCTACCTGTACTCGTTAGGTGGTCTTTGATGATAAACATTTTCATTAACATCATAATAAACTCTGATGATTACGTAAACCAACGGCAAAGGGATGAAACAAAATAAGTAAATATAAAGAAACTATTGAATGTTTATCTAACTGAAATTTACGATCACCTATGGTTAACTATCATCTCCGTACGTTAACTGATCATGGGAAACGCTTTGATGTATTCAGCGAACGTATATTTTGAAGAATCTGGATATCGTCTGAAATTTTTATCACTAGACTCTTCCAATTGACCTCATCCTGACCACGGAATTATCAGAACAGTAAAGATATCAAATTATCTTCCAGAACTGATCTAAATCTGACAACATTATCTTCTAATGAAATATTTGACTGCGAATTTCACCGGTCAAAATAGGGAAATATAATTTCGGGCGAATTCCAATCGTTTGAGATGTCAATTTGTTGTCAAATTTACGATTTAACTGCAGCATCCTCACTGGTGTATTTACAATTTTATGGAAAACATTTATTAATGCAATAAATCAAATTGTATTCTTGGGTTTCGTGGAAGATAAAGCGCACAAATAAATAGCAATTTGGTAAAATGATACATCGGGATTCTCATGTTAAATACTTTCCGCCTACTTGAGAATGTAAAAATCACAAATCAATCAAAAAGATTGATTGGAGAGAAAAGAAAGATAGACAGAATGAAGGAGGGAATGACTGAAATCGACAACTTTTTAATTGTTTCAACAAATTTATAATGTAATTGCTCTGATTAAATTTTGGAATTTTACATTGACATAAAACGTGATTATTGCCATTCCGATGCTAATATAATTATATTTTCACCCGGAAAGTTAAAATCGATACATATGCTCTCAGTATGAAACACAAATAATCTTTTTGCATTAGTGAAACATTTATACAATTAACACACACACACATGCGCGCGCACGTACACACGCACGTAAGCACGCACACACTATTGTTTTTTGAGAAAATATAAAATTGTCATCCTGCGTATTACGTAAACTAAACACAACTGCGATTTTTTTTCTGTCTAATATATTTGAGTGGGCATCAATTTCAAATCATAAATAGTCAGTCAGATAATTCATTTCCTGGACCATAACTGCACAGATGTAGAGTATAAGTTGAAAATCATATTGATTGTTATGTTCATTGGATACTATTTCGGTACCAGCTGATAATCCTTTACTAAAGTAATATTTGCCACTGATAACACCATTTAAATTCTGTTTTTTTAAAGCTAAGTGTGTCATCTTTTTATGTGATTACTCTTAGACGGATTTGGCTATGCATTTAGATATCTAATTTGGCATTGTATTATACCAATTGCCATTTAGAAAATATATTTATAATTGGAGATCAACTGATGAAGTCTAATTGACAGAAACGGTCGTCTTGAGCATTATAACTTTGGTATTATGTTTATAATATTTATACTATCACTTTGAATAAGACCCCCCCACACACACACAGACACAGACACAGACACACACACACACACACACACACACACACACACACACACACACACACACACACACACACACACATATATATATATATATATATATTACGTATTGCAATTATGTACTTTTCATCTGATGTAAAAGATCTTTATCTATCCTTATGATAGGCCACTGCACTCCAAGTACTATTATCGAATATCATAAAGACAAATTACTCGAACAGTATCCCATACAGTGTTATGTTATGAGTGAAACGTCAGTCTCATCTGCCCAGCAGTTAATGTGATTGACGTATATGATACGCGAATTAGCCATGATTTAATCGGTAGAGTAAATCATTATGAATACGTATTTATATATATAATTGCTTTACCAATATCCATCTTTTATTTTTACCGTTATTTATTACGTCAAGACTGATACGATTATTCTGCCATTGTATCTTATTGACTAACTATTGCTACGGACATATGGTCAAGTCAAACTGTATCATTATGATAGATAAACAGTTAACCATTTCGTAATAATATATTATTCGCCAAGATAGCCGACAGTACAAAATAAACGAAACCCATTTCCTTTTACAGTAGATTAAGAAAAACAAACAACGAAAGAGAGGATCAAATATACAAACAACCAAGAATGAAATTAATAGCCAAGAAAGTTAACTCTCTCTCTTTTTAATCTTGACTCAACAATTTTCTATCTATGTTGTGGCGGCCAGTTTGTGTTGATGGAGGAGAAAAACCATTTCCAATGTTCTCGGAAAGAGACCACCAACCTTCCGCAAGTAAATTGCCAGTTTGTTTTTTTTTTCTTCACAAAAATCAGAAAAGCTTCCAGCGGGGTTTGAACCTGCGCTGACCAGAATTTAGAGACATCGTGGTTTAAAGCGCGATGCTCTAACCACTCTGCCATGGATGCACCCCTCTCTGGTTGAAACATAGTAATGTGGATAATATTTTACACAGTCCTTTGATTTACGTTTTCATATTCAAGTTTATCCCCTGGGTCACTACTACACTAGCATAATTGATATTGAGCTATTATAGAATAATGGCGTTTTATAAAGAAACTATTTTATATCGGTATAAGGCACAGCTGAATAACTATATCGAATTTTGTAATACAAAACCTTTAACAGACGATGAAAAACACACCCTTCAAAGTAATAAAAATATAACACAGAGAAGCAATCGAATAATTTTAGACAGGCGTTCGTTAAAACATATATCAATCCATTACACAGCTTGCAATTATTTAAAATGAAACGATATAAGCGCATTGGTGGTTGTTTCCGTACACGAGTTTAACGCCTCATTATAGCTCCTTTTATGGTTCAGAATTTAAGTACACATACGGTAGCATCCAAAAAGGCACAAGGTGATGAAAAAAGAGAATAATTACAGCACGAGAAATCACGTGCTCCTCTTGATAGAAAACTAATACATCAGAAAAGATAAGAGTAATACACGCAACAACATTATTATTGAAGATAACGAGATTTCCAGAAAATGTAATCATTTCCTATACTTTTTTCCGGTTAACAAGCTGGTCGAGGTCTTTTGTTATTCTTATAATGGGATGAACGTAACGAGTAACCAGCGTGCAAGTAAATCTTTAATGATTATTGTACATTTGTTCAGATTTAGCATTTTTCCTATTTTTTCTCCTATATATCTATATTATTTCTACTGTTCTTTGTTTTTGTACTTTTGAAGTGAGTCTAAATGAGGAAAATGGTAATTCTTATTATAACAGATGACATTCAAAAGTTCGAAGACAAAGGCAAGAACAGTGTATTGTGTTAAATGTGCATGATAACGGAAATTTCCAGTCATCTATTTATCTCTGGTAGTGATATGTCATTGTAAAAACATTAAGGTCCAGAATAAATGATATCGATCGCCAAAGATTGCATGAGAGACAGACACGCAACATTCATCTTAAAGAAAATTCTATAAATTACACATCGAGTGTCTCGGGATTTATCCTCGTATATTTTACATCAAACTCATCCCTTCCGGAAAATACCAAGCTGCCTCAAGTCTGAATTCAGTTTATAAGAAAACATTACAGTAACTGTTATACTACTACACGACTCTTGTATAACGATCGGAAAGATACAGATCGAATTAATAGTGATAGAATGGGTAATACAAATTTGAATGTTTGAATTATCATAATAATTATTTTAATCATCATCATTATCATCATCATCATCATCGTCATCATTACACGTATTATTATTATTATTATTATTATTATTATTATTATTATTATTATTATATTTTCGTTTTTTCTATAACCAGAGTTCGGTTCACTTATACTTGAAAGCTGCCAATTTCATTCAGTCTTTAGGACCTCTTATCCATCACAAAATCTTTTTCTCATTTGTTTTTAATTTTTACCTATTAAATTTTTACTTGCAAATTTCCTTTTATTTGTGCTACAAATTTCGACCCACTGAATATCCAACATACTACACTCTAGCCAAACTCGAACCTTCGCAAATTGGAACCTCTAAATTATATATATATATATATATATATATATATATATATATATATATATATATATATATATATATATATATATATATATATATATATATTATATATTATACAAATTTAGAGGCTCCATATATATATTTAAAATCGGAGATTAGAATTTTATTTGATGTTAATATTTTGTTCTATTTTGAAATTTAATTATGTTTAACTGGCTTTGAACCATGTTACACCTGTGATTATTTTTCCAAACGCCAGATAAAATGAAAATTTAATTGAAAATTTTATTGTCCTTGGTTTTCATTTTTGAAATTATCTCAAAATAAATTACGCAATTTTGAAATTCTATAGATATAATGAATTACTTAGTTTAAACTACTACAGGATTTCCAGCTGTCAAAACAGAAGTATCACTTAATCAATTAATTTAAAAAATTCAAAATTTAGTACATCAGCTGCTAAAACATATCAATTTCGTTTCTGAACCATCTGTAAATACCAAAATGAACTAATATTTATGCCGTCTACGTACGAGTGAAAAGAGGGGTCTATGTGATTGTTTAATATTTTCATGTTTATGTTTCTAAATTAAACGTCGTTTCGCGTGCAAAAATGTCAAGTTGAATAGATCAGAAGAAACCTCAGGTCACACAATGTATTTTCAGGATTAAGAAGCATTATAGCAGTGGTGCAATAAAGTAACAGATCCACCCATACATGAACTTGTCTACAACATTCATTAAATATGCAATGTCTGATCAATTTCCTGTCGTATCAATACATCTGGGTTACATTGGACATGCACCATGTTTAATTAAAACAAACAAAACAATAAGGGACCTCCGTGGCCAAGTGGTTTAAGCATCGTGTTTTGAATCATGAAGTTTCTCACTTATGGTCAGTGCAGATTCAAGCCCCGGTGAAAACTAAGCTGATTTTTGTGAGAAAGTTTACTTGCAGATTACTTGCAGAATGTCGTTGGTCTCTTCCCGGGTACAATCTGTTTGTTTGTTTGTTTACTGTTGTTTAACGTACCACTCAAGAATATTTAATTCATATGAAAACGTCACCCAATGCTGGTGAAGAGCTTCACATTTTGGCCTATGCTCAGCATTTACATTTATGGCCACTGAGCAGTGAGGGTTCTTTAACGTGCCGACACCTACCGCGACACGGGATCCTGGTTTTTACTGTCTCAGTCCGAAGGACAGGGAACCGAAATGCCGCCGGCTGGACTCGAAGTCACGACCACACGATCAAGAGTCGATTAAGAGTTACATTAGTGTCCAGGAAATGAAAACATTCTTGGTACAATGAACGCTACAAGACAAATGTTCCAAGAAAACTTCTCGAACACACATGTATATGTCATTTCCTTCATTTATTTTATTGTATTCCTTCTTCAAAATGTGTATTAATTAAGACAATACTTGTGTCAACGAACTTTTGTGTTTTTTGCCGCCATCTAATATATGTTACATTTCAAACTAACATCAATATCACATTGTTTATATTACATTCACCCTTCTCATTTTCATGAAACCCAACCACAGGAGAATTATTTCTGTCGTAAAGCCAGCTTTACAAGAGATATCCAACAAAAGATGGCGTAAGTATTTCCGAAGCATTGGGAAAATAGTAAATCAATTACCTGTTCCTGTGGGATTTGGAGATTTGTGACGGACTTCTAAATTTTCATAATAGTCATATAAATTGCTACTGAAAGGTTTAGGCTTGCGTGTTTATTTGATTAAAGAGATATCGATATTTCTATAAGCATATCGATTTTAGATGCATTAATGGTTAAATCTGTGGAATGTTCTGTTAGTATATTGAAATGGAAAGTTTGTAAAGGAAGTTGAACAACTGATACAACAAAGTCACAGAAAGAAAAAAAACCAGGGAATATCTATTTCTTCTGTGTTCCTGTTTTTATATCCTGTCAATAATCTTTTCCTTTCATTTGTGAAAATCAGCGGCTATAACGGAAATGAATAAAAGAGGTGAAATCTATTTCAATCCGATAGTGAGCATAGTTTAAAGCATCATTCGATAATCAGAACTGAAATGTTTATATATATATATATATATATATATATATATATATATATATATATATATATATATATATATATATATATATATATATATATATATATATATATATATATATATATATCACTAAACAGACTAACGACACCGACAAAATGAAAGTGAAATTTTCGGGACGACCTATCTCTTCATCAGGACAAAACGATTAAGATAGCATGTAAAAACGTACACATACACACTCTCACGTAAACACCCACTCACACACACAACCGGAGAATGAAAAAAATTGCTTCATCTTAAATTGTAAGGTTATTCATGTTATTTTAATCGTTTTGTCCTGATCTTCCCGAAAATTTGACTTACATATTGAACTTGTCGTTAGTCATTTAAGTGCTTTATATATTCTTTTCTTGACTTGTATCTACTGCTGAAGACCCTAGGATATATATATTGGTTTTCAGTGCTTTGTATATATATATATATATATATATATATATATATATATATATATATATATATATATATATATATATATATATATATATATATATATATATATATATATATATATATATATATATATATATATATATATATTATCCAGTGGGTTTATCGTTCTTGAAGACGTATATGTAAAGTTCCACAGGAACCAAAGGTCGAATTAGTACTTCATGAATGAGGGTCAGTGGCTTAGGCAAAGACCGACAAAGTTGAGTTGTAAGAATCAAATAATACATTATGATCATACAACACGAGATGAATTAATTATCTATCGACAACAATGCAATTTGCAAAATATATATTTAATTTTATAATGATATCCCTGGTCCTGTCAACACTACAAACTATAATATACTGTATGGCTGTTTAACTTCACGGAGAGAAAATTTCGCGTTTTTCTGAAAGGAACTTATTAGTTGTGAATTGTCTTTCTTATACTTCATAAGTGTAAGGTATTATATTCACGAGTATTCAATTTTGCGAAAATTTCTTTGACCGTTAATATAGCGGAATAAAATTCCCGGATAAAAGCATCTATACAGTACTGGTTTTAAACGAAAGAAAAAGGATACTACTCATATACTCAGGGTTAAATGGTTCATACATAGAAAATGTGTAAAAACCTGTTTTATTAACTTTCCAATTTTAAACTATCGATACATTTACTGAAAAGACAGCGACCCAATTTAAGAATTAAAACAAAATATCAACTGAAAGATGACACACGGTGACTAAACGAATTCAGTCATGTAGTAAATTTAAATTTAATCAAAACACGCCATTTTTGATACACTGACTAAATTGTACTAGTAGACGACAGTTTTGTATAATTGTCCAACGACGTTTTCACATCGCCCCACTCCTTTTCATAAAATAGAACTTAAATACAAACATAAAACACTTTCAAAAGAAATAAAACTCAGAAGTAGCTGCAGGAAATCGCTAATGTGATTTCCATTTTCAACTGTTCGAACGTCTATCCTAAAATAATTATCATTAAAAAGAAAAACTGCTGACTAAAATGTCAAATATTTAAAAGGAAATTATCTTAACTATATATGCGATTCCACTCTGCGATAATACAATCAAACATTTTCCTTTTCACCATTAATGGTAGTCAAGTTGACATGAAACACAGGGAAAAGAAAGTAGCACTGTTTGTTTTAGGATTTGAGGCCCTTATATGAATCCCAAAGGAAAATTTACGAATATCCACAAAATCCTAAACAGTCAGAAGAAAAGATTCCATTGCACCTTGAGATTGTCGCCCTATTAAGACACAGGGAATATTCAAGCTGTCTTAAATCCCTCCTAAATCTGGTATGTTTAGTGTGCTTTAGATATTTAACTTGACGATTTGACTTTCACTTTAAATTCGATTAGTGATGATGCTGATAATTACAAAGTACATTACATTTTGTTCAGAACTAATGTGTTGGATAAAAAAATGCAATTTCTGGAGAGAGAGAGAGAGAGAGAGAGAGAGAGAGAGAGAGAGAGAGAGAGAGAGAGAGAGAGAGAGAGAGAGAGAGAGAGAGAGAGAGAGAGAGAGAGAGAGAGAGAGAGTTATCTTTTTTTCTTCCTGTTTTACCAATATATTGATATACAATATCAATAAAACGATATATGCAGGCATATAATTTCTTAAATTCATACATATTTTGTGAAAAGTGCTTGAGAAACCCAGGTTTGGCATATTTTCAATTGCAATCGATTAACCCAACCTTACTATTTTTATATGAATACCACATTAGACCTGACTTTATTTTCACAAAAATGTAGGGATATAGGATTATAATATATTCCTGTGTTCTTATTTGATATTGTATATCAAGTACAAGCAGTAAAAGAAGATAAAAACAAGACATTGTTTGGTCAACACAACACAAAATTAACTTTTAAAAGCAAATTCGTTGACTTTAAATTTTGTTGAAATAAATTACATGTTTGTAAAGAAAACTATATGTAATACCAGGCATAATTCATATACAATTTCTTCATGGTTTCAATTTCTCTGATAAATGAAAACAATGAAATACACGAAATAAAAACGATAAGAAAATTTTCGGATTTTACAGATTATAAAGTTTATGAATGACAATAAAAACTCGCCTTTAAATCACAGTATAGAAGTAAGTACTTTGTAATTATGATTAAGAATAAAAGGTGTGATGTATTAGAACAAGCCAAATATTTACTTCACTTGAATGTTATCAATATCTTCTAATGCTTTCAGATATGAACCATTAGTCAAGCCAAATGAACATACATACGCTGTGAACATTATTTAGACTTAAAATGCAACAGTGAACAAACAGCCATTATATCGACAAATTGCTGTTTTCTGCTACACTTTCAATTAACACTTTATTTGAAGGGAGACAAGATCGATACCAGTAGAAAGAAGACATTTTATTTAATAGAGAAAATAATTGTCAGGAATCGGAATAAATCTAATTATTCTATTCGTTTCGTTTTGAAGTTGTGAAACTAAATCAAAGGATCTAGTCCTGCAGTCGAAACAGTTATGATGCCGAAATGTTCTGTGTATTGCATTAAAGCTAGATACTTCAGACGCCATTGTAGTGTATAATCTTTAGATAATTTGTAGAAAAAAACGTGTGGTATGGTTCAACATAATGATAATTATGCAATCTAACACTACTTTGAGGGAGGGATGGTGATTCTCAATCCGAGTGCATGATAATGACGAGGCTTGCCGTGTCATGGACTAACAAAATTTTGTGCACGAGGTTTGAGATTTGGCCATCCCTCCCTCAAAATGGTGTTTGACTTTTTCTCTCTCAAGTTGAAACAGTAAAAGTGTACAAAGAACGATTGCATCTATCTGCAGACGACAAAAAACATCCGGCACTTCGGGATGGGCTTATCTACATTTTCTCCGACATCTACATTCGCGGACAGATCCGTCTCTACTTTCTCTTTAGAAAATATGTTTAAAATTCGAGCTCAGCTGATGAAGTCTAATTGACAGAAACGATCGTCTTGAGCGCTATAATTTGGTATTATGTTTATAATATTTATAACCACTAGGTCGTTGCCACTGCCGGCGGACTGTTTGAGTTCCCGATGGTATACCCAAACGTAGTACCTGGTATTTCGGTACCAGCTGATAATCATATACTTAAGTAATATTTCGCACTGATAGCACCATTTAAAATTCTAAATTCTTCTAAAGCTAAGATAACCATCTTTTTACATTGGTCATTCTTAGGCGGACTTTGGCTATACGTTTACATTTATCATTTGGCCTTGTCTGATACCACTTTCTTTTTAGAATATATGTTTAAAATTTGAGCTCAACTAATGAAGTCTAATTGACAGAAACGATCGTCTTGAGCATTATAACTTTGTTATTATGTTTATAAAAATCTTAAGTGAGACAATATTGTAATACTATGGTATTCGGTAAAAAAATGTAGATATGGTTGTTTAAATATTAAATATCAACAAAGGCGACACCGATATTAAATTTTAATCTAAGATTATCAAGAATTAAGTGCATAACATTTATAGAAGACTCTCGGTTGGTCGAATAAAACATGCGTCATGCAATTGGGTTGTTTCAGGTTCGATTCTGGCAAGTTGCAGATTTCAAACTGACCCTCTTCTAACGTTTCTGTTCCTGTCGAGGCTTAGAAAAGGCGTTTTACGTCTTACTCTACGTAGAAGGACCCTAGTTTATGACATCTAAGTATAATATGTTAGATGTTTAACAGTTCAACTGTGTTTATCCCAACACTGGAAAATAGACACAAGTATAATTTTACAGCGCAACACCCACCAGAACACCTCAATGTGTGTTTTATTACCGTAATTAGTTACAAAATGAGTGTAAACGTAGATTCAACAACAAATGTATTGAGACATTTTGAAGCAAATTAAATAACGGGATCTATTTGTTGAATCGATTTTAATTAATTAAACAAAAATAATCGATCGTTTAAACACTTCTACTTGTTTTTAAGTTGACACTTTCCACATTTATAGACACAATTTAACAGCTTAAACATGAAGCGGTGAATTTTTGTACCGCTTCAGGTAATGAACTCGAGTATACTTTAAAATAATTTCGTTTCTTTTAAAGGATCTTGTATCATGGCATATATCCCAAATAATGATTGCATAGTCTGTATGGGATAATCTTTATGCCATTTTCATATTCAGTGCGCCTTTATTAATAGATTGCTAGTTATGTAAGACACTTAACAAAATGTGATCTCAATTTTACGATGAAAAACCAAATAACACAGATGTAGTACAGAAAGGTTACTTCTTATTGCAATAAATTGATAAGTATCTCCACACTCTGCTGCGCTTGTTTCCATCACTGATCTTAGATTTAGAGGGACCCCCGTGGCAGAGTGGTCAGAGCATCGCACTTTAAATCATGAAGTCTCTCACTTCCTATCAACGCAGATTAGAGTTCCGCTGGAACCTAAGCTGATTAAGCTGAGAAAGGTTGCTAGTTTACTTGCGGAAGGTTGGTGGTCTCTTCCCGGGTACATTGTACCCGGATTCTCACCTCCACCATGAAAAACTGACCGCCGCCATGTAATTGAAAATGTGTTGATTGTGGTGTAAAACAGCATTCTAATTAAAATTAAAATTTGTAGGTTTGGATAATATTATTTGGAATAGTTTTTGTTACTGGTTGACTTTTTGTCGCCTTTTAGTCGGATATTTAATCTACAATGTCAGCTATTCTCAGTTCTACGTGTAAATGTCAATCTAAGATTTACATATAGGAATACCCGCATAAACCAAATTATAAATCGACTGGATGTCTATGGGACAGTACACAACAACTGTAACCCCACAGAAAAAAAAATAAGAATAAAAAAAGTGTCAGTGTTCATAGTTTCTAGATGTTCACCCAGTTAGAACTGTTTAGACATCTACATTTACAATAAAAGGAAACACCCAATAAATATTATACAGGAAAGTATTCTTTAGGACGTTGAATTTATATACTCATCCGAAAAATTGATGTAAAGCAATATACAGTGATACGTTTACTTCGTTATATCAGTATTTCGGTACCATGCGATTGTTTCATACTAAAATAATACCTTTCTCAGATAGCAGCATTTAAATTCTAAACTTATCAAGAGCGAATATATTCATTTTCACAATGGGTGCTTCTCAGACGGATTTGGCAATATAGTTATTGTTCTTTCTTATATATATATATATATATATATATATATATATATATATATATATATATATATATATATATATATATATATATATATATATGTATATATATATATATATATATATTCATAATAAATTAGCGCTCAACTGATGAAGTCTTATCCACAGAAACGACTGTCTTAAGCTTCTGATTTCGTCTCTTGTAAAACTACAACTTTGGTATTGTCAATAACATTTATCAAATCATTTAGAATGTCACACAAAATTAAATCAAATAGGATAGATCAAATAATTGCCATATGAATGCATGAAAAGTACAGGTGGCAAACATTAAGTAACCCAGCACAATTTGAACATTAGGTTGTCCATGCCTACTCATACAACATCTAACGCCAAATTGTCTTCAATAATTCAACATATCTGTAACTACGTGACGTATTAATTTTGACTAAGGACTACTTTTCTGAGTACGTGCTTCTATTTTTGCTGTGTGCCATTTCCCGAAATTGTATTAACATTTGAATGAAATCATTCTGCTCATATAACTCGTTAACTCTCTTCTTATATCGTTTATTTTGAACTTTAACCTTTTGGAGTCTGGCGAACATAAACATCAATTACTAGTACTTGAACCCCCTCACTCATCATTGATTGCTCGTGTTTGTCTGGACTGTACAGTTACAGCTCATATATATTAAAAACTAATCGTTATGGTATAGATTTATACATTACTCAACACGGAGACATCTTAAACGTATGAAAATATGTCGATCAATATATCAATGGATATAATCTAAATCGTGATCTTAATTACAGAAATGTTACAAGATTTTATCTGACAATGATGGTCGAAACATCGCACCAGAGTATTGAACAAAGTACAACCATTGAAGATACCAATATTTATAAAGGATTCTGCACTCTCAACTTGGAAATTGTTATTGACTGTTCCACTGACGAGCAGATCAATATATTATCCTATATTTCAATGATTTTGAGCGTTCTTTTTGCATAAGCAAAGGAGGCATACGCAATTCCTTGAAATATCAGAAACGAAAATCAATATTTCCGGTGGTACACAACGATGATTTACACTGTTTCCTGTTCAATCAACAATCTAATCGATATTCATCATAATATCGTAATTCATCAATGTTGACAATTAATCATTTAGAGATAATCGAATGTAATATCTTGAATATAATCGATATTTTATATATTTGCATAACAGAAGATTCTATTATTTTAATCGATGGTTTTGTCTATGCATGTATATTTGTCTTATTTTCATCGATAAATATGTCTATATAAAATTACAGATAACACAATATTAATCTGTAGGATGCGGATGTCCAGAAAACAATATACAAAATTTAGCGAACTTTGGAAAAAAATGAATCTTTGAATATTCAGAGGTAGGATTAGTTGACATAGAGGAGTAAACATTATAACGCTATTGACCGGTCACACACGTCGCGAGTCCACAGTCAAACTAAAATGAAATAAGTGAGCTAGAAATCCTTGTTACTACCGGTAAAGAGGACTCAACAACCGTTACCGAACAGGCAACTCAACATTTCATTTATTGAAATATAGTAAATGTAGTAAAGAAGGTCATTATATCGGTCGTAAAATTCGTGGAATGTTGACATAAAGTATATATATAAATATATATATATATATATATATATATATATATATATATATATATATATATATATATATATATATATATATATATATATATATATAGATATATATATGATGTTATATATATATGCACTATTTGAAAGTAAATAAAATAGCGATGTTTAGAACACATGATTGGTCACTCTGGATATTTTCAAATATACGAAATTGCGGGTTACAACAAACATGATTCAAGAGTAGGTGAGTACATATATGTGTACAAATCTGATATCATGTTTAATCTTGTGTTCAGAAGAAAAAAAAACAAGCGACATATTTTGGCAGAAACTATGCATCGGCAGTGATGTTCAGTTTTTGCATTAGTCTATTTATAGAATGACTCTACTCTAAATCGGCGGCACATTACTTGCTCTTATGACAAAATGTCTGAATAACATAGATATCAATAATAAAACAAACCGGATGACGTAGATTGCGCTACGTAAATGTCACATGACTTGCAATATTCCAAGTATTAGTACTTTAAATTTCCAAGAAAGTTTTATAACTTATCGATTAAAGCGTGAGACTTTTTTCTCCCACACATGCCCGTAAAACACAATGAATTCCCCTGAACAGATAACTACGCTATGACGTCACAGGCGCACTTTAGGAATTTTGAACCTGGTTTTATTGACGTTTGCCCTGTCGTTAAGATATGAAGTGTGGGAGATACAGCATCAAACATGATTTGTGAACGGATAAATCTTAAAACCCTCGGGAAAGAAGATGACAATTCAGAACTCAACAAAGCCTCGTTCTGGATAGCCATGTTTTCTTCTCTCGGTTTACGATGTCCCTGCCACCACAACCGATGATGCATAATTCTATTTATTTGTACCTGTACCATTTGTACCTGTACCTCTAACATATGGAGTCCACAAATGTTGCTATGGTGATACACATACAGATGACAAATACATGTATAAATAATAAGTGTACATCATTGAGTCACTTTTCCTTATAAATGAAAACAAACACACAGTGAAACTTGTATATCAAGACCCCCTTAGGGATACAAAGAAAACCGGTCTTTATAGGGAGGTGGTCTTTGAACAGAGGTTGATTTGTACACAAATGGTACTATTGGGGACAGCATGTGAAGTATGGCCAAGTGGTCCTTATACACATGTGGTCACTAAAGGAGGTTTTTACTGTAGTTAATTATTTGGGGAAATAGATATTTTTGAAACAAATGAAGAATGACATACATAATACCGAATTTGAAGACGCAATACAGAACGACTTGGTAAACGTGTGAAATTGACTTATTGTTCCAATAGAACATTGGCTTAATATATTGAATAGCTTCCAAAAGTTTTTGTATGCAGTATCAACACATGATGAAATTGTAATTTCAAGTTAGCTAATGATCTGTAAAAGAACCGCGCCTTATAAAATGCACAGACTCTAATTAATTGTGTGATCGGGGGAAGACGCCTACGAGGATGAGAGGATTGTTTAAGGAAATTAATTCTATCTATCTGGGGCTAACATTTACCTCGTATTTTCGAATATTTTAGGGCTTCATATTTGAAAACTGCAACCGTTTATTATAATCACGCAGACATGTTAAAAAAATGCCCGATACAAAACATTTACCTCGCACATTAATCAATTTCATGATTTTAAATATAAAATTTTTATCACAAATGAGAGAAGTGAGAGTGCGTACTCAAAAGATTACAACTTGAAGTATTTAATTCACAGATAGTTAATTCGCAATCTGAAGCATTATGAGTGGGAACGTTGCGGTTGGAATGTAGGCATTCCATGTTTTATACACATTGATATATTAAAGGTGAAATTATCTAATATCCCGTTATCACGAAATGATAACATGACTGAGTACGATAGTAGATACTACAGGGGAAATTTTGGTTTCCGGTTTTCTATTCACAATGTTTAAGTGTTTTAAAATTGTCTTTTGCATATCAACAGCTCTCCAAGATACATAATATGTCCCTATCAAATTTGTCAAAATTAGAATTTATCTCTAGCACGATACCCCTACAATACTTATAAACCATATTTATCTTTATAACATAGGTGGAATTTTATAGTCACAATTTGATATCTTGGACTTTCGTATCTTAAAGAACACCATTGATTATCATAAGTTATCATAAGTCTTTCCAGACGTATTAAACAGAAAGCTCTTCACAAATTATTTTTCATTTTTTGTTAACTCCACACTGGTAACACAAAATTATAATAAAATATTGCAATCTTTTTATTTATCTGTAAAAACTCAGCATGTTTTGAAAGAAAGTGATCAGAGCACTACATAATACGAAGGAAACAGAGCTGTGATTTTCGTTAAATTGTACTCGGGTCGAAAATTGCTTGTAAATGACTGCCCTGCAAACTGCAGTAGTATCATCTTGTTAACCGTTCCTTTTAGAATAAGATTTAAGTTTATAGCTATGAACAAGAGTAAAACAAACCTACCTTAAAAGAAGTTTCAGAATTGAAGTTTACATGTTGTTCTTTTTGTACAAATAAGATACACAGATTACTCTCAAATCGAACCCGGTTTGAATTGCTTGTAAACGATTGCCCAATTCAACAATAGTAACATCTTAGTATTCGTTTAGTTTATATCAAGCTTTTAAGTTTAGAGCTATAAACAAGATTAAATCAGACCTACCTCAAAAAGAAGTTTCAGAATAGCGGTTGCCATGTTGTCCTTTTGTGCGTAACAGATACACGGGTTACTGTAAACGTACACCTTAATTTTAATATCTTTTTTTCTTTAGCCATCAATCCATCTATAATTCTGAATGTCACCAAGATACACAACTAAATCTAATGCCAGTACAAGGTTTACACTAAATATTAATAACGTGGCGTTGCATGTTTGCTCTAGGAAGAGCCCCCAGTCGATATCTGCCGAGAACGTTTAGTGTGATCTAATTAGTATCGATATTTTAATTATACAGGTAAATCCGACAGAAATATACATGTATTGTTGACAGATTCTGCAATCTGTAATAATCTCTGATAACTAGATATTTGTCTGCGCATCGATTTGGTCGTTCCTGTACAATGGAACTGTATTGTGTGTGACACATATATCTATCTTTTAATCATCATTACCGCGAACTTAATGATAATAATTGAAAATCCAATGTGCCAGGAAATTAGAATTGTTTTATCTTTGTCGTATTTTCTAGATCTTAAGTGTCATCTTCAGCTTTATGACAAGATCAAATTTCGTCAGATGTTTAAAAAAAAGTTTGATTAATGTTAATTTGTTTAATGCCAAACTCGGCATTGCTTTTCATTTATATGGTGGCAGCCAGTTTTTAATGGTAGACAGGAAAACTCGTTTACAATGTGCTCGGGACTAAAACCACCAAATTTCTGTAAGTAAACTGACAAACTTTCTGACGAAAATCAGTTTGTGTTACACCGAGTTTGAACCTTCGTTGACCAGAAGAGACGGATTTCATGCTACAGAATCGTCCGATGATCTTTATTCTTTAAGTTCTGGGTAAATTTGTAATATGCGATATATGTATAGTGAATAAATACCAACACAGAATCGCGACGACAAAAGGATCAACAGCATCAGGAGACAATATCGAGGTCAAGGGAACACACACGGTTCTCTGAAAATCCAGAGGTGGAATCCGGTGCCATGGAGGATTAAGTACATGTATTCACTTCTCATCTACGAGATTTATAGACATTAAAAAAAACTTTATAAAATATGGTGCACATTGGTTGATATAAATATCTTTACGATATGTTTATTAGAAGAGCTACGGTTTAATACAAATTCTGGTAATCCTACATACACACGTACCTCACTTTCAAAGAACGAGATCCTTCAAAATCACGTGTCCGTATTACGCTCTTTTGATGTATCTACAACCGATACTGATTTTGAGCTACCATATTTTTATTGGATTCGTAAACTTCATAAAAACCCATATAAGCAGAGGTACATAGCAGGGTCCAACAAATGTTCTACCAAACCTTTATCGTTACTCCTTACCAAGATATTGACAACCGTTAAGGAGAAACTTCAGCAATACTGCACAGTTGCTTATTCCAGAAGCGGTGTAAATCAGATGTGGATACTTAAAAATTGTAAACAACGTTTAGAAAATTTAAAGGCACACAATTTTTCTCAAATTCCCAGGATCAAAACATACGGCTTCTATACTCTTTACACAAATAGTCCACATAAAAAATTAAAAGAAAGACTTTTTAGCAACATACACAACTTGTTTTTTCACTAAAGGTGGTTTCTAAAAATTTTAATATCTAGTGATTGGTTATCATGATACTTATTTTGTCACACACCACTCTGATTCTACACATAAATACACTGAAGTTGATAGAAAAAAAACATGCTGGAATTTCTAATAGACAATACATTTGTAATGTTGGAGACGTTGTCTTTCAACAAACTGTCGGCATTCCTATGAGAACCAATTGTGCCCCTTTATTGACCGACCTGTTCTTTTATTCATACGAAGCAGACTTCATTGAGAAACTGCTGAATCAAAAGAAGAAAAAGCTAGCGGTGTCCTTTGATTTCACATTTAGATATATCGACGACGTTTTGTCAATTAATAATGACAGTTTTCATACATATGTCAATGCGATATATCCCAGCGAACTAGAAATTAAAGATACAACAGAATCAAGCACACACGCTTCGTACTTAGACATTTTACTTTCTATAGACAAAGACGGGAAATTGGCAACTAAGCTATACGACAAACGCAGCGATTTGGGCTTTCCCATCGTAAATTTTCCACATTTAAGTAGTAACATCCCAAAGTCACCTGCATATGGAGTTTATATTTCACAAATGATCCGATATGCCAGGGCGTGTTCAACATATGAACATTTCATATACAGATGTAAACTACTCACTGACAAATCATTGACACAGGATATCGAACCGTGTTTGATGTCAACGTTCCGCAAATTTTACGGTCGGTATAATAGTGATTTGTTTGCGATTACTCTGTTTCACTGGGTGAAATGCTGAGATGCCTTTTCGTTGGCGGTTGTTGAGACGTCTGTATCAATTGTGACGAGGATTCGTTCCTCATGTATTTCATTTGGACTTGACTGTGGACTCACGGCGGGTGTGACCGGTCGTCAGGGGATGCTTACTCCTCCTGATCCCTCTTTTGGTTTCCAGAGGTCAGTGTTTGTCCATTTTTGCCTGATTTGTATCTGTGTCCTGGACATCCTAAGGATTAATACTTTGATATCTGATATGTTTTATATTGTTAGAGGATTGTATTTATAAGTTTTTCAAATATATGGATATATATCATGGATAAAATGTGAAATATTTGAACACATGCTATGAACGTATCTAAACACAGAAAATTGTATTCATTATACACGTCAAATGAAATCAAAGATCTTAATTTATAGTTTAATCTCAGAAAAAAAACTATGCGCACATGGTATTATTAAATAGATCTGGAGTCAAGAGCTTTAGATACACCCTATCTGATCCACTGCATAAGATAAATGTTAATTTGAAAATTGTCAGTCAATATTAAGATATATGATTTAAAGCGTTATCAAACATGAAATATTGTAAAAAAAAAAAATATGAAATGAAATTCAAAAATTTAGTTACATATACATATTTAAAAAAAAAAATAGTTAATCGTAATTCGCAAAATATACAATGAATCATATGTTCTACTTCAAATGATAACGGAACCTTTTGTAAAATACCGAACCAGAAACGCATGGTTTAAAAAGAGACAAATCACACAAAAACTAGAAACAATTAGTATTGAATCTAAATGTAACTTCTGACTTTTGTCGGAATATCATGTAGTGTAAATTGGATGTCGTCCGTTTTACAATAGTCATCATGAAACATAAAAGCTCTGTCATAATACAATGCCGCTAACGATAAACGCGAAAAAAGTAATAATCATAAAATCTTTGATAATTTAAATCAGTACTGTTATGGAAGTGCATCCAATTTGTCGTTGTAGATAATTTGTTGTCATAGTTTCCGCTCTATATTAAACCTATTCAGAGATTCTCTTCTGATATCAGTCATCAGTTTCGCCATATTAATGATAGCGCAAAGCCCATCCGCGTTATTCGCGCGACAATGCATTCCTTCGCTGCTCTGCAGGTCCCGACAAAATGACATAAAAATCGATCACAATTGACGACAAAATGCATTGGTGATTGTTTAAAAGCTCCTACATCATATTATCTCCATTTCAATCATTTGACAATAGAAATTTGTTCTTGTGGTGAATTATAAGTAAATCTAGACCGTGCTGTAATTTAATCAATTGAAGACGAACATGTCGAAGCCACATATCAAAGAAATCTACTCTTTCAAATGTAAATGAAGATTAGACCAAATTAATGGAAATTGTAATTAATGAGATATATAGGCGAGTTCTTATTTTACTAAAATTTATTTGATACATACAGAAATATAATTATCTCAAAATCATAACACAAATACACGGATACGTGGACAGCTGGGAATACGACTGTCCAATATTTCAAGATAAAATCCTGCTTTAATTAAAACTGTATTGTGATCATTCCAAAGGAAATATTTTATTGAGACCTTGCAATGTAATAAACTATACAGGGAATGGTAACATATCGTTTTAATGATTTGGCAGTAAGGTGGTTTTGTTGATCTTGTATTGTATCAACGTTATACAGTTTGAAAGTATGATATAAGATGCAGTGGTACGTCAGTGAAATGGATTTCGTGCTATCCTATAGAATACTGTTTCCTTGGGAAAATGTAGTTGTAGTAAAAAATACGTAATGTGGAATATAATGTTTAAACATATTATTTGAAACGTTAACGAAAAGTGATCGGATAATATATATATATATATATATATATATATATATATATATATATATATATATATATATATATATAAGTATATATATATATGAATATATATAATATATATATTGTAATGATGAAGGTGATAATTAAATTGATTATAATGATAATAATGATGATGATTAAAATGATGATGATGATGATGATGATGGTGATGAAATACGCAGTAAGTTTGCAATGGTGTTATATCATGAAACGGTATGAATGGAAACACGAAATCATGTTTTTAAGTTAAAGCACACTCGACGTTCCCCATATCAATATAGCGTCTTCGAAATTTAGTGAGAGCCGTCGTGACTTCGCGGTAGAGTGTTCGATTTAGAACCGAAGGGTCGCGGGATCGAGATTCGGCGGAGGCAGCTTGCTTTTCCGGTCCTTCCATTGAGACAGTAAAAACCGATCTCCCGGATCACGGTAGGTGTCGGCACGTTAAAGAACCCTCACTGTATAGGCCAAAATTTGAAGCCCTTCACCGGCATTTGGAGACGTTTCCATATGAGTGAAAAATTCTTGAGTGGGACGTTCAACAACAATACAACAACGTAATGTAGTACACTAACTATTGTTACAGATCTTCAAAGCATTGAAGACATTTTGCAACTACGTTAACCTTTTCTGCAGTTTGATTGAAATGTTCGATAAAATTGGATGTACCCTCTATTTTAACAATTTTAGTTACGGGAGTTAGGTATATTGTCAATTAAATGCCTTATTATCACTGCTAGCATTCTCAGCTCAGTATGACCCTTCCTGGATTTGCATTCATAACTGTCTATCAGGAGCAACCGGAAAATTTTTTTACTCTCAAACGAAAATTTCACCACAATTTAAATCACTAACGTATACCTTTTGGAGGCGAAAAAAAAAGTGATAGTGTTTATGCAATCATGAATGTATTGTCTGAAAAAGCAAAACAAAACACGTATACACCAAGTGCTTGTCACGGATATTACTTGCTGTGTAACATATTAATTGTACTATGCAGTCAGACAAGTTAGATGTATCATTCGGCAATAAAATAGCTATTTCTCTTGTTTAGGATCCTGGCAAGAACCAGCAGAGAATGATGATATAACAATTAGCTATACTTTCTAAATTTACTATCTTGCGACGAGTAATTGTATACAAATGCATTTGCTAACACCTATCCATATATCGTTATTTAACCGACACAGATCTGTCTGTATGTTTATTTATATATTATTTTATATATTAATTTATCTATCTATCTATCTATCTATCTATCTATCTATCTATCTATCTATCTATCTGTATAAAATCACAGATGCCAAAGTATGAATATTTAGAATGTCCAGAACATAGATACAAATGTGGTAAAAATGGACAAACACGGACCTCTGGAAACCAAAAGGTGGGATCAGGTGCCATGGAGGAGTAAGCATCCCTTGTCGACCGGTCACACCCGCCGTGAGTCCACATTTATGTCCAAATGAAATACGTGAGGAACTAATCCTCGTCATAATTGGTACACACGTCTCAACAACAGCCAGTGAGAAGGTAACTCAACATTTCACTTAGTGAAACAGCGAAATCGCAAAGAAGACTATCATACCGACCGTAAAATTTGCGGAACATTGACATCAAACGCGTTTTTCGACATCACAGTGTCAATAATTTTTCAGTGAGTAGTTTACAACTGTATGTCAAATGTTCATATGTTGAATACGCCCTGGTATATCGGATTATTAGTGAAATATAAACTCCATATGCTGGTGACTGTGGGATATTACTACTTAAATGTGAAAAATGTACGATGGGAAAGCCGAAATCGTCTCATTTGTGGAATAGCTTAGTTGCCAATTTCCCGTCTGTGTCTATAGTAAATAAAATGTCTAAGTATGATCTATGTGTCTCTTGATCTCTCTGTTGTATCTTTAATTTCTAGTTCGCTGGGATATATCGCATTGACATATGTATGGAAATTGCCATCTATCTATATATCTATCTATCTATCTATCTATCTATCTATCTATCTGTGTGTCTCTCTATCTATCTATCTATCCATCCATCCATCCATCCATCTATCTATCTATCTATCTATCTATCTATCTATCTATCTATCTATCTATCTATCTATCTATCTATCTATCTATCTATCTATCTATCTATCTATCTATCTATCTATCTATCTATCTATTTATCTATCTATCGATCGATCGATTGATCGATCTATCTATCTACACCAAGGTTAGAGATCGGCGTTAAATGAATTTCAATTTTTTTCAAAATTCTTGAGGAAATATTTTTTTAATTGGGTTTCCAAAGGCCTTAATCTACAATCTACTAACTAAGAATCCTATGACTTATTAAATTAACACTGACTGTTCCTATAGCTTGAACGTCTTAAAAGTCTCCGTGAACAAAGTTGAGCTAAGGTATTATTACAAACTTACTACACATCAATGGCAATATTTCGTGTTTATCACACAATAATAATAATAACATCAGAAGGCTGAGATAAAACAAGCACTTTATTAAGCGCATACATTATATAATTCACATGGCATCATTACCTCCCGTGCTATGATTGATTATTGCTGATAGCTGAAGGAACAATCGTAACCGAATAAGAGGTTCATTTACTAAATATTTTAACCCCCCCTTAAAAAAGAAATGATATATTTATATCGTCTCTTAGCGTGTTTTTAGAAAAAGGAGAAAGAACACGACTGTCCGAAATTGCAGCAACACGTTACAAAATTATATAACAACAATTCATGAATTATAACTTTGGTATTATGTTTATAATATAAATATATTGAGAGAGAAAAACGAAAGCCGGTAAATATCAGTTTTCATTTAATCTTACATTCTATTGGTCATGTGACGTTTACCTTATCATTTTGTCATGTTTTATCAGACGGGTTCGTTTCGAGAGAGGGAAAATAAGTGTTTTGATAAATAGATACACTTTTGATATCGCATCCACCAATGATGATGATGATGATGATGATGATGATGATGATGATGATGATACTAATGATAAAAGAAATTTAAGTTTTAAGAATAACATATGTATGATAAACAAATTGCAAAATCCGTGCTGTTGTGTATTGTTCATGCTGTTTTATTCAGTTTTACATTCTACGAACTCTTGGATATCTGGGCTCTATTTTATATATTAGTTTACCATTTTCAATTATGCACGGTCTTGTTTAAACATTGATTTTTGGATGTTCAATATAGAGGATTATATGGTATTATATATAATTTGCGTAGCTAACAGGTCGTCATATACAATATTAATATATTTCACTGTAACAGGTGTGGTACCATGCGCTGTAAGCTGAATAAAAATCCGACAATGTCAGACCAGTGGTTGTAGCACTAGGAACATGATTAATCTCATACCGTGACATAATAAACACTGTTCACATGCTTCAGAAAATTGTCACCTTCATCGAAGCAAATTAAATCCTAATGAAGTGTATATGTAAACAGAACCAACGACAGCAGGATATTATAAGATTTTACGATTTATTTGTTATTTGTTAAAGATCGTTGAAATATTCGTGTCATCTCATCGTGAATGAGAGCACATAGTTACAATGTACTTGGGAAAGGACCATCGACCTTCCAGAAGTAAACTGATTGAATTCAAATTTAAATTTAATTGGTGTTTTACGCTACATTCACATATTTTCAAATTATATGGTGGTGGCCAGTTTTTAATGGTGGAGGAGAGAATACGTTTATAATATGCCCGGCCTTCCGCAAGTTAACTGGCACACTGTCTCACAATAATGAGCTAAGGCTCCAGAGAGATTCGGACTTGCACTGACCAGAAGTGCGATATTTCATACTGTAACCACTTGGCCACAGAGGCCCTGGGTAAACTTTTAAACCTTTAGCTTCTCACAAATTAAGTTTAACTTCCAACAGGAATTACACGTCGAACCCACGTTGACATAGTTATGATGATCATTTTCTCTGTAGAAAATACATATATATTTAAAATTGGAACTCAACTGATGAAGTCTATTTGACAAAAACGATCGTCTTGTGCATTATAACTTTGGTATTATGTTTGTAATATTTATGATATGATATTAATGATAACAATGATGATGTTGATCAAGATGGGGACGACGACGGACACGATGATGATGATGATGATGATGATTGTGATGATTAGTATGACGATGGTAATGGTGATGGTGATGATTAGGATGATGATGGGTAATGGTTGTAAGGTGATGACTATAATGACAATCATGCTGATAATGATGATTTCGATGAATCTCATGATGATAATTGCGATGAGAAAGATGAGTGGTGTATTAACGGTTGTATCTTCTTTACATCCTCTATCTTTGTGACAAAAAGTAGATAAACAACAATAACGTGATGGCAGAATTCACGATGTGAACTAAGGTAACTTTTCACAGAATCTGTGTTTAATTAAATCCGTATATAATAATTGATACACCATATGGTTTCATTACAACGTAATTACAAATGGACGACTGTCAAAGTGTGGTGGTGTAATATTGAATGGCAACAGTCCATTGTTGTCGGTTACATTGACTATGACTTTAAGTAGTTGGATACTTTAACCTGGTTAGGGAGTTACAATAATTCTATTCTCGGGTGCATTTTTAAACAAAATATATGTATTTGGTTCTTAAGATTAGGACATAATTACACCGACTTAAAAGCAATAGAAATAGGGCAAAAAAATTGTATTCCGGAGTTTGCTTTCTGCATAATTTTTAAAGTCTACGCACAAAAATGCAAAATATTTAAAACGTTATATTTGAATCTCCTGCATCTTAATGTGGATTAATATTAAAAGCCATGTGATGGATGACATACTTGCGTTTAAAAGAAAAATGTTATGACAGTGAAAATAACAAATTTTGTTTTGCTTCTATTTGGCAAAATAAACAGGTATTATAAAATAGAATATGATATTCCAATAGGAATTTCGTGTATTCATAATTTACAGGTGTATCATGCAAACATGGGACGCAGACTTAATCCATACACTTGATCCCATCTTGTTTTGGGTCTGCAATTGTTTTTTTTTTTATTGAGACAGTTTTTATTTCCAATTAATTGAATTCCAATGCACTTGAAGTTTCTATTATTCAATTATACTTCTCCATGCTAACGTATCTTATGAACTATTTTAGTATATAATTTATGTCGCGTATCAAGATGTACCATATTTGTGTATATTCAATCTAACCGTAACGTTGTTATATATATATATATATATATATATATATATATATATATATATATATATATATATATATATATATATATATATATATATATATATATATATATATATATTCAGTCTCGGTTTTCTATACCGTGCCAATAGTGATATGTTCACGTAGTGCCAATGAAAATATCTCGCAAAATCTTCACTGCCATTAAAATGATGCCAATGTTATTATCAGAAAATCACCACTTAAGATTTAAGTTGTCAGTATGCTCCTGTCGCCAACAGAACGGCGAGATGAATGATATTTTAAAAACTGATTACAACCCATTGGAAAAGACGTACTATTAACGATAGTGAAATTATCGTGTTCTTGTACGCGTCACTTTTTCTATATATTTTCCTCTACATATCTGTTCATTGGATCTTAAGATCTACCTCACTTTAATCTATCTCTAATATGTGTATACATATTACTTATCTATAATATAAAAAGACAAAAGCTCAGTGGTGTAGACATTATTACAATGTTACACTTCCGAATTATTACTTGAAATATAAATCTCCATAGTAAATGAAATGATCCCAACACAGTCACACACAAAGCACATACAAACTAACACACACACACACACACACATACACACACACACACAAACACACACACACACACACAGATATATATATATATATATATATATATATATATATATATATATATATATATATATATATATATATATATATATATATATATATATATATATATATATATATATGTAAACAGAGAGTATAAGAGAGTGTGTTTGTAAGTATAAGAAAATTTTTTGTGGAAACAGCGAAAACAATCTATCTTCAAAAGTACCAAAAATATTCTTAATTCCCTCGGCATATTGATATAATAACAAAAGTATGACATATTTACCTTAGCCAGCAACTTGAGTACTGCAGCAGCCATTCTCGTCACAAATTTGTCAATTTAAGATTGTTCGTTCTGCGATCGATTGAAGAGCTATCAATCCACGAATTGAAAAGGAGAATCTCTGGCTATTAGTCTACTATTAATCGCATAGCACTGAATTGCTTGCGAGGAGAAGATGTGCTAATTGTTGACATAAATTGTTCGTCTGTTTAGACTACAGCGTTATCAATTTGGTTTCCAGGCTATCGAATGATGAAGAGTCTTTGGAGACAAAATCAGTAACGGAACTTCTTTTTCTATCTATCTGACTAAAATCCATATCCAGAACATGTACTAATGATTTTGTCAAATCGTAGTAATTAATAGTTGGCAAGTCATACGGCACGTGATTTGTGTTGAATAGATAAATGTTACCTAACTCTTGTAAATGTTTTTGTTCCTGTGGTGTATATGTATAGTTCTATAATCCCACATTGATAGGACAACTGATATTCAACTCCTCATATTTCACACATCATCCTGAATTTATGGAATAACAATCAAGCCACAGCTGCCGAATGAAATGTTTTTTATATTTGTTCAATATTCCATCAATACATTAATAAAATGAATTTCTGTTTAAATTAGGTTCCGATGTGGATGGATATGACAATAATGTTCTAACGACCGGCCAGTGTTACCTATCCAACTAAGACGAAATAACACAACTCAACTAAGTAGAATTAGAAATACCTCTTTTTCAGACGAAAAAAAAAATTATCATATCACAATTTCGAATACACAATCACACAGGTATTTGTACGTATCCTTCGATCCGCTTTGATAATGAAGTATTCGTTTCGGTTTAAAACACATAGCGTGCAATACAAAACATCATTGTAAGATAGTCGTGAATCACTGGAAAAAATCTGTGCAGATGAGAAATAAATTGATAGTATCTTTCGTATTTCAGTAGCGTTTTTATCAGATATTATACACGCGCACTGTTTGGGAAACAAAACCTCTGGAGTACAAACTTTTCAAACTTAAACCAATATTTATTTTTTTTATACTAATTGCCCTTCAAACACTTCTTTTGCAGAACGCTTAACGTGGTATAATCTCACTACACGGCATATACATCCAGATTTTAATTTTGTTTTGCAAATGGCAACACTGGAAACATGTTTAAAAACATTTTTCTGCTAGCATAATCTAATTCAGTTAGCTGCTCCTGACTACAACCACAGATCGTTTACAAAGGAATGGTTTGCTTCGTATAAATATTATTATAATTGATATTTGTGGATATCAATCGAGGAAGCCAATCTATATGGGATTCCGCGATTATTCTGTCAATTGCAATAACGGAATTCCACAATACAATATAACATATATCATAGTCCAGGCAATGATGCGATCTCCAACGGTACGGGAATAATCTGGTTCTTCTCTCAGTTATAAATTATATCATTTCGTTTCAGAAAGTAACGGTTGTATGGAAATTTGCTCGTGAGCAAGTAGTAATTAAATCAAATTCGTTGCATATGTTGGAAGATTTGTTATTTCAAATTTTACTTTTAAGCATAAAATTAAGTTCCTTCATAGTATTTTGACAGAAATGTCATACATACAGGAGAAAGGGCCTATATCTATGTATCTATGTCGGTTTAAATTCTTCAATCATAGACTAAACTTAATTCAGTCGATGGCTACAGCAAAAAGCAGGCGAAATAGATGTTACTGGTTTCAGTAAAACACATCTTTTAATACACCCCATCGACTAAGTTTCCGAATAGATATATGACGCGTATATATATATTCATTAATCCATCTTCTGTCAATTTTGTACGTTCATATATACGTTCAAAGAGGTGACAACAAGCTAAAGTGTATTTCCAAAACTATGAGCAAAGTGTATACACAGAAAACCAAAAATCGATTGTGTTTTTGTTAACTTTTTTTTCACTTTTGTCGTACCTGGTTGGTCATCAACCGTTTATCCGTCTCTTTTGCATTCAAATAATTTACTCGATAACCGTCGTAGTTTATTGGTAGTGAAATACCCTGTCTCAGTCCATTTAACTATAATTGAAGTATCAATTTTTCAGAAGCCTGCCTTCGCAAGTACTTCGTTATTTATTTCAAGACGCCGGTCGGTAATTTGAAACCAATGTATAATCAATTCCACATCACTCTTAAGGTATACTGGGAGTTCTCACTAATCAGTGTCGAATGGATGTTTTATATTGTCAAACTAATTTGTCGTTGGTCTGGAATCGATTTCCTTCGGTAAAAAATATTTATTCACTTATGCGTCCCTTAAAACGATTATCCACTATCTTCTACAAACTTAATTTCATCAAGTATCCGATAACAATCGTGTATGTCAATATAGGACCGAAAATTCAATTGTTCAAATCTTGTAAACGTCAATTTTTCCCATTTATTTACTCTCCAAATTATCTCCCTTGGATATTCATTATTGATACAGTTTTCCTTTATACTTATATCGATGCGTTCATTAAGAAAATACGATATCTATAAAATCACAATTGCTTCCATTAATATACACAAGTGGCTCTTCAAACAGAGCTACGATTTGAAAAAAAAAATCCATTGACATACTACGAAGCATATAGAGATCGTCTGTACCTCGATATAACTTCTGAAGTTCAATCAGTTACCACATATGTCAGATTCACTCATAGATAATATCAAACTTATGTTCTTATCCTTCTTGTATCATATAGTACTATCTGATAGTAACATGGATCGTATACGAAACCAACAGATTTGTAGGAGTCCGCTTAAACAATGTAAAGTGTCCTGGGTCAATTTTCCAGTTGAATCGTCTACAGTGACTGATAGATATCAATTTTATGTACGTGTAAATATGAAAAAAAAATATTGCCTAGAATGTGATCGTACATGTATGTCAGTACACACAGCTTACCATGAGCTGGTGATACGGACACCGAGTAAGCGAGAATAGAAATAAAATGCACTGATTGAATGCGATGAATGGCGGAACACAGATGTATGAAATACCAAAAAGCCTAAACAAAAAAGCAATTAGGGAAAAAGAAATAAACTTAATACGATGGCTTGAAGTTACACAGATGCACAGTAACACACGTTGAAAATAGTTTATCCGAGCGAGGTATGAAAGTATTTTTGCTGTAAAGGTTAATAGATGTAGGTGTTATGTATTCATTGTCAATGTTTCTTTAATTCTGTTTAAATGTTCAATGTTTTCGAGGACGATAGACAGCTAGTTTATTTCAGAACTATAATAATTAACAAAAAATATCTGTTATTTATTTAGTTACCTTGGCAAATAGGCAAAAAAGTACGAAACTCCATTTGTGTTGAGGTAATTGCTTTTCAGTATAGGCATATTTTTATTGAAAATATTTATTAAAATAAAAATAATTTGAAAAAAAATCAATATATGTTATCTTACATACCAGGTTTCTTCCTGTTCTTTCAACATGTCGATACAGAATCTAATCGATTATTGTTTTCAGAATTTCTTGTATTGATGTATTCAACAACACATGAACATAATAGATTATGTAGACACGTCGGAATGAAATTCATATTAGTGGCTATAAGAATTAACACGACAAGAAATTAATTGCGTGAAATAACAGTACAATAAATTATTAATGGGACTGAAGTACCGTCCCTCCCTGCTTCCGACGGCCCTGTTCTATAAAATTAAAGGAAAGGTGTAAAATGAATTATTTCCACTTAGGGATGTAAATGGTTTGCTTTATGTTATAGAATGGGAAAATTTTAATTCCGCTGACAATTGTCACAGATTATAATACAAAAAAGAGAGGGAGTCCAGATATAAATAGCCGAATGAAAATATTGTTGTCCTTTTGTACACGGAATGGCGGATCACTTACACTATATCAATAGATTTAATAAAAAGAAAAGATAATCTGTGGAGGAATAAATAACATTACTATGATAAATGGGTTTGAAGGATGACGATTCACTCATGCTGAACTTAATTTTATTGAAACATCACGGGGTGAGTAAACAATCTTTTAAATAAAATGTCAATTGAAAAAAAAAAATCCGAGCCTCCAGGCCCTAACGTCCATTGTGGTAGAGGTTATATGTCATATCAAAAGTGAATCAATGTTATTTATCCCTTTAAAACTCTACTACGTTCTACATATTTTATAAACATTTTAGTCATTTAAACAGATGACCATATATGTAAAATAAGAGAGAGAGAGAGAGAGAGAGAGAGAGAGAGAGAGAGAGAGAGAGAGAGAGAGAGAGAGAGAGAGAGAGAGAGAGAGAGAGAGAGAGAGAAACAGACAGACAGAGACAGACAGAGAGAGAGAGAGAGAGAGAGAGAGAGAGAGACAGACAGACAGACAGACAGAGAGAGAGTAACATTCCTTTTTTGAGATGATTGATGATAAAGTCTACACTATCAAAGTGACCCCCTGTATATGAAAACTCGCCGTCTTATATGACCATATGTAAAGTTTGCAAACAATATTTCTTATGTACTGTATTAACATACCCTCTGCCTTATCTGACAGGTGAGCTTGAGTATATAATCTTTAATAATATAAACTTAGCATAACACTGTATTACGACTCCCTGTTGTCCCCTAAAAATGCAAAAAGTCTGACAGTATAAAGTAGCTATAAGACGACACAAATTATAAAGGATAACTAATCACAGGGGACAAATTACCCGGAAAATTTTATTTATAAAGAATTAACTTTGATACAGAACATATAGTTTACTTGAATATATTGACTACCATATCTGACAGTATAAAGTAGCTATAAGACGACACAAATGTTAAAAGATAACTAATCACAAGGGACAAATTACCAGGAAAATTTTATTTATAAAGAATTAACTTTGATACAGAACATATATTTTACTTGAATATATTGACTCCTACAAGTCACATTTTATACCCTTTTGTTCATTTGTACACATACTCGGAACGTTTGTTACATCGTCAAGACCGGCCTGTGTGAACGGACTCCATGTCTTAGTTTCATTGCATTTTTGGTTTTAAATGAAGGATTACTGAAAGACAACAGCAGTGATATTACAGTAGCGAATGTACCGTTAACATTGGTTAGAGATGTGTTATTCTTGGCGCTGGATCTTCCCACTCGCCTTATCAAAGTAAACACCGTTAAGCAACATAATATAAAAACATATGTTATCAGCATAAGATACAATGATACTTTGTTTTTTCTGGCTTATCCAACAATATTTTCTTTAAAATGGAAAAAAAAATCCCGATGATTCGGAATGACTGATACAGACTTCTATATCTAGGTACTGATTATTTTACAAGTGTAACATACAAACACGACTTACATTTATTGCATGCGTCGAAAAGATTTATAAATCAAACTGGAGCACAAGTTATACGATTTTTTACATGATTTACTTGTTTCTTTTTTTTTATCTAGAACAAGGTTATCATTGCTGTTTTAGAGATATTTTTTTAATCAAGTGTAATATGTTTACATTCAAGAGGAATTTCAAATAATCATTTAGAAAATAGTTTTTCTTAAACTCGATAAATATCTTTGTTGTAAATGATATGCGGTTCTTCAACTGATAATATATATGTTTACGCAGGATTGACTAGTAATGAATATATTGCGGTCTATTGGTCGTGGAGCGTTTGGTATGCAAGCTGGTTGTTTCGGTTAGAGTTATATCGGACCTTACACAAAATATTCATTTAATCCATTATCAGAAAAACTTTGCAACTTGCCTAGCCATAGACCCTTTTTTATACAATTTCTTATTTATCTTTGTATTTAAGATTTCATTTTTATTCATTTTTTAAAATATGATTGTACAGTTCAAATCTATAGAGAAAACATAAAAAAGAGAAAACTGATTTCCTTTCCATGCATATAGGAAATACGAATTGATATCCTGGTTTTGTTTATTACTTAAATATATATTTTGTGATCAGTATATTGTTTATATACTGATTAGGTTAGTCAATAGTCCGTGCTTATTTCTCTTTTATATGTACAATTTTCTTACTTACCAAAATCATGTCCTATTTTTTATCAACTCTGTATACTATTGTTTTCCGTTCTGTTTATAGCTTGTTTGTTTTTGTAGTCAAATGGCATATTTTCAGTCCGACATAGACAACCCACAGAATTATAGACATGAACCTATTGCACTGCGGACGTAAATCAAGATTTTTACTCAGGTTACATTCTAATGACACATTATCGTCTGCATCAAAACGTATCAAATATACAAAAAATGTATACATCAAGCGGACAAAGATTTAAATAGATCGAAATCAATGTACAAAGACATATTTTTTTTAACGAATTGTGTTCTACAGGACCAGTTGCACATTTTTTTTTCTGTTTCATGAATTCGTACGAGTACAAACACATAATACTTAATGAATATACACCTTTAAATTATATTTTTGAGCCCACTGAAAGGAACAGTTCAAATTAACATAGCCTAACAGTGAATAAAAATGAAAACGTAAACACAATAAAATTATTTTTGAATTATTTTATAAAATTATTATGCAAAATCACCATAGGAGAATTGTTATCATATTTAGTAACATGACTCAGTCGACGTACCGCCGTCCGACATTTTCCATCCGTTGACATGCGCCGTCCGTCAACTTCATGTGTCGTCAATTGTGCTTCATCCGTAAGTACTTTAACGACATGTTAACTTCTTAATGTCATTAATCATCTTTGAATTTTGTTAGAAAATTCATTAAGATAAGGTGAACATAAATTCTGAACATCTCGGTCCCGTTGGGTGAGGGCAAGGGTATAAAACCTTCTCCTTCATTCCTGAAATGGGGTGAATACATGGTTTGTTTGTTTGTTTGTTTGATTGTTGTTTTACATTCCGTCAATATGTTTTTCATTTTTATTGAGATGTGCTTTAGGTATAAGTAACAAATTTTGTCCTGTGCTTTGGACTGATGCACTGCGGGTTCATTTACGTCCCACGACTTCCTAGGCACGGGACCTCTGTTTTCAGTCTCATCCGAAATATCCATTATTTTCAGCTCGTACGCCGAACTCTTGGCGAAGGAACAGTCACTTACATTTTAAAGTTTTTTGTATGACCCGGTCCGGAATTCGAACTCAGTACTTTCCGCTTGCGAGTTGAAGGATTCACCACTAGTCCACCGCAAGAGGTGTGAATATATGGTACGAATGCGCATAAACCCTCTACCGAAATTGTAATTCTTACAGATACAGTCATATAGATATAATGCATATTGTCTAAGAAACTTTTCGTCCTACTTAAATACATTGTAAATAAAAAAAAAACCGGAATATATTTTTAGAAATAATATGAAGCGGAAATTCAGTCAGATATAGTGAACATATACTTATCCTCCGAAAATTGTCGACATTATGGTTACGCATTCTAAAGACAAAGCTGTGATCATAATAGCAGCAGGGAATTTATTTCAATATTTCGACCAATATACCCATCTAGCAATTGTGTATTTATTCGTAGAAAATCGTCAACTCCTCCTGTATACATTGTAAAAAATACTGAGTATATCTTTAGGACAGACACCACCAAATATTTTCCCATAGGCCTCAATGCTAATTTACAAAACTTCAGGTCACTGTCACTCCCATGTTTATTATATCTGGGTCAAATAAGTACCCTGTGGTGAAAGATCAATATTTTTGATAACAAAATTTGCAATCAAAAGTATAGGTTGCCGTTGCATTTTTACTTCAAATTTTCACTTGTTTTACAACTCGTAGTATTCCGCACCAAAGGAAAATATCTATTCTCATATGACCCCTCCCTTTCAATTTTTCAACCGTCAACCCTGTAATTTCCAAAGTACTACCAATATTCATGTATCTTTTTTATCACCTTTATTTCACTTATTAATGGCAAAACTAATTTTTTCATTTAATGACCAATCAGATCGCTGGGTTCATTTTACCCTCCGCACAACTTTGGGTGTCCAAAATGTCTGCACCCATGTTGTAAACAAAGCTGGTGTTTTTCCTATAGATTTATCCAAAACATTGCCAAAAATGTCATTTTGCATTTTTTGGAAATCTCACTAACTGTACACCAAGCCCCCTTAATGATGAGGATGGGAACCCAACCTGAAGAGAAACACAGTCTATAATGTGTCACACCCCTACCTCTCAATCCCATTCATTGATACATTTAACAAATAAATGCATTATATGAAGAAGTTGTCTGTTTTTCTTTCATGATTTTCATTCAGAATTGTTTGTAATACATATACTTCATTATTTTGAATGATTTCATACCATTATTTACCAATATTGACCATGATATCAAATAAGGGTAGAAGGTACCCCTTAATAATGGAAAAAGTGACAAAATATACCATTTTCTTCACAAAAACTTAAAATTTGGATCATTGCTTAATGAGCATGGAACCAAATTAGGCACCTGTAAAGAAGAATTTCTGAAGCTCACTTAAAAGTAAACCATGTCATTTTTTATATCATCAAATTGCTTTTATTGACAAGGAATGAAGTGCACCCTTAATAAAAGTGTAAAACTTCTGGGAGGGGATACCCTTACATACAACACATTTCAATAGACTTATTGTGTTCATTTATATAAAATATGTTATGTAATCATTTTCAGACATGTCCATGTTTTGTTTCATCCCTTAATTACAGTCTCATCATGTAAGTAATTAAATACAGAGGGCAGATAACTGAGTCTGACTTTATAATGACTGACACTTAAATGATGCAAAATGATAGTCAAATTGCTTTTAAAAGGATATGACATATGTATAGTTCTGTTTCAGATGAAAAACTAAGTCAAATTTTAATTATACTAAGTTTTGAAACCAGTAAAAGTCAATATCAGGTGTTAATTTTTGTCTATTATGACCCCAAGAGAGTGTTAAGTGACATTTGCTGGAAGGGGGGGGTGTGAAAAAAGGTGATTCAAACAAAAAATGCATGACTGAAATTTTAGAAAACTTATGAACACATGCAACTTGAATGAATATTAGATGAGTTAATACAGAAAAAAATATAATTGATACTTTATAATTATCTTTACAGGTACTTGAGTATGATAATTAGATAAAAATATCTTATTGGACAATATTTCCTGGATTTAAGAAATTGAAATATTCCTTCTACAGGTTAAATGTTGATAGATTATGAAACAAATGTTAAAACGCCCTATTTCTAAAGAAATTTTTTATTTACAAATTATCTATTACCCAAATTTAACACAATATGACCTAACCAAAATATGGAAATTCTTGTGTACAGATCAGCATAAGGGGGGGGGGGGGTATTTAAATTAATTTTTATACTGTTTACAGTGTATATGGCATGCTGAAATATTTTACTGATGAGACTTAAATGCTGAAATGCAGTTTAATACAATTTTCCTTAAAAATGAGATGGTTTTTACCCTTCAGATATACAACTAAAGGTACAAAATACACTGCATGAGTAAAATGACATGTCCAATATGTAGATTTTGCCCTCAAAAGAAGAAAATCAACCAGTCTTTATCTCAAAAAGGTCTGATTTTAATTCAAATGAGTTAAAATTTACAATAGAAACATCATTTCCAAAATATTTTGCTAAAATTAGTCACTATGCATAACCATAACTATATGATTTTTTTATATTTGTAGGAGAGGGTGGGGGTATACTTGAATTTTCCAAGTACAGATGGAATTTTGACCAATAAATGATAAAATATTAGTTCTAGGTGTAATATAAAACATACAGATAAAATTAAGAGATCTCAATATGCAACAAATGCATAATAATGTGTGTAGAGGCAACACACCTATTTAATTTGCACCTTGTGGACCCCCAACAGGTGCCCCATTTCATAGAGACCCTCAAATCTGTTTAAAAGTATGAGTAAAAGTGAATGAATTGCAATTTAGGTGATACAAATTAGAGAAATGACTTATTTTAAGGCTTCATCCAGCCTACATGTGTCAAATGTGAATTTCTCTATAGGACAGACACCACCAAATATTTCCCCATAGGCCTCAATGCTAATTTACAAAACTTCAGGTCACTGTCACTCCCATGTTTATTATATCTGGGTCAAATAAGTACCCTGTGGTGAAAGATCAATATTTTTGATAACAAAATTTGCAATCAAAAGTATAGGTTGCCGTTGCATTTTTTACTTCAAATTTTCACTTGTTTACAACTCGTAGTATTTCCGCACCAAAGGAAAATATCTATTCTCATATGACCCCTCCCTTTCAATTTTCAACCGTCAACCCTGTAATTTCCAAAGTACTACCAATATTCATGTATCTTTTTTATCACCTTTATTTCACTTATTAATGGCAAAACTAATTTTTTCATTTAATGACCAATCAGATCGCTGGGCTCATTTTACCCTCCGCACAACTTTGGGTGTCCAAAATGTCTGCACCCATGTTGTAAACAAAGCTGGTGTTTTTCCTTTAGAAATATCTCAACATTCTCTACTGTATTTTTAAAATATATAAAACCCAGAGAAGAGGATACGTCCCTGGGTTCGGACAAATATAGCCATACCGTGTCAATATCCTTTGTTCTTAGAAAAAAATCCACCTTATTATGCAATGTAAGAATAAGTGAATTATCAAAAATGCGAAAAAAAAAATAACAAGAAAAAAAAAATATTAAGACTTAAAGTTCTACGAAGAAGCGGATTTCAACGTCGTGAGTCATACGTTATATTAATGTTTACGCTGTTATTTTTTACTTAACTTAAACGAATATCTCAACTGTAACATCAACATTGTCTGGTCAAAAATACATATTCTCATTGCAATTACACAATTCGCTAAGGTGAAAGTTAAGACTTTTTGGAGCAACTTGCGATTTCATGTAGCGTGTTGTTTTAGGTGTTAGCTTTTTATCAGGTTTACCACAAAGAAAAGTGATTTTGCGATAAAAATACACTTTAATTTCCCTAAAAAAATGCTGGAATACATTTCATGATTTTCACACTATCGGACACAAAATGATAAGTAGCAGTTTAGAAAGCATTTGCTGCATATTGTTGATTCATTTTACGTATTTTAACCAGCATGTACAAACTGACAAAATAAATGTGTCTATATGATTGATAATCTAGGTTTAAGTGATCATCTTTCATTTGGTCCTTCACTAAAGTATCCCAAAAACTTAAAACTGTATATCTTGTACATAGTAACACAACTACTTATGATAGATTGCAATTCAGATTGTTTCTTATCAGCATGGCTTATTTGATGTGAATGATCTGTATATTCTTTTTCCTAGTCACGGTTTTATCCGATCCACTCCGACTCACACACCTTGACATATTTGGCCTGTATATTGTGACTTCGCGGCGTCGATTTCCATTGGCTGCGGATACCGTTTTCCTGAGTCAATCAGAACGCGTCTAACAATTGATCACTCATCGACAAGTGATATACATGGGGAAATATCTAAATACTGAATAAAAGCGACGTGCAGGCTATGGCACGTTTCATTGGCTAAAGTTAGTGTCGGGTCAATCTAAAGGAAATTTTAGATCGGCGCTAGATGTCACCATTAGTGACAGACATCTGTCATGGTGTTTCAGAAACGACGCATAAATCCTTGACTTATTAATGGATCTGCATAGAATGTTAAAGTCCACAAGAAGCAAGTCGACATTAAATCAACGCATGTACAGGGCTTTAATTAATTATGATTCGTTACCAATTGAGCCCTTTCGCAAGATAAAATTTTAAATAAAGAAACTAATCGTTTCCCACACATTAAAGAAGTGTTGTAGTAAGTGGAATTTCAGTAACAGATAATTTTTATACTACATAAATATTTCGTTCAGATAGCACCATTAAAACTATAAACTTCTCAAAAAGCCAAGATTATTCATTTTGGCACTGGGTGCCTCTTTGACGGAATTGGTAATGCATTTAGAATTATTATTTGACCTTGTTTGATACCACCTTTTCATTCGGATATATACGTTTATATTAAGTCGAACTCAACTGATGAAGTCTTAATGAGAGAAACAATAACGTTAAGAACGACGTGATGATTAAAAAAATATTGACATCAATGTAATGGTCACGCTGATAACTGATTATTTGATAAAAATGTTATATAACAATTACACGGTTTCATATTAGGAATGTGAAAAAATATCCAATTAATCTTACATAAAAAAAAATGTTAGATGAATTTAACCAAACAGTATTACAATAAATTTAAACTCTATTGAGATGTAATACTCTCTACCAAAATTTTATGCCAGACAGAATCATTGCATAAGTAACAATTAAACATCACACACTGACAAAGCATATCTTATATTATCACTTAATATGTTTACAGCATAGGCAAGGTATGTTGTTTTTAGTACATTTCTGAAAAAATATCTTAGAAATGTTAGATTACAATTTATTTCTGTCAAGAATTTCACTTATTTAATGTCAATTTCGATGTTCTGCAATCAAGTTATATACAAATCTACAAACAAAGAAAAAGGTTTGCATTTCTCAATCTTAACCCTATTTCGTTCATGCATGGTAAATAATTATTACCAGTTGCCAGATAGAAGAAACATACATAGCACGTGCAATTGAAATGAATACGAGAAAAAAAATACTGAATAAATGCAATCAGACTGAAGCAGGTAGACACCGTGATAATAATTATGGGATGTAAAGCAATGATAAGGATGCGGTAGGCGCACGAGGTAAACAAAAAGCCCCATTGTTTTCTGATATTAACAACAGATAGAAATTTTTGTAAGCACTTTTACAAAGTGCAAAAAAGGTATTACCGTTGCGTTAAAGTTTATTCGATAAATATTTACAAAAATTGATTTAGTGCACATCGAAACCAGACAAAACCCTATCTGTGGGAAATTGCCTTCTTATTTATGAAAATATGAACTGATAAAATTACGGTGAATCGTATATATATATATTATATATATATATATATATATATATATATATATATATATATATATATATATATATATATATATATATATATATATATATATATATTTATGTGTGTGTGAGTGTGTGTGTGAGAGGTGGGTGTGGGTGTGTGTGTGTGTGTGTGTGTGGTGTCCACGTACTAATCACAGATAGCATGTTAATAAGCATTCCGATACTACTTTGTACGTTGTCTTTCTAAATACAAATAAATTCGATTCTAGTCTATGTATTTAAGACACTAGATAATGATGTAATTGGATTGTCTTTCTTTAGATTGTATAACAATGACTTAATTACGAACCGTAGCTTGTTTGTAAAATGCATTTGTATATGCTTTAACATCATAACATAGGAGTCTTACTAGTACCACACTGATGTATCTTTCATAAATATTGACTCTGTTTATAAATGAGAGCCATTTGATATAAATTGAAAGTATTCACACAAACACACACACACACACACACACACACACACACTCTTTCACACACACACAGAGACTACACTATATATATATATATATATATATATATATATATATATATATATATATATATATATATATATATATATATATAATATATATATATATATATATATATATATAATGTTATATGTTAAACCAAGTAGTGCCGTGCTTAACATCGGTGTAAGCGTAATAACAAATAGTCTTTTCTAATTGATAAAATATAAATGAAATGATATATTTATCAGCATTATTTTGATCTCTGTTTAGAACATAAATCATGACGTACAAATGTATATTTGATATAAGAGAAATAGACAACAGAGAAAAACAACAACCAAATTGTCAGTTTGCTCTCTGGACGGTGAATTTGTTTTCGACTTATTCAAGCCTGAGTGGATTACAAAGCTTATCACGTTGAAGGGGAAACCTTCCTTGTATTTTTATGAAAAGAATTTCAAAATGACACTACACCTGTAGATAGATATCAATTAGTTGTGAAATATTAATTAGTTCTGGAAATAAAGATTCACTAAAGGATTTAATTACAGAAGGACATTTAGTGCCCCTGAGGTAGACGGTTCTATACGTTGTTGATGCATGCAAGATTAGTTATTGAAATTCGATTATTATACACATACGATTTGAGATAAAAATCGAATGACATGCTTATCCTGTAGTACAAGGGGAGTTCATTTGCCTGTTCTATATGACATATGACAATAACGAATTGTTATCTCTGTGGTATTACTCTGAAGGTATTTCATTTAACATTCAGAATGTAACAATTCATTAACGTAACATACTGTTATGATAATAAATAATTTCTGATCGACGATTTGAACTAATCAACAATGCATTTCAAATGTAGATTTATGTCAGGGCATCAATAGGGTGCCGATATAAATATATTTATTGATATTCTGATTAGTTATTTGTAATCTGTAAACACCTGCTAATATTTGTTGATCTCGAAGCGTTTTCATTGGAAATCATGTTTTGGAATGTTCATTTAATTCCATTGCGTTTTGTTTATTTTAAAATAGCGTTGTATTGCTATTGCTTCTTTTTTGTTTGTAACTAGTGCATTAGGAGCTTTTCTGGTGGTGAAAGTTATTAACCATTTTTTTTAAATTGTCATTAGCTTAAAAAGTGAAGGACAACTATATTTAGAAAAAAATGTAGTAAATGCGTACTTCGAAAGAGTGATTTATCATAGTATATATATATATATATATTCATATTTTATATATATATATATATATATATATATATATATATATATATATATATATATATATATATATATATATATATATATATATATATATATATATATATATATATATATATAGGCCGCTAGAAAATACAAAAGTTAAAATGAATCAGAACATATATTCAGTGAGTATTGGTTAATCGGTACAACTTCCGGATCTGGCATACCATAATGTCGAGAATGTTAGCTATTACACAATTCTAACGCAAACTTTAATCAGACAGGATAAAGGAGACAAAATTTAAGGTCCTTCGGTCTCTACAGTAGGGGACTATAAGTGGATCAGTTTACGAACCCTGGAAGAACCACAACTTGAACTTTGTAATTCATGAAAATTGCAAAAATTACATTCGAAATGACGTATCCAAAATGAGATCTACAAATTAAATCGAATTACAGGAAAACCTGCTGAAGCGATCACCTGTGTATAAAGAGCACCTGGTTACAAAGACTGTCCCCAGTTGTACCATTTGTGTACAAATCAACCTCTTTATAAAGACCACCTTCCTCTGAAGACCAATTTTCTTGTGTCCCTAAGGAGTTCGTTATATACAAGTTTCACTGTATACACATGTCTTCCGTCAATCATTTTATTTTAAGCATTTTAATATCTTAGATTTCTTTTTTTAAATTGAAATATAAATATAACAGATACCAGTGTATTAATCGAAAGACGTTTATTGAGACAATATACAAAACAAGTAAAAATTTGATACACGTAGGTATTTAAAAATCCTATGGTGGGATCAGGTGTCAAGGAGGAGTTAATATTCATCGAAATATCATTGAAATGATAACCAATGGATACACAAACGTAATAGTCATATTATGAAATGGACGATTCAAAATATTTATCTTATATTTCATAGCTACATCAATAACAAAGCAACTTATTTTTATGGACAGAAAATAGTGACACATAGCCTATTGTTTTTGTTCACGTTCAATTTCGCTATGTTGCTCTAAATCGGTCAAATCATTTAACTTTCTGATAATATGAAAATCACAATGATTATTGATATTTAAAATAAAAACATGTCTTTGAAATCGATCAATCTACATGTATTGAGAGATATATTTATTTTATTTATTACTGTTATGCATATCTGATACGAAAATAGCTGCATGTATGCATGCATACACATAAGTCATGTGAGACTAATATTCTTGTTGTAAAAATGCAGATATAGTTGCATTATATCATTTAAATAATGCAAAAACAAGTGTGTTCAACAGAGCGTGTAAATATTGCAACATCCGTTACAGAATATCCGGAAAATGGTGCAATTAGTTTGGTAACAGACGGCATTCTCGTCAGAAAGGAACTGATAAACAACGTAAAGTAGATGAAAATTAAAAAATCTTGAAAAAACCTTCTTTTTTTTTCGAAGGAGGTAGTCGGAACGCAGTGTTGAAAAATGACTTAACTATGTAGATAACATTTTACTCAACATTTCTGATAGAAATAAACATCCAAGATCCAAGATACAAGCGAGTGTGGATTAGAGTTTTGCTTTTCGGGAAAGAAATTAAATTGAATCAAAGCATATTACTAGTATAATTAGGTCGTTTAAAATTTATGATTACAGCGTTTTCCTTGCCAGTTATTTAACTGCTTTCAAAATCAAATAAACTGATATTAGTTTAAGCATAAATGAATCTATGTACCTGATTATATATATATATATATATATATATATATATATATATATATATATATATAATATATATATATATATATATATATATATATATATATATATATATATATATATATATATATATATGTTTTGTTCATTTGTAATCATTAGTTTGCAAGTTAAATTAAATGAAGTGAAGCTTTAAAAGCATGTGTCTCATCAAACACCTGGATCCCACAAGATGCTTACTTAATTTAAGTAAGTCGTATTAATCATATAGACATGTTTCGCAATAAAATAGTTGTAAATGTCCTAATTGAAGAAAAAGATTTGAATTGCAGGAGACGTTTAAAAAGACAATAAAATACATGTAAAGATATTTTGAGGATATCATTAAAATTCATACTTTTTAACTTAAAAAGAATCTTAAAACTGTGCTTACTGTCTTAATGTGTATTGATGACGGTATATTGAGGTAATAGATGCCGGAAAGATGGTGTAGAAAAAAGATGGATTTATAGCGATGTTTGTCAGTTTTCAACTTTGGATTGGTTGTCAGTGGTGAGCCTTAGATAGGTTACGTTTGATTTTTTTTCGAATTTTGAATAGTGTTTTACGCCACACTCAACAATTTTTCAGTAATATGGGTGGCGGCCAACTTTTATGGTGGAGAAGAGAACCCGGTTACAATGTACCCGAGAAATAGACCACCAGCCTTCCGCAAGCAAATTGGCAATACCAGCTAAGGTTCAAGCGGGTTTCGAACCTGCGCTGACAGGAAGTGAGAGACTTCATAGTTCAAAGCACGATGCTCTAACCACTCGACCGCGGATAACCCTGATAGGTAACGTAGAAATCCGTAAGGATGTTTACTGCCAGTCTGGAACTTGGTTTTAATAATAAGGTTTACCTCTGCTGTTTAACACTAAAGATAATTTTAGATATAATAACAATAATGTTTTTGTATCAGCGTCAGGAAACAATATTCATTTCTCATTTGCGTTATTTTGCAAAAAGTTGATAGAGACGATTTTTGTTCTTTATTTTGTTTTACATGAGGCAGGACACATTTTTGTAATAAATTTGCTTATGCGGATTCTATTTCAAGTTCGACGACATTAAATCATGAAACACAGATACATAATCCTCCATAATTTGTATACTTTTCCTGGTATACACATCAAACTTCGGATATAATGTTTGATGTATCTGTTTAACTGTATGTTTTTCAGTGATGTATGTTTCATTACACATCATTGTATCCTAACGTATTATACTTTTCATTTGCAAATGATACTGATTTAATTAACACCATTCATCATATATGATATAATTGCATTTGAAAATCACGTGTTGAATATCAGGACAAACCATCGATTAGGAGATGGTAACACTTAATATAGGAATTATTCATCTTGTAACTGCCATAATATCTCAAATATTGCATTTTAATCAGCTAAGAAAGGTGGAAAATGATGGGTTTATCGCATTTTGAAGGTAATTTCCTCAGTAAATTGTATAAATTATTACCTTTATCGTTCAACAATAAATCAAAGCAAGATAATGGTAAAGCTATCTTTGACTTGATATTTACTGAGGTCAATGATAACATTCTGTCAAAACAACGGTAAATGTAGAATCATTGCCAAAGGGGAGGTAACACGTACAACATAAACTCGAAAATATTATAGTGTAAACTAAGTTCTCAGACAGGAACGGTGTTTAGTATATGAGTATCCATATGGTTTGCCTCCAGCCTTTAAACATGAAAATAAAACTGCTATTTTGAAACAATTATGATATGTTTTTATTTGCAATTGTTTCTTTTTTTCCAGAAAATGCCACAACATATGACCGATTACTTTCTGCTAACAAAATATTCAGATATACACGAACCCACACAAACTCAAGCATTCCTGCCTCCCACATACATACACAGACTGCGAATATTTAGTAGTTTTTACACATTTCAAGTATAAGATGTAGATGTTTTAATTTATACACTTATTTAAAAAAGCCATTACCTTTCTTTCCTTTTTTTACTACTTACTTCGATATACAATAGCAAAACGAGATATATACAGGCATAAAAATTCTTAAATTCTTATATATTTTGCGAAAATTTCCTGATAAATCCAATTTGGCAATTATTCATTTGCAATTAATTCAACCATACTACTTTTATATGCATACCACACCGGACTAGACCTTATTTTCATAAAATATATAAAAAACATAGATTTTTTATGCCTGTGTATAGCTCTTATTTACTTTTGTTCATCAATTACAAATAGTAAAAGCAGAAAAATCGAAATAATTGTTTTTGGTAAAGACAGCTAACGCCTCTTTAACATTCAACAATAACTACCCATGTCTTGTTTTTAATCGAACTATCAAAATTAGAAGCAATGAATGCAAAACATTGCCATACATACATATTGATTGATACCCGTTAATGTCATTACATGAAGAAATTTAAAGTGAAGATTAAAATTCACACTGAAAGTTCCTGTGAGGATTTTCAATATTATACTTTCTTCCAAAGAAAACCTATTTTTATGATATTGCAATAATTTTTTTTTCCTGGAATTTGCTGAGATTGCGACGGATTTATCTGAATTAACATACTCATTTATACAATGGATACCTTAAGATTATGAAGCTGCTTAATGTCTGAAACTATTAACTGTTTCAGTTTACAACTGAATTGATGGCATTTTCATTCCATTTGAATTTTATTTGTGAAAACATTAGTGATTGTTAAGCATGCTTGTAAGTTAATCAATTATGCAACTTAGAATAACATAAACCGATAAGTTATAATTTTATTACTTGAATAATATTTGAAATAAGTTTAAGAAACTTCCAACAACAATCTTACCATATACCTATAAATAGAGGTATACGACTGCGTGAAATATAAGTGTTTTATGATATACGGGTTAATCGAACGTTTCTTTTTATTGTACTTGGGCGGAAATAGATTTCAAGGTAACAATGAATTGATGTCACTTATAGCAATACCCATTTGTTAGATCATTATTTACGCTGCAGATCAATGTTGCATCACAAGTGATCCTGCTCGGATGGGTTTAATTAACTCATTCACCCCTAAAGACACATTTGAAGTAGCCTAAGTCATTGATTTACAGAAGAGTCCATTGTTTTTCAGGGGTTGATGGGTTAAGTTTAAAAATTAAAATATAATCTAAGACGTAACTTGAACTTTGTATCTCTTCCATAAACAGAGAGAGAGAGAGAGAGAGAGAGAGAGAGAGAGAGAGAGAGAGAGAGAGAGAGAGAGAGAGAGAGAGAGAGAGAGAGAGAGAGAGAGAGAGAGAGAATGAAAGATGACTCTCAATGCCCAATGAATAAATATTACCACTATCTTACCAGTTCTAAATTTGATTAAATGATACATTGTCACACAAGTAGGTGTATTTCACTACGTAACTCATATTCGTCATGGATTTAAATATCAATATGCACAATAATCATAATTTCACCTATTTATCACCTTAAGTGATTGACCCAAGATTAGAACCATGTTTTTCTGTATAAATATTTCTAGCAATTCTAAATATAAAACAACTTTTATAAGAAATATTTTTCTTATCAAATCAGATCGGTCTTTGTAAAAGTTTTATGGTCTTGATAAATCAGTAAAGCAAATACATTTTTTCACATTTCACATTAGCTGTTAGTGCATTAGGAATGTAATAGTTCAATTTCTCAGCCCCTACAAATTTTGAGACGTTGACTTTTGTTCCTACTAAATAACGCTCTCGTCCTGCTACCCCACCTAAAACATACTTGTTCACGTTTGTGTGTGTTTGATTAAAACACACTATGTATATAGCTGTTGATAGTTTAAATTGTAATGCGCTTTGGTTAGTTCAGGAATCAAAATGCATTTATTTTATAAATGCATGAACATATTTAAAGGGTCATTACCTGTGTTTACCAAAAAATTATTTAGATTGTTTCTACTTTTACTTTCTGTACTTGATGTAATATAACAAACAATAGCTACAAACAGGCAAAAACTTATATTCCTTTATATTATGTGAAATAAAAGGTTTTGTTTGTTTGTTTGTTTATTGTTGTTTAACGTCCCACTCGAGAATATTTCACTCATATGGAGACGTCACCAAATGCCGGTGAAGGGCATCAAAGTTTGGCCTATGCTCGGCACTTACGGCCATTGAGCAGTAGGGTTCTTTAACGTGCCAACACCTATTGTGACACGGGACCTCCAGCTTTTACTGTCTCATCCGAAAGACAGGAAACCAACCTGTCGCCGGCGGGACTCGAACTCACGACCTCACGATCCAGAGTCGAGCGCGCTACCGACTGAGCCAGGCCGGCTCTGAAATAAACGGTCAGATCCGATGTGATATTCATATACAAATAGTAAGGTCCAGACCCAACATTTTTTTAATTGCATTGAAAAAGTTCCAAACCAAATGAAATTAGAAATTTATAAACAAAACATATAAACAAATGCAGTATACATCCATGTAATTTTCTGCAAACCACTGAAAATGTATCATATCGTAAATATTTTGTAACACTGCTTATTGAAAATGTTATAAATTATCAGTATATTGATGTGGGATTTCCTTTAGGCCATATAATCCACTTACGCAAGTGCAATAATTTTGTATGGTTTGATCAAGTGCATAAATTTTGTACTTTGGTAGAGGACCAATTTTTATTAACATTAACAACGTGCAAACATGTGTATATTTTCACAAAGTTTTTGGTGTTTCCTGGATAAAGACATTATTTTGATTGCCGAATGAAAAGAAAAAAAAAATCTCTTTGAAAAATCCGTACCTTAAAAAATTCAAACAATTTGACGTGAATTACCGGCTGTTTACTCGAAACGACAATAAAAACAATTTCGCCAGCTAAATTTATTCCTTCTTTAATATTTTATATCGTATCATTGAGTCCATTGCTTTTAATTAGACTTTTTCATGTTTTTTTGGAATGCTCTTTTTGCAAACATTGTGTATAATTTTGCCTACACAAAAGTTTTTGGTAGAGTCATGTTACATATGGATAAAGATCATATACTATACCACCACATGGATATCGGCCGAATGAAAAGATAAATAATAATGGCATATATTCTTGATTAAAAATCCGTACATATTCAAGATGATACTGTCTAAATATATATCAAACGTGCTGTAAATGTGAACTGCACCGACACAACATTATAAAAATAATCAGATATAAAGGTATAAACGCGGCGTGTTTGTTTTAATACGTTCCGCTGTATTTAACAAGAACGAGTTCGTCTATAATGTCAGTTTACTCGGTTTTCAAGCACTAGTAATTTTCTCCCCACAAACAATAAAAAACAATCCATTCAATATCAGCTTGGCTGTGTCAATATTAGTGACATTTGTTTTTGCTAAATTTATCGAACAATTTGTCAGCGTCTCTTCTTTCAAAATGTCTCGGTTTTATTAACTTATCACGTATCGTATTGGTTTACAACAACGATGCTTGTTAATTATACTTTTTAATAAACACGAGAAAAGATACAAATCTGTATTTTCCAGAAGAAAATCTGTTTGAATGCTCGGATTTTCCCCAGAAGTGCATGATTTTTTCTGTGTTTAACAACGATTTATGTAGAAACACGTTGTATATTTTGCCATACAATTCGTGCAACTTTTCTAAAACATGCGCAATAGTTAATGTAATCCCAAATGAATTTGTGGATCTGGAGTCAAGAATCCAATATGAATTATACTTGAAATACTGACATAAAAAGTATTTAGACATATATGTAATATATGTTATGATATACTGTTGATTCAGAAGGAGTAGAATTCTTCTTCCATATCAGATATTAATACGTAGTAATAACGGATATCATCAGTCCGCGGAGTATTTTTTCTCCTATACATGTAACACATGATGCCACATTATGTTTTTTTATTTTTATACAATATATCCTCCAGTATGCTAATGGTTTAGCCCTTTAAAAAAAAAAAAATAAATAAAAAAAAAAAAATAAAAATAAAAATAAAAAAGGAATATGCCTTTCAGTAATCGGTTTACGCAAAACACTCCACTTTGATTTTCAAAATTGTACCTACAAAGTCTCAACAACTGTAACATTTACCCCATTGATACGTTCTGTGCAAATTTACTCATGTAAATATACACACATAAGGTTAATTTGCTATGCGGCAGAGATTTATGTACCGTGAGTAAATCAAAATTGTCTGACCACTTGATTGAATTTTCACAGGAAAATATTCCCTTACGTAGGTGTCGATGTTCCCGAATGAACGAAATGAAATCCGATCATGATTGTACGATAGAATCGTGATAATGTCTTTAAAGATTGGTATGAGAATATCGAATGAAAAATGCATTTTTTAAATTTTGTAATTGAATTGCTGCACCGCCCCAAACACAGTAAAATTATAAAAAGGTAGCTATTGCCACTGGTTAGCGTATCACAACTGAAAGTAAATACCGTGCAATTGCATACATCAAGTTTAATTTATAAATTTGCGCGATATGAGTTATAAAAGGGGTATGTGTTTTGTGGTGGGGCGATTGATACGCATATTCCATCATGCCCCTAGGCATTTTGGAGACTACTTCAGGAAGAACGCAGGGTGTTTGCGACCACGCTATATCTAGAGACATAATAGGTCAGTTAGTGCCCGCGTTTTTATGAAATTTATCTCAAAGGAGGTTCCTTGTTTCCAGAGTGGAGAAAATCATTTGGTGAAATACTACCTGTAATTTTCTTGGCGACCCCACCTTTGAAGTGGCTTTGAAGTTATGATTGTTTACTCAATCTAATTCAATTTGTTTTCATCATTGATTCATTTGGTCGTTTGAAAGGTTTTTGTTACCTTGACAGTTGTTTCACTGTTCCTTGTGTTGTTTCTCAAGGACTATATTTGGGACACATATTCGGATGACACTGAAATGACGATGTACAGGATTTGTTATTACTGTGTCAAACATGCGAAATTGCCTTTAAACACGTTCACTTTATTATTTTATTTTCTGACAACATTTGTCAAATGCGTCACCTTTTTCTGTTATAAAATGTTTTCCTTTGTTTTCAAACAAAATTGTTTTTCTGGCGTTTTATATAGAATCATATTGAGAATAACCAATTAGTCAGGGCTTCAAGTATTTACGAAGCAGTAGGGTTCTTTAAAGTACTCACTGTGACATGGGACCTCGGGTTTTACTGTCTCAGTCAACAACGATGTTTCTTACGTTAGACTCGACATCGTAGATTGGAGATATTGCTTTGTACATTACTAAAAACAAATTGATTTACGAAATAAAATTTCACCCAGATTGAAATTTGAGCACTTACAACGAGTCATTTTTATGTTTTTTTCCAGAGTTGGTAAATCTGTTTGCCCAATTCGAACCCGGGTGATAAGGAAAAGCGTACAACACGATGTTTGCACTAGATCTGTTATAGAAGTGAATACAAAGGAAAACACGCGTACGATCATGAAGCGTTTCTTGTGATAAAGATTTTTGTGTTCAAAAAACAAAAATTCACGTTATGTAGAAAAAGCATACGGTTGTATATTCTCATAATCAGAACTCTTTTTGTCATGCAAAATATTTAAAAGCAGGATCATCGTGTGTATGATCACATTCCTTGTGGCCTAAATAATCAACTTGCGCAAAGTTACAATTAAAATAAGTGAATCACCAAGATTGGCTGATATTGGAATTGGTTACTGTTGATCTGCGACATTTGCGGTTTGACCTATACTTGATTATGCAAACGTGGCGCGCTAGTTGGATATGGCTTCTGTTGGATTTAATCTTGCATCATTTTAAACTGATGCTGTCTTTCCTCTCCAATCGTCAGACTCCATTTTTTATACTTGTTTTTTCCAAATCTAACTTTCGGCGTTCTAGATCAATAAATTTGTCCTCAGCTTTTCATTTGAGCTATTAAAACTGTCCATTACCGAGGTTAATGCCAATTCAAGTTTTTTTTTGCCTTTTTCTTTTATGTATTACTCTGTTGACTTGTGGTCGTTTGAAGCCTTTTTCTTCTCTGTTATCTGTAGCTAATATCTTTAACTTCCATCCTTTGGGTTCGATCAGCAACATATTAATACGACTCATCTAGATTTTAATAACGGACATATATCAGACTCCGAAATCACGGATCGTATTTTTTCTCGTTTTTTACTCATACACTTTCACAAGGAACGATTTGAATGAATCTAGCTCCCGAAATTATTTGTTCTTCTTTTTCCACGATCTCATATTTTGTTAAAGTGTGAATTCTCTTAATGATCATCTTTGCTCATCTCATCAGTATGTATATAGACCCATTGTTGATTTTCGGGCATTTGTACGTTCGTTTGAAAAAAAAAAAAGCAAAAAAAAAATAATTTTCCCGCCAAAGCACACATAAAAAAAACGGAATAGAGCCCTTTTAGTCCAATGTTACTTATGTATTGCTGCGCGTTCATACGACAAAATTTACACTCCACTTTCGATGTTTCAAGCTATTAGTGCAAATTTACTCACCGATACAAAGTCAGTTCATACGACAAAAATTACATGTGAGCATATGTGTAAATTAACTGAGGTATGCAAACTGTCTGAATGTATATGTGTCATTATTAACTCATAATATACATATCGACTTTGTTGATAACACACACAAAAGTAATTAAGTGCCAGAGTTAGTTGAAACTCGCCTTATACAATCTTTAATTACCTATAAACAAATTGAATCTTCACTTCAAACCATTTGCTGTGTTTTTATTTGTAATTTCGTAAGAGAGATAAGACTTCTATACTTATGTTTTGTTGTATTCAGCTTCCATACACGTATTATCGAAAAAGAATTGTAAACACATTAGCTTTTGTCTGAATGTGATATGCTTTCATTATCATTTATCTCACAGGGACCTCAGTGGTCCATTGGTGGTTAGAACATCGCAATTAGGACGATAAAGTCTCTCACCTTTGGCCACTGCAGGTTCGAGCCCCGCTGGAACATCAGCTGTATTTTGGGACAAAGTCTGCCAGTTTACTTGCGGAAAGTCGGTGATCTCTTCCCAGGCACATTCTAATAGGATTATATTCTCCACCATTAAAAACTGGCCGCCACTATATAACCGAAATGTTGTTGAGTGTGGCATAAAACACTATTCAAATATGAACAATTCAATTATGCTAAACAACGTAAAGCGTATATACCCCCTCCCCCATTATCATCGCAAGTTTAGCTACGGTATTCCTTTTTGTAGATAGGAATTTATGCATGTTTCACTTGGGTACAAACATTGAAAGTTCAAAGGTATCAATCGAAAGTTGCTTAATGTGACAATATTCAAATCAGTTGATATTGTACATACACACATATCTCTGAAAATCCAGAGGTGGGATCAGGTTCCATTGGGGGAAAAGCATCTGATGTCCCACCGGCCACTCCACTATTTATAAAGTGTCCAGTATTTTACGATTGATCATTTGTTGTCCATCATTATAACTACATCAGGCTGGTTTTTCAGTCTCCAGATAATGATAAGTAATTCCTATTTAACTTTTATCTGACACCATGATTATGTCAAAAATTCAAATGCATTCCATAATAAAGTAAACATTTTTAAGGACATACCATTATATTTTTATATTTCCAAATAAACACACTGCAGTTTAAAAGTCATCAATATTCATTTTACATAAGGTAATATATGAAATGAGTTTAAAAGACCCCGCGTATTTCGTATTCAACATAATATTCAGGCAAAATGACAAGTATCAGATATACAGATATATTATGGATTCAATCAAATAATATTTATATTTGTTGACTGTTAATAATACTGATACTTCAATATTGATACCGACGACTGATAATGTCACAGGTCGGTTACTAAAAGCAATATTGGTACGCATGCAAACCGATACCCAATACATTTAAAAAAAAAAAAAAAAGAGAAGAAAAAAGAAAAAAAAAACAAAACAACTAGACAAAACAAAACAGATAAGAAAAGAAACAAAAAAATACCAATGAAAAGAAAAATTATAAAAACACCAACGACTAACCAACAGTAAGAAGATCACTTGCCCTAAACGAAAACCATAAAGACTTCGACTCAGGGGACACATCTGTGCCGCGTGCCTTACCTGACCCAACCACCCGTCCCCCACTAAATTTACACGCCGATACACCATTCCCCAAAGGTATAACAAAACCCGAGATACGACACCAAATGCAGAATTGTGCTATTGAATCCAGAAAGCTCTTCCCCTAAATCTCATGCTGGAAGGAAGGAGTAAAGAAATTGCTCACCTATAGGCAGAAAGTCGACCTCTCGAAGAGAACTTGAATGGCATCAAAAACCCTCAGGACAACAAAACTCTCCCACAATCCCCGCACTCGGTGAGCACATGCGAGCTCACCAGAACTCTCCGTCTCTCAATTAATCTACGTCTCACCGGCTCCCAACAATGTGCAAGGCCCCCCTCCCCCAGGGCAAAGCTCCGTCACGCAACAGCAACTCAACGCATACTTTTCCTCAATCCGTCAAGAACGAACTGGAAGCTCGCTCGTGCGACGCTGTACCACAAACTACAATCTCGAACGCGGTCGAAGCCCTTTGCTCAAAATCAGGAAAGCAGGGAAAGCGCATCCGACAAAAACGTGAGGGAAGGTAACACCCACCTCGACAGGGAGCGACTCACGCACGGACTCCTCTTAACAACTCGGACGCTACTCCATCATCACGGAAAATCAACCTCTACCTGACTGAAAACCGTACAATTCACCTCCAAGCCAAACCTCTAGCAGACAAGGACTACTGACATCCCAGCCACAATCGCAAAAGTCAGCAATCAAGACATCCCCTCTCGGCATAACCTTCTACCGATTACCCATCTTCTAAAGCTATGATGCATACTGATAAACCAGATCTTCACTGTAAAAAGACAAAATACCCTCAGCCCACCGGGTCGAGACCTTCCAGTACACCAGGCTCTCGGCCTCAATCAGTCAAATGGGAAATAAGCCCCATGATACCAATGCAAATATAAAAACTCGACACAGGCTCGACTCTCTTATGAATACATTAAACCAACTAGTGGCGCAAACGACACAGGTGATACTCTCGAATCCGCGATCGGCCATATCTGCCTCACGAATCCAAGCACAGGACTTCCGTCAGGGATCGCAACCTAAGCTTACTATCATCATCCCAGAAATCGGGCAACTCGGCCAACTCAGGCGAGCGGCCCGGAAAATGATCAACGCCTATAACCTAAAGTTGACTTGAACTACCCCCTCAGGACTTATCAAGCCCCTCGACCTAGGCACATTACCTCTCCATATCGAAGCGTCATCAAAGCAACATCGCTTATAAAATGAACACGTAGCCCCAACGCCAGGCAGATTCCACATACCATATCCCCCATGCTCCCTCCACAGGCGGGATCTCAACATCCTCAAATAACCAGCCGGCAGAGGTGACCCCTACCAAAGCGGTCGACCCCCAGGGCACCAAACTATCGAGAGCAACCACTAGAATCCCAACAAAGCCTAAAAAGTAAACATACCCTCTCGTGCAAGTCACAAGAAGAAACTTCCCACCCCACACAAAAGCCTGGAAAAGAGAGTTATAAGGACTTGTACCTACAACAAGCTCTACCGACAAGCTAGCCCAGGCACCAGAGAAGAAATGAAAGTCCACAAAATAACCACAAACCCCCTCCCGGAAACTGCCTCGAGGATAATATCAGGAGAGCCCCACATGGGGTCCATTACGGCTCTCGAATCCTTCCGGTACTCAGTTCCTCTCACCAAAATATAAGTCGTCTCCCGTCCAAAAAACGAAGATCACAATCGAAAACCGCGATAACCTTAACGGAGAACAACTTCACATTAACGGATCGTCAACCTCGATCAATAACTCGTACTCACGAGTTCAACAAATCCCATCGTAGGGCCTCCATCCATCCAGAATCCCTCCGTCACAATAAAGTTCAATCCTCTCTCTCTCAGCAAACACTACCCTCGGATGGTCTAGGCCACGTCGCCTCTCCGAGTCACTTAACCACTCAGTCACCATCATAACTGCTAATGGACCTCGCCATAGATTGCAAAACTCGACCCTGGAAAACGCCTCGTCCAGCTAGCCAAGTGTGGATCCCCAACCACTCACCGAACAAATAAACGTTCAAACCCTCAGTCCAACTCAAGCACCATGATGCGCTCAACTAGAACATCAATAAGTACCTCATAACAAGGCTGAACCCACACTCTAGCCACGGTTTGCACTCTCCGGATCAGAGCAACTCTCATCCTCGAAACTGAAAGAACAGTACAAACCACCTCCCCGCCGCCTCCCAAGCGACGAAATCTGACAACTCGAGAGGATTCTCGAAGTAAGAGGGAACATACCCCGAAACCCACCCCCCTCCGTCGGCGAAACAGATACTCGGAATTCCTAAGACAGCATGAGAACTTGACAATAAAAGTAACACTCGCAACTACCGCGCTGCAGACGCAATGGAATACATTCAGATCTCAGGAAGAAACCTCTCAGGAAAGTCCACCTCCTCTCTCCTCACAAAAGAGTTATCCACGGGTCACCCTCTCAAAGATCCCTCACTACAATAGACTCCAGCATAATCGACCCATCTCTCTTATTCCTGGAACATAAACCTCTCACCCAAGCAACTCCCTCTCCCTGCAAAAATAACGTCTCTTACTGACACCTACATCCGATCAAAGAACAACAGTCGTGCAAGTGCCGGAACAATCGGGAGCTCTCTCTCAGAAATCGCAATCTACACGTCACTAAAACAACGCACGAACCACTGATCCACCGCACCAAGCTACTCCTCATCGTCCACGCTTGGCCGACGTCGCACCGAAGATCTCCTCTCTCCCACTCACCAGGAATCGACACTAACCTTGGCTCCCCCCACGACTCCGTTGAGGCTCTCAGATATACGCAAAACCACCCCCCTAATCTAAGGCGCCACGAGGTTCTCACTCAAGTTCAACCATCGCTTAACTTCCGATCATGCCTCGTAGGCCTGCGTGCGAGTATCCCCACAGCCGTGAATGACCATCACGATCCCACCCCGAACACGCAAAAATGCTCTGGTCACCCCGAGGAACTCCCCTAGGCCTCGACTCCAAGTACTGACGGCACCACAGGTTTCCCCGACCTCTAGTATGGCCACACGTACCAGACGCGACTGTATTAAAGATCACCTCCAGCAGAATACTGTCATGACTCAGGCGACAACGCTAACATTCCCAACCGACTCATCGACAACCCAACGCCCAAAAAGTGGCTAACCAAACATCCCACTGACCTGCAGTCGCCGAAAATCTAAGCTGCGGCCCACATCAAAAAACCGACCAGAGCTAGAGGTCACAAACCAGCAAGTGATCCCCAATCTCCTTCTCAGACAGCTCTCTCCCAAAACTCCAAACAAATCTGAGCACGCGCCAAAAAGATAAACGGACACCGCCTCCAGTGACCGACAAGCAACACATCGGGATGCTCAGCCCGCAACGCCGATCACGATTAACACTCGTGTCCACAGGACAACACCCTCCCCGTCGGAAACCGATCCTGGAGACCCAGAACGCCATGGGCGCCCCCTCCCTTTCTCGACCCGGCTTCCGTTCCCAAATCCGCATCACCGCTACTCTCCATCCCTAACTATACTCCGTAATCAACGATTACAGATACTCAAGGTAAAACGAACGCCCCCCAAGAGTCAGCGCCAGTCAGAGATCTCCCACCACGATCCTCTGACCGAGATTCAGAAACGCCACGTCGGAGTCCAGATGGCGCCATCCCACAAAGCGTTCACTTTTACGACTTTCCCTTGCCACCCCATCACACTCGCTAGCACGACCTCCGACGAAAATCATCGCTCGCACACCATAGGAGCGACCAACAAATTACCACGCAAGACGTTCACTGTAGACCCCTCGTCTCCACCCTCACACGCAAAAGACCCTCCGGCAGGCCTACCTAGTCGCACATGAGGACCCAAACAGCAGCATCACGCAACCGACAATAGAACCGGGGGATCTCGTCGCGAGATACGTAAGCCGAGGACGAGAGAGACCGCTACGAAAGTACGCTTCCTAAGTATCAAGAAAATTCGCACCAACCCCTGAAATGGAGCCACCCGATATAAAACGAGTCTCGCCACAACCGTGTCCGCGTCTCTCATAGGCGGCCCGCCTGATATACTCTCTCTCCCTCTCTGACGCCAAAAGTCGACCTCCCTGAAAGGCATGACAGATAACCGTCCGCCCCGAGCATAAATTATCACACGGCTTCTGGGCCCCTTCACCTACAGCACCTCAACCAGCCCACGGCTGCCACCAAGTACCTTTGATGCATCCTTACACGACAACCTGTGGAGGTGGCGGATCACTCAACTGCGCTAAACCCAAGAGAGCAACAGACATACGCAGTCTCCTCACATTAGTAACGCCATGAAATTGCTTCCTCAACTTAACCGCCTCTCGTCTCCCAAGACTTCTCCGCCATCAAATCACCTCGTCGTAAATTCACTTACGAAGGGAAAAGGAGCCCAACTTCACCACACCCGAAACGTCCAAACCGGAGAACCCGCAAACGATAGTCCTACCTAAACGACAACGCACAATACCACCCACCCTCCGCCCTCCAGTATTACGACACCTGCTTGCTCCGGTCAAGATCAACCCCATACAGAAAGGCCCGAAACTTAGTTTGTTCTAAACCGGAGAAAACAACCGCAATCGCCTCAAAACCCCCGATACAATGCTCAGAAAACCCCCCATCGTTAGCACAAAGCCGCCGCTCTACCCCTCCGACGTGCACTCCTCCACTCACATAAAAACTCCCACAAGGCCACCATGCACTGTATCAACCAGTACTCCCTCGCAATCCCGCTCAGCTAACCACAAATGAGCGACCCCTTTTTAGTATCCTCATAAAACACCAACTCGTTCCCATACACTCACGACCTCATAACATCAAGTAACACTCCTTCCAGGCCCGACCGGATTAGCCCTGAGAGATCACCCAGTCACACAAGAAACACCAACCCGGAAATACGTAAACCGACATTTAATGACAGCCAAAGAGCGAACACCTCTGCAAACCCGTTACTACGCGTCAAAATCTCACCCACGCAGTAAAACAGCCCGCCACCTACTGGCACCCCAACCACCGACACGTTTCGACGAGTCTAAAGCCAATCTCACCATCTCTCATCTCATCACTCAAGACACCTCGCCGTGCCGCAGTTGATCAATTTAACTAAGAAGACCATAGTCAACGTCCCAGACCTACCATCCATCTTTTGTCACCCCGTCTCGAACCAATAAGAGCACAATCGTACCTATGTCCAAATCCCCCCGGCTACACTACCGGTACTGGGGCCAAAGCGGCAACGTCATTGCCCCAACCAACCACAAGTCGGTAACCGATAGATCACACAGTCGAACAATCGACCAGGATCTATATGGCCCCCGCTCAGACGGGGCTCAACCAGATAATAGATCTAGACGCTGATCGGCGAGTAGAGCAACCCCTGCACGATTACTCACGAAACCACCCAATCAACAGAACATGCACGCGTGACTGGTGCCACAACAGGCGGCAAGACGTCTCTCATCCTCTCTCTCCTCTCTACGCCTCCCACACTCTACGTCATCTTGAGCTCCTCACGAATCCGTTAGGATGAGCCACCCAGACCTCTCACAGAACTCTCTCGAGAAATTCTCACCCAAAACACCAAGCTAACAGGACGAAAGAGAGATACGCCACACATAATGAACATACCTGGCCCCCATCTTGACACAAAGCCTCAACAAATAGGAACTCTACTCAAACAACTTGTACCCATTGAAACCCACCGCCAGGGACGGAGTAGTAGAGGTCCCCCCCTAATTACCCGCCTCACAAACCCAGCATTCAAAAAGCACAGCTGATCTATCAAAAGTCCATCTCTCTCTCTCTCTCTCTCTCTCTCTCTCTCTCTCTCTCTCTCTCTCCTCTCTCTCTCTCTCTCTCTCTCTCTCTCTCTCTCTCTCTCTCTCTCTCTCTCTCTCTCTCACTCTCTCTCTCTCTCTCTCTCTCTCTCTCTCTCTCTCCGAATGAGACAGCCGTTGTTCATATATAAACAACCTTCAGAACCTGAATATTATTGGAATTTTGAAGGGTCATCAGGATATGGCGAATTATGTAACCTTCATGTAATTTGATCTCAAATCACGTATATGTCACCTTGCTATTTTTAAAGGTAAAATAACTGAAGATTGTATAGATTTACGATTCAAATGTCTTGTAGCCTTCGTCAAACTCTGGCATTACACCGTAAATTGCTACTTAATCAGCGTTTGTGCAGGAATATGCGCGTATATAATTTCCTGTAAATATTGACATATTTGACAAAAGTATTACTAGATACGGTGACAAACGCTGATATAAAATCGGACGCAGGTGTCATACACTCGCGCAACATTCATGATCGATTTCAAACGATAGCACACGGATTTCATTTAAAACAGCTTGCTCAAGTGATTTTATTGCGAGAAGATTCCCTTTTGTCATCTTGTCATACATATAAAGGATTCGTCTTGCTAAAATTGAATATCTTCTACGATTCTAAGAAATATCTCTCTAAAATATAAAAGTTCAGTTACAAATAAATGTTCACACACACACACACACACACACACACACACACACACACACACACACACACACAAATTTGAATGTTGGCGCTAATTAAAAACTTATACTTACAGAAACCAAATATACCTCATATTAACACACTATATAATAGTGAAATATACACGTCCTCTTTTCCCTAGATATCAAATTTATTTTACAAACTGAAGTACACAGCCTTTATTCATCAGCCGATTGCAAATGAAAAATAAATGTTTAGGTATTCTTGTGTTTACCGGTGTCATGTCACACATGTAGTGTAAACTGGTGTCATGTCACACATGTTCAATCCCTATGTATATATTAATTTGTTAAAAGAGGAAGACAGGTATAGTTTAAATACAGTACTATATCTTGTGTTACTGGGTTTTATTTTTCAGCTTAAAATTACATTGTATAAGTATGTGTTTCTCGTATGAAACAAAAAAGATGAATACTGCCGTATATATGCCATCAAGACATCCATTTCCACATTAATTATTAATATTTCGATGCGTGTCAGAAAGATGTAAATTATATTAAACAGTACAGAATTGAGTAACATTATAAAATATACATGATTTGTTTTATGAATTTTCCATCAAGTGTAGTCAGGTCTGATAATGTACTTTGTGACTAATTGTTTTGTCATGGGTTAGTTTGTGGTATTATTTGAATTGTTTAGTTAACACGTTTGGTTTTTATACGAATTTTCCCGAAACACAGCGAATTAAGGATGTTAGCACTACAAATATTTAAAAGATAACACTGAAAGTTTTATGAATTGTTAAAGTTAAACTGCTCAGGAAGTACTTCAGATTGAATGACAAACATACTTGGGAACATGACATGAACATTTTGAGTTATATATATATATATATATATATATATATATATATATATATATATATATATATATATATATATATATATATATAAATAAATATATATATATGTGTGTGTGTGTATGTGTGTGTGTTTGTGTGTGTATGTGTGCGTGTATGTGTGTGTGTGTATGCGTACGCGTGAGTGTGTCTATAAGTATGTGTGTATTTACATTGAATCAAGTCATTTTTTTTTCTAAAAGTGAAGTATTTCACTTATAACATATCAGGGATACTACTGTTATGCATTTGTCCAATGGATGTTCTGGGTGTACCCCATACCCCCACACTCTCCTTTTCCCCAATTCAGCAATACTAAAGAGGTGTCATATATTATATTTTATAATACAACATCCTGAACATCAAAAGTAGTAATACATGTAACATATCTTAATGAAAAAAAAAACTAGCTATGACATAAAAATAACATACCTTTTTCCCACGGCACATGGACAGGTACGGCATATATTCACACATCGCCATTTTTGTAGACAGGTGTGGAATATGTTGATACTCTCTGATCAAGGAAACTATAAATTCGTGCTACACTTTTAAACTCCGACTTAATGTTGATGATAATGTTGAAAACTAACATATACAACGTTGCTGTATAGGATAAAATGAACAGTTAACACTAGCGGAATACCTCTGCGGTTATTGATTTAAGCGGCTAATAACTCATGTACACGCATTGTTTGTTGTTTAAAATTTCTCTTCATCGAAATTCTTTGTGATAGATGCAGAGCAAGTTGCACCTTTTCATATCTGTTTTAAATATTTTATTATTATCGAGCGAGGGATAACCCTATAGATAATTAAATAAATTAACTACTTGGATTCCAGTGATACATCGAGGGAACAATTCGTGTCTCACGACGAATTTACAGCGTCTATATGGTGAGTGTTTCTGCGATAAAATTCGAATTAAATAAATATCATTCCAAGTCTCACAAAACATACATAAAGTCTGTAAGGGGTTTACTGTGCGATGTTTAGACATCGATCATATGTTAAATCCAATATCTATACAATCGAGCTGATATCATTAGATTATCTGTTACATTACTGAACGCTGTACACGTTGATTGTAAATGGTTTGACGTATCGGTCATAACGTCTACTTTTATAGAAGGAAAAAGGTGACTTTTACAAATACTTCAGATATAAAAGTGCAAGATGAATTTCTCGTAGCAAATCTTGTCTTATTACTCAAACGAAGTTTATCTCTAACATATTAATTTATACCTGTGTTATTTTATCCAGATTTTTTCACATAAACTTGATTTCATGGGAAAAGCAAAATAAAACATTTCAAAACCTTCTTGCAATATATTGTATTATCCATTGAGAAATAATTGTAATAAGCACTGCCGATATAACGATGATATTTAATGGTGGGCATACTGATATAACTAATTAAAATATATTACAAAATCATATAATAACAACCAGTAGAGAGAGAGAGAGAGAGAGAGAGAGAGAGAGAGAGAGAGAGAGAGAGAGAGAGAGAGAGAGAGAGAGAGAGAGAGAGAGAGAGAGAGAGAGAGAGAGAGTTTAATTGCGTAAGAGAGTTCATTGTCTGTAGCTAACGATGCGCCATCAAGTTTACATTTTATATCGTTATTTGGGGAATTAACTATCTTTCTATATTACCAAAGAACGTAACTCCTTTCCCAGGAGGACAAACTTGACACTTCGTAAAACTTCACAGACTGTGTTTCACTGGTATCAATCCCAGTTGTGTGTTATATGTACTTTCGGATCCTTTAGTTCATAGGTTATATACGTAGGTATTTGTATCTCCGTCTTCATATGCATTCCTATTTAATTTCTGCTATGTACTTACTGATTTGCATAATAGGTCGATAGAAATCCGTACCAGCAGCTGAGCACACACATACATATATTTATCTAACAATTCATGTTATATACAAGACGTGTTAATGATCAGTTTTTATTTCTAAAGGTGTCTTTTTAAAATAAATTCAAAGTATAGTGTTTAAGCATCATCATAATATGTTTCTATTTAATGAAAAAATATCGTTCAATTAATTGTTTTAAAGTTACATTCCGGATTAAGATGAAGAAAGCTAAATTATCGAATATGTTTTGCGATTTCCTCATCTAAGCTACACAACACCCTTGCATAATCGGTCGATAAGAGACCAAAATCAAATTTATGAGTTGAACCTATGTTTCTTTTCAAGTACATATGTGTGTTAAATGAGTAGATTTAACAGGAGAAAAAACTAAGTTTTACACATTAATGTGATTTTAGCGGCGAAATTTGAATACGCTAGATAAAAGTATTATGTTATTTAGAAAAAAATTATAGAATCACATGCGGCAAAATCACATTTATAACACTTTATCAGTTATACAGTTGTGAAAGAAAATTAGGCGCAACTGAGAAAAACTATGTTTAGCTGGTATAGCGCGCCAAAATTGACGAATTTAACTCATTTTTCCTCAGTTAAACCTAGTTTTAGTAAAATCACTGATTTAGATAGCGTAGGATAAATTGCTTCTGTTATTTCTTCTCCTGTGCGCAGTTAAACCTAGGTTTTCTTAGATAAGCAGTAAATGCTAGTTAATGAGAAAAAAAAATTAGGCTTAACTTTTAATCGCATTAATTGGAAAAACTACAGTATACTGATTAAGGACTAAGTTTATAAAAAATATCAGATAACAAAGTATAAATAATTTGGATGTCAAGGATATAGGTACATATCTGGTACAAATGGACAAACACGGACCTATTGAAATCAAGACGTGGGATCAGGTGCCATGGAAGAGTAAGCATCCCCTGTCGACCTGTCACATCCTCCGTGAGCCCGGAGTCAAATCAAAATGAAATACGTGAGGAGCGAATCTTCGTCATTTGATTAATGTGCTAAATCATCAATTTTGTATCGAAATGACATCGATTTTCAATTCAATGAAAAGTTTGCTGCTGTTTGGACTATAAATTGTAACCAAATCCAGAATTCAACTATTTGGACTTTTTTTTTAGCCATAATTATTTCTACTTCTTTTGAATCGTTATCACGTTTTCACCATCTTATTCATTTTATAGAATTGTTCATCTTGTAGCGGTAACACCATATGTGATCCCATGGCATTTGTATAAACTAATGTATACGTTCCTGTGGCATTCCTTGTGTAAAGATCTCAGTAAGATAATAATAATCCGGCTTATAAAACCAATATCGAACATTTTTCAGTGAATCATTATCTATCACTGTAATCAATATGCCTCCTCCACATCCCGATACATAAATATGATATTTTTGTCATACAATCCTCCCAGAATGCAATAGCACAGGTTTCCAAAAATACAAATCATACATCATTATAGTGCCATTATTTATTTTCTTTATATTCCATAAAAAATTAAGAAAGATAATATGCATGCCCATTCTGAATATATGATTCTGCCAGTAATGTATATATATATATAAATATACACACACACACACACACACACACACACACACACATATATATATATATATATATATATATATATATATATATATATATATATATATATATATATATATATATATATATATATATCGATTATACTTATAATTAGTTATTGACTTTCAGAAATCAACCTGAAAACTGTTTTATTGCGTCAAGGACCATATTCTCATTTAGAAATGTCTTTAATTTCCACAGGTTAACGGGCTTGTGTATCGGACCATCAACCATTGCCATCCACGTGTTTGCTACTGGCCGTCCATATAACAATGGAAGCTGTCATGTGTATATCCAACATAATTGCGACTTTTCAGTCCGAGGCCAAACAAATATTTGTGTGTATGTGTGTATATGGGAGAGAGATATATCACATTATTTAATCAAACATTAACATTAACAGTTATTGAGATGAATCCCTAGCAAATGTTTCTATCAGTTTAGGCGTTCTCTAAACATTTCAAACGTTGAGAAGTTAACGACTTTTGTTGAAGTTTTACACTCCTGTTTATGCCGCTGTTATTTGACATTTTAATTTGCGTCTAAAATGTAAAGAAGCAGAAGTATTATGATATGAAATTACTTTCCAAAGATGAGATGACATATGATATCGGTGGTTTAAAAATTAATACCATACAATGCCACTTAGATTTGATTCTATGTGTTTTTCTTTCAGACATGGTGTTTGCATCTATATAGAAATATTTCTTGGCATGAAATATTCTTGTCCAAGTAGTGTCATGTGTTTAGCGTCGCAAGCCATGTCAATTGATTTCCTTTACGTTGTCATTTCTAGATTTCTCGAGATAATTAATCAATGATATTTCTGAAGTCATTTTCTTCCAAAGTTATTTCATGCAATGTTTACCGAAAGCATATACAATAGATTCCTCTTAATTGCATAGTCAAAATGTCGGAGAAAATTTATGCAAATAGCAGGAACATGCAATTAACAGAAATAGAGTATATTAATGAACAATGATGACTCATGTTCATTTACGCCTTTCAATTGTGTGTATAATAATATCATAAACATCCTAGGTACATCAGTTATGGAATGTCATAACCAATAAGGGTAAAACAATATCATAAAAGCAAAATTTTCAAAACATTTTTTATATATAAAAAATAGAATGCCTGCACATAATTTTTACTGTAATCAGTAAATTTTTCCTATTTTTGGGAATATTTTATGCAATTAACAGGGATTCTTGGTTTAACCTATGCAACTAAAAGCAATATTTAACATATACGAGATAGAAAATGGTCTTGTGTTTTCAGTTGTTATGCAATTATCAGGGCTCGACTCTTGATCGTGAGATCGTGAGTTCGAGTCCAGTCGGCGGCAGGTTAGTTTCCTGTCTGTCGGATGAGACAGTAAAAACCGAGGTCTCGTGTCACAGTAGGTGTCGGCACGTTAAAGAACCCACACTGCTCAATGACCGTAAGTGCCGAGCATAGGTAAAAAATTGAAGCCCTTCACCGGCATTTGGTGACGTCTCCATATGAGTGAAATATTCTTGAGTGGGACGTTAAACAACAATAATAATAAAAAAAAAACTATTATCGGGTATGCAAATAAGTTGAATCGACTGTAATTATATATCGTCTTGTAATGACAAGTTTTATCTGCTGATTATACATTGTGTGCCACTTGTTTGTTTCAGCTTATATCAGAAACAGTTGTGAAAATTTGTGAAAGGAAAAATGTCTGTAGAATGTCCATTAATGTCATGCATGACACGCCAAAAATCACATTGGTGAGTTAAAGCTAGTTTTTTTTCCAGTTATTGTGGGTTACTAAAAAAAACTGTGATTACTTTGAGAAAACCTAGGTTTATCTGAGAAAAACTAACTTTAACTCATTTTTGTGATTTTTGCACGCCATAATCATGGCATTAAACGGTGTACGATATCGTGTTGAAAAATGGTTGAATTCGATACTATCCGTGTGAAAACTCGACATATACTTGTTCGGTAGTGGTTGATTTGTCGTATGTACCGACTGTACATGTTGATGTGAAACAACAATGTTAGTGTTAAGTCGATGTCTAGGCAAAGCAACCGGTATAATAAGAAAGATAACCGTACTGATAATGTCAAAATAGAAATATGACATCAAGAACCACAAGAAGAAGTGATAAGGTGTTCAGGTAAGAAATCCCGGGCGATATCATTAGATGATAATGTTGTCATGAACTAAACACTCTATGTGACGTCACGGATTGTATCTTCTTATCACAAGAACTGACAGAAGCAGTGCCTAGACAGCTAACTCAGTAATAGATTAATTCATCATTGATATGCTATCATGGAAATCTGACTGACTAACGCCGGGATACGAAGCCATACATATCATGCATTTTAAAAATATACTGCTATAGTGTATGGGACATTCAATAGGAGACTAAGAGTTATGCAAGTGATTCTATCTAAATTCTACTTGCTGTTGTATGTAATGACTGAGCAAAGATATATTGCATTTGTATTTGAGTAGGATAACATGCCTTCTAGAATGCTATAGCTAAATCCATGTACCGTGGTGTGGTGAAAGCTCGTAAGTTGCTTCCACACATGGAAGAGTTTGATCTTTTGTCAACAAAGCATAACAAGATTGAAATTTCACTGGCGAGAATAATCTGTCCTACTTGTCACCACACTTCGAGTTATCCAGTGAGAAATAAAATAGTTTCCACGTGGGGTTTGAAGAGTGGGAAGAACTATCCGTATGCTAATCGAAAGGATACTTCGCCCCGTCAAGCTTATCTACTGAACTTTACTGATATATAAAATTAATGTCGGATAATTGAAGGTCATTCAAATAAGTTACAGCAACATAAATATATAGATAAATATCATACAATCTTTAGCTACATTGATTAACAGAATCTATCCCTACTTTGAAGGTATGACAAAGGAATCTTAATCCGAGGGTAAGATTGTTGAGTGACGAACCCGAGGCTTGCCGACGGTTTGTCATTCAAGAATCTTATCCCCAGGGTTGAGATTCCTTTGTCATATCCTCAAGGTTGGGTTGATTATTATTTTTCTCCTATTAATTAAAACACAGGCAGACCTCTATATGTAGATCTACAAAAATTAAATCTGACATTATGCACTGCATTCTAGACGCCACAGACACCACGCATCATAAATTTTAATGTGATGACATAGCGCGTGTAGCTTGTCCATGCCCTAGGGGTCGACAAGGAAATCATGTCCCGTTAAATTGAAGGAAAAATCAGTGAACAATGGGAGAATAACATATTCAACTGTGTAAACCGTAACGAGTCCCAAAACCGAATGATGGTGTTTTTACCGAAAGTTCTGAGAAGAATGGCCACTATAATGTATACCTCAGTTCTGACACGAAATAACCTGAAAGATAACCTTCCGCAGGACATGGGAACTTATTTTATTAAACCAAAGATAAAATGATAAGTCTTTTTGCTTTCATTTCGCTAGGCTTAAAACATAATTTTGTTGTAGAAAATCATCTTGTTAAAATATAATTTCAACGCCAGTTAATACTGATTAGTTATTTGTTATAATCATGACTTCTACAACACCACCGCCACCACCAACAACAACTACTATTTTACTTTTTGATATTACTTTTTATCATTGCTATATTACTGATCATTATTATTGAAAAAAAATCATTTTTACTAATGTTGTTAATGTTATGATGATACTACCATTGGAGCTGATGATTATTATATTAACGATCAGAGTGATTGCTGATGGTGCTGTTTCTTTAGCTAACTGGTTAATCAATTATAATTGTCTAATAAACATCTCAAATCTATCGCAAAAACTATCACGATTGGGTGGCACATCCGGGTACTGTCCAAAACCAAAACAACACGGTCTATTTGCAGAAATAGTTTATACAGATAACACATATTGCCTTGCACCAATTCCACGCATTACTGAAGCTCTAATATGTTTATGTCGATAAGGAGCCACCTGATACCCTTGTTTTGATTAAATTTATAGACGAAATAGTGTATTCAAAACATCTCAGAATTTTCATTGATAGAAATTAAATTCATTTCTTTATTATATACATCTGTTGTTGTATGTAATTTCAAAATCACATAATACATACACGTGAAACCGACATTCCATCTCTCAGACGACTTCACTCTCTCACTATCATTGTAGCTGCAACTCAACAGTTACATTGTCCAGCTAATCAATTTCACTCAATACTATTGAAGTTGACACCAAGCGCGAGACCGCAAGCAACAAAGCATTATATTATTCTTCTGACATTAACTAGGACTGTTTTGTTGTGAGTTCTCTCTGATTTCATCAACTGAATATAAATTTACTACCAGATGTACATCTCGTTATCACACATTGAGCACGCGCTAATTGGACATCCGGAAACAATATCTATTTTTGTCGTATGTTTATGTTACAATACGACAATATAATAGTATTTTATATGCACCATTAAATTTATAAATATTTTACACGTGTCAGAAACAGCGGAACTGGGGCAATACATTTTTGCTTATTAAGATATGTATGTGAGATGTGAACAATTATTATTATAATTGTTTTGTTGTTTATGCCTTCAAAAATTCATCTCTCATCGTTATCATTTGAAACACACAATGCGAAAATCATCCCTCTGGAGTAATATTCCTGTAGAATTTTGACGTCTAAATATCTAATTTGTAAAACTGAAGATTAAATAGTACACAACTGGATGAAATACAGAATGTTTAACGAATGCGTCAAATGCGGATATATCTATATATTTTGCTTACGACCTTAAACAGCCTGTCTGGCTCAGTCGATTGCACCCTCGACGCTTGATTGTGAGGTCGTGAGTTCGAGTTTAGCCGACGGCAGTTCGGTTTCCTGTCCGAGAGTGTATAAACCGAGATTCAGTGTCACAGTAGGTGTCGCCACGTTAAAGAGATGGCCGTAAGTGTCGATCTTAGGCTAAACTCTGAAGCCCTTCACCGGCATTTGGTGACGTCTCCATATGAGTGAAACATTCCTGAGTGGGAAGTGAAACAACAATAAACAAACAATAGAAATAAAATTTACGACTTATGAAAAAAGGGTCGAGACAAATGATCCATTTTACAGGTCACATGTCATTCATAAATGAAAGAAATGTATGATAAACATGGTATTCATATTACTGCTCCTTTTTTTAGTTGAACGTTCTCAGAATTATAATTTTGAATTAATTATATATACCATTAAAGTGAACTTCGATGTTTCCAACACCTACAAAAGAAAATTATTCTGCATTAAAAAATATATAAAAATATAGGTATACTTAGATGATTTGACATTTTTGCGAACTCAAAGAGCCTAAACTGAAGCGAAACAGGTGTGACATGCTACTTGTTGGTACATCAGTAAGTATTGAAGGACAAAAATGCAAAATAATTTACCTGTACAACTATATAAATGTATTCGAAAAATAGACCGTTTTGTTCTTTTTTTAGACAGGACCCGGATGTACCACGTTATATCGGAAGAACTATTAATTGATTTAGTTCAGCCGGTGACTTGATTTAACCGACCGATCACAGATGATGATTCAATTATACCATTTATTGAATGGCTCTCATACATTGGTTCATTTCATATCATTTTACATTCCGTGTCATATTATTTGATCATATTCATTAACCATAATATGTTTCAAAATCCGATTTTCTAGCATTACAAGATCCATCAGGATCGCAACTATAAAGCAACTGTTTACACATCGTTTGACCATCAATCGTAGTCTTAACCAATTAGTGTTTGCTCGGGAAGCGGTTGTCAGCACTACGTGATTGATGGTCTGTGCACAGGTTCAATGTCTGTCGATCCACATTGACCAAAGGTCAACTTATCTTTTCTACTTTTTCTACATGCCTCTCAAAGTGGATAGATTGAAATTGATATAAATGGTAATGTCTAATGTATGTGTGATAATTGCATGGGTCTCTGTAGAAAACTTGCATTGCTGACGTTCAACGATAGACATTGATATGGCGATTATAATCTAGGATTTTTCATCTTTTTGCTAGACATTTTTTAAACAAATTTGTTTACTCACTTAACTAAATAGAATGTTTTGTACTTGTTATGTTCATAATAAAAAGAAAAATTGGAATAATTTTAATTTAAGCAATGAGAAAAAAGTGTAAACATAGCAACTTTTTCAAACCATATTGCAAATTAAATAACAGATTAGAACATAGTTAATTAAGTATGTAAGGACGACGAAGCAAAGGTTCAGTAAAAAGAAGTCCCGGAATTTGTTTTTGCTATATTTAATCATTGATTCTTTTTTTCTTAACCCTTTTCAAATGACGACATGACATTCGTATTGCATTACTGGTATGTACCGGTCCCAGCAGAAAAACACCTGAAATAGTATAATCATTATCTGTAAGATATATTGCTATACAGTAAAACCTGATTTAGCGCTCGCCTTTTGCTGTTCCCAATATTACCATTTGTGTACAAATAAATCTCAATATAAAGACCACCTCTCTATAAAGTCCGGTTTTCCTTTGTCCCTAAGGTGGTCGGTTTATACAAGTTTCACTGTAATTGTTTATTAGACGAACATTTTTCTTGTACGAATTTCGGTCATCCTAAAAACACACGTCATCCACTTCCAAAGGACGAAATTCTTCATCATCCTGTATCTGTACTTTTTATGTACATACAACCGATCATGATTTTGAGCCACCATATTTATATTCATTGTGCACCCAAACTTTACAAAAAAAAAAAAAAAAAAAAAAAAAAAAAAAAAACCCAGAAAACACACACACACACACACACACACACACACACACACACACACACACACACACACACACACACACACACACACACACACACACACACACACACAAAAACCGCATAAGTATAGGCACATGACATGGTCCAGTAACAATTTCGCAAAACCTTCATCTTAGGGTACTAACAATGTTCGAAAATTGAGAAAGAAAAAATATTCCTCGAAAACATCCAACTTTTTTACTCTTCATATAACAATTCCATGTGAAAAATTTAAAGAAAGACTTTTTGGCCTAATTAACAACAGCTTTCTGCACCAAGAATGGTACCCGGAAATTATAATCCATAGTCATGTGTTATCCTAATACAATTTGTCTCTAACAGTACTGTGATTCAATGCATAAATACACTGAAATTGATAAAATAATATGCTGGTATATCAAATAGACAATGTATTTGTAATGCTTTACACCCTGGTATTTCAGAAAAGTAATTGCACCTGTTTATTCTAGGACCTATTCCTTTATTCATATAAAGCAAACTCCATTCAGAAGTTTCTGAATTAAGGCAAATACTGGTTAGCGGATTTAGATATATCTAAGATAGAAATATCAATTAATAAAATGACATTTTTCATACATATGCCAAAACAATTAAAGATATAACAGAATCAAGTACACATGATTCTTTCTTGGACATTTTCCTAACTATAGGGACTGACGGTAACTTAGCAACCAGTCTATACGACAAACGCGAATCTTTGGGCTTTCCCATTGTTATTTGAGCACATTTGATAAGTAATTTCCGCTATCACCTTTAAATGAGGATTATATACCGGCAATGATCCGATATGACTGAGCGTGTTCAACATATGAACATTTCATATACAAAGACACACTACCTACTGTGAAATTGACAGTATACAGGAATCGCGTTAGATGTAAACGTCCATCAAATACGGGTATGATGTAATTGTTTGCTATCTCCTCCTTGGCACCTTGTCCTACTTCCTGATTTCCGAGTTCCGTGTCTGTCTCTGAAACATCCTGAAGGTTATTGCTTGGGTATCTGTGACTATTCCCATTTAACAAATGTGCATAATAATGTCATGATCGCGATGGAATAATCAGAAATTCATGTCAATGGTTTGAGATAGAAAAACACTTCTTTTCGATAAAATACTTGGTACAATATAATTGATCAACAAGAACAGTCTTATCTTCGCCTACATATTATATCCAAATTTCTTTTATATTTTGTTGACTTGGTATATGCATTTACTATTGAATGGCTGCCTAACAAACATATGGAGGAACCCTGTAGTGACGAATTTCAAATCCTCATCATGGAATTTATACCGGACTCTTGATTTTGCAGCTACTAATTACGGTTATCCGGTCGCAAATAAGATAATACTTATCGAGAAGAATCTAAAATACGGAAATATTCAGCACAAGGTCATGACATAAAACACAGTACCACATAAACACGCTCTGTTGCGTTTTAATATTTTGTGGGAAGATTGATTTGCAATGAACCCAATTTCAAGATCATTGTAAAGAAATTCAATAAAGTTCATGTTATATTTGTTACTCATTAAAATCAAAGTTTGATTGTTTACGGAAAGAATTTTTTCTATAATTATATGTACAACATTTATATATATATATCATCATTGATTTTGAAATAATTAACAAAACATTTATACACGTTGCCTTTTAAATGCCGTATATATGATTTAAATACATAATGATTCTGATAAGATCTCCTCGTCCATCTTAGAATGACTATGACTCTTGGATATTGTAGATAACTCTGTATATGTCATACTAGCATCTTAGATATGTGACATTTGTGTGTGAGAGAGAGAGAGAGAGAGAGAGAGAGAGAGAGAGAGAGAGAGAGAGAGAGAGAGAGAGAGAGAGAGAGAGAGAGAGAGAGAGAGAGAGAGAGAGAGAGAGAGAGAGAGACAGAGAGAGAACTGTCGATGCTCAATGAATAAATATTACCACTATCTTACCAGTCTGTTGTGTCAATTGCTACTTTTGTTATTGTAGTGTTGTATAATATAGAATATAGATATTATTACCAACTTAGTACGTATATATCATTATAACTAAGGTAAGATTATAAGTTAACCCCAAACTTCATTTCATTTTACGAGTTCATTTCCTTTTCTCTGCTAATCGCGAATGACGATCAATTTCCTATTGTTATTTTCTTCATTTGAACAATGTTACAGGCCAGCAATCAATACGGAAATAGGATTAAGTATTCATAAGTTACACTCGATCCAACGATACACATGGGTCCAAGATAAAGATGCGCTCTTAATTATTATACAGCTGATAGTATGTTGATGTAGCAGACAGCTAAACACACGAAAACAACAATTATTTATTCAAGCCTGAAAGATCCGGATTTCATTGTATTTGGTCAGTATGTAAGTCCAAAATCTTAACTCTTCATGTTTTTTTTGATTTGGTCTGACTTTTATCCATCAATAATGGCTTCCGGAGTCGATGGGTGTTCATTTCACCATGCTACCTCATGTCATTGTTGAATTTCCTGAATTCGTTTTATCTATAATATGTGTATTGTATTAAAGTTCCCAATAAATACTTTAATATTTACAAGTATATATAAATTATAATAAATAAAATAAAGGATATAGATAAATTACAAGTTCTTAATGGATTATTATCGGCCACGATAATCCGATTATTATATTTTTTGTCTCTTCAAAGTGTTAGATTTTTGCCGATTGTCTGACAGTTATCTAAATTCTGTCCTGAGGAGAACAGCATATCTTGATATATTTAAAAGAGTTTTAAAGGAGTGGAAGAAAATAAAATTATCACGCAGAAAAAGAAGAATATTCTTGTACGACTCACGAATAGTGTCACAAATATTCTTAATCTAAAGTACGTAAACACAGAATAATGGAGACGCGCAAGCTATGCCACGAGTTTGTTTTTTTCCTTTGGCTAAAGTCAGGGATCAGTGTCGCGTCAATCATAGTGAAATTTTAAATCGGCGCTAGATGTCTCCGCCAGTGACCGCCAAATATAGAACGTAATCTCTCAAGGTGTTTGAGGATCGACGTGAATCAGAAAACCTTGACCTTGACTTGGGAATATGTGACAACTCTAGTATTGCTTAGTGTACAACGATATTGTTAATACCTGACAAAATTATTTAAAATCTGATCAGATGGATGCATAGACAATATTTCACGGCATGAAAAAAACATTTCCCCCGATGTTTTCTCAGTGTGCTGGACAATCAACAATCCCGTGTCATATTCAAGCTGTGAACAATTTATGTGTATTTGAAACCACAATTATGACATAATGACACACGCATTTCCGACAACTTAACAGAAAACAAAACGAAAATGACTAATATTATCAGTTCGAATAACAAAGGATTAATTCGTACAAGGGAGAAATTATGAGACAACTTATAAGTTGAAAATATACAAATGGGAAAAAATGACATTCTAAACATTATTACTTTCAGTGGAGAAATGTGTTTAAATATAACTTTCGAGTTAGTTCGGATTACCGTCATCATCCTGCATTTATATTTGCCTTTTTTGTTTTGTTTATAATATGTACATGTTCGATTGGTTTTCATATTTACCTCCGCAATGGCGCATAGGTCTACAAAGGTAAAGTGGCACAACCGGGTTGGTTTTAAAACAAAGACAATACGATCTATTAAAAGAAACAATGTGTTATGTAAAGAAATAACTCATTAACTTACAAAGGTTCCATGAATTACTGAAACCTATAATAGTTTTTGTCGACAAGTAGCCTGTTATCTCTGTTATGATTTGATTTAGACTCGTTGTATTTTTAAACATTTGCCAATTTACCTTGGTAGACCTGTATATGGAATACACTAATGTTTATTAGTATGGGTTTTATTTTGTGCAAACAAATCTGGGAAACTCTAAAAACATAAAACATTGGGTTATTTAGTTGAACGCCAAGTCACTGAAATGTGGGGAAACCGGGAATCGAACTCAGGACCTTCCGGGCGCTGACAGGACGCTCTTACCAACTGCGCTATCTATATAACCGCAACCAGAAATAACGTGATGGAACGTTTTTCACAATTCACGTGACCTGTGGGACTAAATGCAGGATTATAACGGTTACGTTTACTCAGAAAGTTCCCTATTGATTTGAAATAATATTTACAGCTGACAAATAACATAGACATATAAGATTATTACAGTATAACCAGATTGTAGTTTAATACTCGGCAAAGTCGGAAAAACATACAATAGTTTGTAGTCTATAGTCTAGTTGATATCGTTGTGTAGAATTTATGACTTTATCGCTGAAAGTGATCCTTTATTTATGAGACGTACTGTAGTAATTTTCATTAGTCACTATTAACTGCTCTGTGGTAATACTCGCGCATTATTTATTCCAGTAGGACAGTCATTTCAAACTTATATTCCACTTTACCGAATTAACATGCAAAGCCATAGCATCATCGATGAAACACAACGCTGCTCTGTTTGACCCAGACTATAATTAACTCTGACAAGAAAATTATCCCGAGCACAAATTCTAATACTCATTTGAATAACAATTTGCATACAGAGTACAAAAGCATGTATACAGAGCGTTCACAAGATGAGATAAGATGTATAATAACAGGAGACTGTTATGATGGTGATGACAATGTACTTTAGATAATGATAATACACAAGTAATATATAAATCCCTGCTATGGATTCATCCTGTTAATAAAAAAGATATTAATAAGATAGTAACAACTGAATTAAGTTCAAGTGGTTGAGTGAAGATACCATTTTTATTTTAGAAAATTGCTTTTCGTCGCAAAGTGTACAAAATGAAGTGGAATAACGTCTTATCGTTTGTCAGGTACATTTTGATATCAAAACCAATTACTTTTCCAAACATTAATATGCAGAGATTAAAGTATGATATTTATTCAGGGGAAGATGATCATCCAATGTCATGACTCATAAGCCTGCTGACATATGAATATATATATATATATATATATATATATATATATATATATATATATATATATATATATATATATATATATATATAATCAAACCTCTTTATGATACCCTTCTCATTCTTATTACGCCACAATTTTTGAAAGTTGACCAGTATTTAAATTTTCCCTATAATTTCATTTATTAAGGTTTCCCTCAACCTATCGCAAAATCCATTTTTGATGCCAAATTTTGGTTGAACAAATGGTGAATTTTACTGTATATTGACTTGTGCCAACAAAATGATACCTGCAAAGTATATAAAGACCACAAAAATCTTGTGGTTGTGAGACTTATGAGATATATTCTTGAAAATGTTTCTTAAGACGATATCTTAAGACGCATCGCAATATAAGAGTCACTTCCTTTTCCACAGTCTGCCGTCAGTTCCGCTTTCATTTGTGCAGTCAGTCGCGGCAGGTGTGGCCATGACATATCGTCCCACCTTTGAATTTGTATACTGCCTCCTAAACCTCTTAAAGATTAAAAGTGTGGTGTCTGTGATTTTCATATTGTTATTGAAATATATCACCAATTACAGTGGTTAGAAATGTATCACCAATTAGAGTGGTTAGAAATATATCACCAACTAGAGCGGTTTGAACATCGCGCTATAATCAATAATCTCCCGTTATCTGCCTGGGTTTTTGTTTTCCGTCCATTTACATTGTAACTGGTTCCTGTCCTGCGACATATAACTGAAAAAAAGTGTTGAGTGTGATTTAATATTCCGTTATAAAACACTTGTTATTCCAACCGGAAACGTACCAACGAAAATATAAAATCAAAATACTGAAAGTACTTAAACGAGGAGACTAATGACACGTGTGTCAATCACTGATGTGTGCTTTATTTTCTTACCCACAAACCTGTATTTAAATATACATCTTTTTCATTTGTTGCCATGCAATTTTCAGCATTTATAAACATTAACTTTAACAGTGATACTTTGACCTCGAAATGACTAAAGCAATGGTTGCGTAATTATATGTGGGCCAGGATGACAAACATTGATTGGGATTCCACTTGTTAACAACTGTAAGGCGCGTATGACTTAAAAAAACAAAATAATAAAAAATGAAATAAAAATCATTGTAGAATTAAGGAAATATCTCAGGAAATACTTTCTTCGGTATTTCTCTCCATTCACGTATCTTTATTAATAGTCTGCCTAATTAAATAATTACACATTTTGTTGTACATTTTAAACGATGAACTATATATTCGGTAATAACTACTTGCGTAATAAGTGGTAGTAGTTTGGACATATTGGTGATAATTTTTCAAGATCGATAAAAACAAACGCATGCACACGTGTGTCACACTAATAAGTATTGTAGGAAAACTTTCTGTATGCATTTTTATTGATTTCATCCTCTTTACAATTATTCGTAAAATATAACTAATAAATCTAGCGTCAATTTTATCTACTTTAAAAAAGAAAAAAAAACCATTACAATCTCACGTGATTTTTTTTCCACCGGATGAATAAATGTGGACAAATCAAGGATGACACAATTTCAACCCAAATTTGCAGCTTAACATTGGTTTATCTCTTATTAGATTTAAGTGGATTCTCCGATGAGAGATAGTAGTCGACACTATATTACATATAACATAATGATCTCAGACACCAAAGTATAAATCCTCAGGATGTCTAGGTTACCAATACAAGTCTGGTGAACACGGGCAAACACGGACGTCTGGAAATTAAGGTGTGAAATCAGGTGCCTTGGAGGAGTAAGCATACCCTGTTGATCGGTCACAACCGCCGTAAGTCCATATCAAACACGGTATTCGATATACCTGTTTCAATATCTTATCAGTTAATACTTGATCTCTGTATATGAAATGTTCATATTTTGAACACACACATCTTGAATTTCATCGGTAAGAGAAGTGACTTACGTCACCTCATAAAACTCTTGATCTGACTGCATACCTCGATCAATGGATCCAAACGTTTTCCATCGACAACAATAACAGCAATCAATTCTAAACAATTGTAAAATCGGAAGTATTACGCAAACCTTGAATTACAAATAAGGTCACTTTTACATCAAATCAATTGTTGAGTTTTGATCTCAACGGATATTGGCTTTTGACTTTCAGTCTAGTTGTTATTCTGAAAAAATAAAATACTTTACCTGTTTATAAAGACTTACTTACATGCATGACACGTCAAAGTCACATTTATGAGTCTAACATATTTTATCTCATGATAAACCTATTGTTTAAGTAACACAAATCAACTGGAAGAAAAATATAGGTTTAACTGCGCCAAAATCACAATAGTACCTTATGCCAAGGCGTCCCCCTAGCGAAAATCTAGTTTAACCGAGGCAAATTCGATTTAACTACATAGTTTTCTCTAGTTAATCCAAATTGCGATGCAGAAATCACAAACTAATAGATGTAATTCCTAGACAATATTAAGTTTGTTTGTTTTTTTATTGTTGTTTAACGTCCTAATCAAGAATCTTTCACTCATATGGAGACGTAACCAAATGCCCGTGAAGGGCTTCAACTTTTAGCCTATGCACGGCCATTGAGCAGTGAGGGTTCTTTAACGTGCCGACACCTACTGTGACACGAGACCTCGGTTTTTACTGTCTCACCCGAAGGACAGGAAACCAACCTGCCGCCGGCTGGACTCGAACTCACGACCTCACGATCAAGTGTTGAGCGCGCTACCGATTGAGCCAGGCCGGCTCTAGACAATATTAAAGCAGTATTAGGTAAGTTAGGAATATTTTTTCGGAAAGTATGTAATAATCATGAAACGATTGTATACCATAAAAAATCACCTGACAATACGATTTACCATCGAAAACAGAGTGCAGTTGTAAAAAAATCATCAATATTTTTTTGTGTTTACATGGAAACTTAAACAGGACATAGCGTCTGATTACTTTCCGATCATCTTCGTAGATGTGCACGGGATTTGCTGGTTGAGTGAAGTTACAAGGAAAACTCGCACCCAAGACGAATCGTACCAAGACAAAGACCTAGACCCACTGAATGACAGACCTTACTCAACAATCAATAGAAGAATACCTTTGTACTACCATATTTTGATATCACATGTAAGATTTCGTATGTCAAGATACTATCATTCACGTTTAAAACATCGACGTCATACTATTCTGGGCATTACATGATAAAAATGTGGAGGATGTGCATGCAGCAGTTATATACAAATTAAAATGTCTTTGCATCATATCGAGTTATTTTTTTACTAAAGTAATATTTCGCCGGGAATGTTCTATTTAAATTCTAAATTTCTCAAAAGCTAAGATTGTCATTTTTTAAGAGTTGGTACTCTTAAAGATACATTTAGGTTTATTATTTCGCCTTTTATGATGCCACTATTTTCTTTCTAAAATATAAATTTATTATTTTATTCGAGCTCATCTATCGAATTGACGAAGTCTTATTGACATAAACGGTCGTATTGAGCATGTGTGTACGTTGACTTTTTAGTAAAACTATAACTTTGGTGCTACTAATAATACTTCAGTTCAATGATACTTAAATATTGTGAATTAATATGTTTATATATAATAACTACATCGGTAATTTTTATTTTATTTGTCCAAGAGTACTTCCCGTATACATTTGATAGGCCTAGGAAAATTTGGAACCGATGACTAATGACGTCATAGTAAGCACATGACAAAACCGGGTCCGGCGGGAGACATTTGTAACGTTGAAAACGGCCCTCTCCATGTGATTTGTATTATGTAGAGGTCATTTAACAACAAGATATAAGACTTTTGTTCAGTCCAATGATTCAAAGTTTAAAATTTAAGTGATGTATTCGTATTTTCGAAGTGAGCTGCACGGACAGTAGTGACTTCGACACATTAGTTGTTGTTGTTGTATTGCTGTTTAACGTCCCACTTTCACTTAGAATCTTTCACTCATATTGAGACGTCATGTCATGCCGGTGAAGGGCTTCAAATTTTGGCCTATGCTTAGCACTTACCGCTATTGAGCAATGAGGGTTATTTAACGTGCCGATACCTACTGTGAAACGGGACATCGATTTTTAATGCCTTACCCAAATGATAGGAAAAGCCAGTCGCCAGATTCCAAACCCGTGGCCCTCCGGTTGCGAATCAAGCACTCTACCGTGGAGCCACGGCGGCTCTCTCGACACCTCAGTGAGATTTTGCATATTGACATCTAGTGACATCGGTACTATAAAACATAATCCATAGGTCTATATTATATTGTCTTTTATGGTGTTTTAGTAACAAGTAATTTTTGAAAGTGCAAGTGATTTCGGCAATTGCTTTTAATTAATTTTGTTATCGACGCTATGGTAACATTTATACAAATTCTGCATTGTGTAGTACAGGTATATAAATAATTCGAAGTAAGATTTTAGTGGTCTACTAAAATGTGTGTGTATATAAATTCTGCATTGTGTAGTAAATGTATATGAATAATTCGAATTTAGATTTTAGTAGTCTACTAAAATGTGTGTGTATGTGTGTGTGTGTGTGTGTGTGTGTGTGTGTATGTGTGTTTATGTGTGTGTGTGTTCTTATATTTTGTGTCTTTGCATTGCCAGGTAGAATGAATTTTCGTCATTATCTCTTTAATTACAAAATCATTTGATTTAGATTCCTTTTAGTTCTTTTCATTACATCTGAACAACTGTTTGGCTAATATAATGTTTTAATAACAATTAGCAACAATCGCTTAGACTTAAAAAATATAATGAATGTACGTTAATTTAATAATGCAAATTTTTCACTTTATTTTGCTCATAAAATTACTTTTTATGGGTGCCATTATACACATTTTCAAGTTCCGAATTAATATCAACACATGCGCAAACGATTATTTCCAAGTGCCGATTCAACCACACAAAGTGCCGAGTTCCATATTTCCGAAGATCCGAAATCACTCGGTGCAAATTTGACGTGGGTACGAGTTGACTAGCAATACTATAAATAGACCTCCAAGTAATCGGGGTATTTTAGCGTTTTATTTTGTGTTTTCTTCGAAGACATAAATAAAATTATTAAATTCGGATAGATTGGATTCACTTGAAATAAATTTTATCCCATTAGGATGAAAATAAACTACTATGCATGTCTACGAACTTTCCTATGTGAGGTCGTTATGAATATTGCCCACAATACCATTTGTTTTGTTGGTCCATGCCCACTAATATTATTTATTATTTTAACATTCGTTATACATTTAAACAAGCCAATATGTGCAAGTGTAATTAATATGAACGTTGTATCTTTATATAACGATATATTATCACTTAAAGAAAAAATCACGTCTTAGCCGCCGCTAATGCTGCTTTAAGAAAAGACAAACGATTCGTTGAAAATCTGTGATATATCGTAGAGAAAGATGATGGCTAAAAATTGAGCATATTATGCAGCTTGTTTCCTCTATCAGAGCGAAAATTTAAATTACAAATTCTCAAAAATTAAATGAATTACAAAAACAAAAACAATCATCTAAAGAGAATATGCAAGCGGTGTTAACTAATTATATTATAGAAATACTGACTTCATATATAATTCTAACTATCATTCAAATGTATTTCGTGTGGTTTATAACAATTTTATGTGTGCAATGAAGTTAAATCACACACTTATTGAACTATTTTTCTTGAATGATATAAAAGACAATATTTCTAACAATAATGATAGAAGTTATAAAATCAGCTGACGTTATATGATTTTTGTTTCTGATGGAAGAATTAATGGTATAAAAAATAAGAATCATGTTCATCTTTAAATGAAATTCAAAATCAATAGATGAACAAACGAAATTAAAATCTGATTTTCGGCAGATTTTGATTTATTTGTTTTGATACTTTTAGGATATTTTTTTATATTTGTTATAACGTGAGTCATGTTTTAAAGACAATTTGCGTGTATAAAAGCAGTCTCATAGTGTTTCTGTTTCTTTATTGGAACATGGAATTATATACTGACAGAGGATAGTGGAAAAAACGTTTATTTAAACGCAATCAGGAAATCGAAAATTAGAATAAACCAATAAAATCCCAATTAATATTTAAATTACGATTTAAATAATAATAATAATGTGACCCTGGTGTGTAGTTTCTACACCGCATTTTCTCAGTTTCTGGTGTGTGTGCGTGTGTGTGCGTGTGTGTGTTTGTGTTAATTCCTGTGCGAAGGTAAACGTGTATACAGTATTCCATCTTCTAATTTCTTATTATAAACCCTTAGCTCTCTTACTTTGTAGATACCTACTGTAGACTCGTACACTTTCGTTTTTGTAACATTTCATTGTATTAAGGTTTATACAAATTCGCTGACATTAAATTTCACTAAAAGTAAAAAACAAAATCGCAAAATAAATAAATAATGTATTTAACATCTTCATATATATAAATACAATGTATATATTTGGTGTATGATATATAATTAAAACACTTCTCAAGTAGATACAAGTTGTAAGCACTACGTAAGGTGCGATTCGAATGGATTGTTACGTTACGTAGTGCACATATAGTTTATCCGCAAAGTACAAACAATACTTAACCCTTTCATACCTACATACAGTAATGGACTGGTCTTGAACAATAAAAAATTGCTTTCCATTTAGATACTCAACGGTGTAAAGGTTAAATCCGCATAAACACCGATACACTGCAGGGTCATCTAGGTGCTCCACTAATACTTTATCCATTTTTACTCAGCAAACTACTTACACATACAAGGTCTTCAGAAGTATTGTACAAGTCTACTGGATATGTGGTTGCTTATTAATTCAAAAGGATTGTTGGAACATCTAAAGTCTCCAAATGCCAAACTTATTACAGACATCAAGCATTTTGATATTTCGACCCTTTTTCAAATTTTTTTTTTTTTTTTTTTTTTTTTTTTTTTTTTTTTTTTTTTTTTTTCTTTTTATTTCTTTTTTTTTTTTCTTCTTTTTTTTTCTTTTTTTTTTTTTTTTTATTTTTTTTTTTTTTTTTTTTTTTTTTTTTTTTTTATTCTTTTATTTTTTTTTTTTTTTTTTTTTATTTTTTTTTTTTTTTGGCATTCCAATGGGTAACAATTGTGTCCCTCTCCTGGCTGAAATCTTTTTGTATTGATATGAAGCGGAAATTATACAGTCTCTGTTTTCTAAAGGAAAGAAACAGTAAGCATATCGGTTCAGTGTCAATTATAGACGTTCTGTCTATAAATATACCAGAATTTCAGAATTAACTCGGTCAGATGTATACTGCTGAGCTTGAGATCAATGAGGTGACAGGGGGCAACAAATCGGCTTTTTAACTATATTTACCCCAGTCAATTGTGAAGGACGGTCAACTTCACACCTCCCTTTATGACAAACCTGACTATTTCAATTTCCAAATCACGAACTTCCCATTCTTAAGTAGTAATATTCTTATTCTTTATGACGGTTTCATTTCAGAATTTATCCGCTATGCTAGGACATGCTCCTGTTATGAATGCTTTATTGTGAGAGCAAAACGACTTGCCATTAAACTACGCACACAGCGTTTTGCTATTCAACGTTAAGAATCGCCATCAATAAAGTTTTATGATCGATACAGATATCTTGTTAATCAATATGAAGTCCGCCCCCTCTCAGAAATATTAAGTTGTATTCTAAAACACGATCATACTATCGACGGTCAGATGACATTTTAACTAAACCAAATGTTTTCATGTAACATTTGAAACTGGTGTGGCATGCTTACAGGAGACGCTGACTCCTTCCGGACACCTGTTCCCATCCCGTTTGGTAGCTAAAGTTGAGTATGTCTCATTGAAGACATTTTCATATTTATTTTTACCGAGCTTGACATCTAATAACCGATGTGAAACCTTTACTTCTGAGATTGCAGTCTACAGGTGATACACAAATGATGTATGAAAATAGATTGAATGTTCCCTCACTTGCGCCTCTTCTAAAATGTTGAACCAGCAGAAACATCATTCAGTTTACACAGTAATTCGCGCGGGTTCTTATTTGTGTGGAAAGTTGCCGATAAGAAAACTGAAGCAATGCTATTTTTCGTGTAGTCTATTTTCTGTCGGGGTTTGTATTATTTTCTATCTGGTTCTGTATTGATATTATGTCCATGTATGGAAAGCAGTGTGATTCCTTTATATCTTGAATTCCCGTTTCTTCAACTCTAACTAACATTCATAAGGATATTAAAACCGTAACGGTTTCTTCAACTTTCTACTGATTTCTTGACTTTTTGTTAATATATTTACACTGATAAACTGGCACACTATCAATGGAACATAACTGAGATTATACAATATGGGTATGTTTCTGTTGATGCTGACATTTTGAAGAAGTAAGCATGTCAAATATTGATCAAAGAACGACAACTCGTATTAAAAAAAGTTTCAGAATAGAATATCACATATTTACTTCTTATTTATTTAATCTTAAAAGCCATACATTACCACAAAACAAAATCAAATTTCGCAGAGAGAAATCAGAAACACAAGACTAAATCTACATCTATAGCACACTGTACAGCCTACAGGCCCATATCGTGGTATATCTATGTAATGTTATGATGTTATGACCAAAACCACAGACCCCAAAGAAATGAAAGTTCGCTTCGTAGTTACAACAGGAAAAAGAAAATTAGGCCTAGTGCAACTTTGTCAAGCATCTCTGAAAAACAGGTCGATTTGTTTGCCCTCACCGGATGTTTCTATCAGAAACAATCCTTAAATATTTTCATCCAAGTTATGTTGCAATATACAAATATACATACATTATATACAAATGTAGCTATCGTCTTGTATTAAGATACATGGATTGGTCTAATAATATGACGGAAATATATATGTCATTCAAATGAAGAATTGAACTAATACAACGGACTAGACAGGAAGCAGGACCATGGCGGTCTCAAGCGTTTCTACAAACCTCTTAACCATGGCGCCATAAAACCTGTGAACTAAACGAGAAGTTATGAGCTACGTGAATGTTTATGGAAAAGTCAAACTTAATGGATAGTTTCTGTTTTTGTTCCTGGTATACACTGTTATATGTGAATCATTAATTTACCATTCCTGTTGATCAAACATAACTCATGGATATGTAATCAATTTCATAAACAATTCAAGCAAAACAGATACTTTTGATATGTTTTTTAACAATATATGGGTTAAATAAATTCTGGAGAGCCTTTGCATCCGTCATCTATGCACATCTATTGAAAAATATTAAACATCTCATGAAAATACTATATTGGTCTCCCATACTTATCTGGATTCCCCATATTTAAAAACAAATTATTTTTTCATGTACATAATTGCTGAGAATATCTTAAATACTGAACTAGCTGTTAAACGCGATGTGCAGTTTAAGGTATGATAAGAATGGATTTGAGTATTAAATAAATGTCTCATCTGTTAGGGGCTTTAATGTCTAAGTGTAACGATAACGTGTCTGTAGAACATTATTTTCTACCCTGATTAAAGACACACAGTTGAATATCCCATTGACCTGAATTGCCAACTTTCTCTCCCGTTAAGTTGGCAATATGTCCGACTTACTTTCTCCTAGATTCCCCATTAATTTTGATTTAGATAATGTGATTTTTATCTTCTAAAATAATGATTTATCTTGCTAGTACTAGGATCCCCAGCAGCGCGATTGTACTGCTCTCGAGTAGAGCAATTGAACTAAATATATAGCGTAGCGAGCTAAAATCGATATTCGAATCAATTACGTTTAAAGTAGAGATAAAAATATGAATATAAAACATTTCATAACGATTGTGTATGGTATTTGATTTTGAATTTGAATTGTTTATCAATTACTTAGATTTTCTGCAAGGTTTAAATCATGGATGCCGATAATATACTGGATTATAATGAAATATCATATTCAAGATTTTAATATTTTGGAGGTGAAATATTTAAACTTTGGGGGATGCCCACACGGAAACCGTTAAATTCCCAACCCACAGAAAGGTAGTGAACCAACCAATCTGGTACAAACATTATTTTAAGATAGACAATTAAGTTGTATTTTATTAACATTTGTGCCTATATTATAAGTATATTATTCGAGACCTAATGGATGATCATGAACATACTTTCAATCTTCAAGAGACGATTTTCAAGTTGTCCGATTCCGTTCATTTTCGTCAAAATAGTCTGTATTTAGACTACGTCATCTGAAAGTTGGACAAGGTCGATTCGGGTTATATAATATTTTCATTGACGATATTCGGCGATATCTTATTTCACTTCATCTGCGAGGAATTAATTTTAGTTAAATTATCTCTCTTCTGAATATGGAAAGTGACAACCCCCGAAAAACAATTAATGGACTCATCTGTAAATCAATGACTTAATATACCAGTCCAAATGTGTTGTTCGGGATAAATGAATTAACAGTTATTATAGTTACCACAGTGAAACCTGTCTTGAGAGATCACCTGCCATTTTGCAGTCAAAATTTTCAAACTGAAGTCAAATGACAAAGAAAATAAAGAGATTCTTGTATTTTCTCATAGTTTTGTGTATTTCTAGATTTTCCAAAAGACCATTTTCAAGTTGTCCGATTCCGTTCAGTTTCGTCACAATAGTTTGTACTTAGATTATGTGACGTCATCTGAAAGTTGGGCAAGGTCGATTCAGTTATATAATATTTCCATTGACAATATTCGGCGATATCTTATTTCACTTCACCTTGTAAATATGCAAAGTGTCATCTCTTTCCTGTAATCTAATTTTCAAATCTGGCACCTATTACTTCATGATACTAATATCTCTGGTCAAAGCAGCGATAAACTGCTTATCCGGCAAATAATGATCCCCTAATTTGCTCTTTGAAACCGCACTCTGTTATGATGAATCGTGACGTAACAAGACAACTCGAAAATGGTCTATCTCCATGGATGCAATGTCTCATCGACCTTGCTGATATGTTAATCCTCGAGTTTGTCATTTTAGAATCTTACTCTCGGATCGAGATTCCTTTGTCATACCCTCAAAGTAGGGGTTAAATTTATTAATCAAAAACAAACGAAATCTATTTTAGCAATTTTTAATGTTTAAATAAAAGCTTTCAAGAGCTCAGTTTTGATTTTTCTTAACAAATTTGTTTCTCCGATTTAGGACAAAATTGATCTCATTTTTATCTCCGGAAACATATCACTGTGGAGAGGAAGTTCATTGTATTCTTTTGTAATGCTGGTATCCTGTTTTCATGTTTAAAATCAAGCAGACATCCGCCACAATTAATCCATTCTTCCTGAAATTCTATAACGTAATGAATATTATGGAATTTATTGAACACATCTTATCTTAAAAAAAAACGACACTTAATTATACAATTACGACTCGATAGAGCATAATTATGTGTCCTTGGACGTTGGGGATTCTAGGAAAAGTTACTATGATAGCCCACTGAAATATGATGAGTGTGCACCAAACGATTTCCCACAGTATGTTTTATGTTTTTTTCTAAAGCTAAGATTTTTTACAGTGGTTACTCTTAGACGGATTTCGGCTATAGTTTTAGAGATATCAATACCACTTTCTCTTTCGAAAATAACTTTTAAATTGGAGCTCAACTGATGAAGTCTAATTGACAGAAACGATATCGTCTTGAGCATTATAACGTTGGTAGTATGTTTAAAATATTTTAAGAAGTGAACATATGTGTACATGACGGACCGATAAAATATTGAATACTTCAGGATACCATCTAGTTCCTTGTTAACAATTGTTAGAATTGTGATGTTATTGGTCCGTCTGTTAATGCTATTAACTATAGATAATTGCCTATTATATTGTTGTTTGGTATTAAACATGTGTTTCATCAGAGGTAATGGAAGAAACGTAAACTATCTGTACCTGAGTAACTATTTTAATGTTTTCTACGCCTCAAACATAGTTGTAACGAGTTAAAGGCCCATGACCGGTGATTTACGCTCAGTAAGGCTGTTGATTTTGATTTAAATGGCAATATGCTTTGCAAAATTTTATATAAAGTTATTATTTTCCTATTAATTACGCTTTTGAGCGATTCTCTGTTTTCTAGTTTTTTCTCGTAACGACAATAAATGCAAACGAAGTTGTGTAATATTCAAGGCAGCCTCAGATGAATAAGTTTAACATAAGGTTATTGTTATCTCGTATCCATCACAACTCGTACCTAAGTGAATTGGTTGACTCGCAATGCCATTTGGTATTGAATTGACATAAAACTATCTGTGGAAATGAATTGGCTTCGCTGACAGAGGTATTGCCCACTTCGAGATGGTCATTATTAACTGTTGAATATATATTTTTTTTCTATTGTGAAAATATACTTGGGTTATTTTTCTATGGTAGAAAATCCTGGGTCATTTTTTTAATTTTTTGATCCGTAAAAAAAGTTATTTGGAAAACGGGTAATTTTTCGTACTGGTATAAGTCAATAAACCTTTTTGGAGTTGATTAATTCTGTTACCGTTTGTCATAATATTATGTAACTTCATTGAACTTCCTGTTAAACATTTTATCTTATATATATGACCTGGATTCTAGATACCATGCAATGCTAGACGCCAGATGTGAAAAGTATCCTACAAGGAAGTGACGGCACTTGTAGTCGTTACAAGAAAGGATTCCAACATCTACCAACAATTAAATCCCGGGAGAAGAACTGCGACACAATATCACTGAATAAAGGGTATTCATGATTCCTTCGTAGAAAAATGATCGAGACCGGGTAGTTTTTCTATGTGCTTGAGAACTAAGTCATCGTTGTAACCATAATCCCTACGTTATTGTGTACAAATTAGTAAAACGATGGGTACGACCCTTCCAACTGTTTTAGTTACGAGTCAGTGAACCGTAGGCATGACTTACTCAAATATGGGTCCGAGTTTACCAACATTCCACAAAAATGTAAAGACGTTGTCATACAGGTAGCAAACAAACAACACACACATACACACACACACACACACACACACACACACACAAACAGAAAAAAGAAAAGAGATAAAATCGATAAAGAAATGTTGCTGTAAGTGTAGGAACAGAAACAGAGCGTTGAAATGCTTTGAGGAAGAAAATAAAGCTGCAAACAAATAATTTCCCACCCTTCTTTGAATTTGCCCTGAAACCACCTCAATCTGTCAAAGCTATTTATATAACACTTCTGTTCAATTGTGGGGTCCCAAACTGGTCGGAGAATACCAATACATTCTTTTGTTTTTAACTGTTTAACTTGAAAGTGATAAAAGTATATGTATAGAAATAGAATATTATTACTTAGAGAAATGAATAGTTGCAGTTGTCGATAAAATAATTTGACGTATAGTCATGTTTGACATGCTTTCCGTATCGCTGTAACGGTACATGTGCGATCACTAATTAGGTGTGTTTGTATCACGTTCATATTTAGACTAATTGCAGTGTATGTTTGCAATAGTTTTGATCAGTATGTCTTTAAATTGTATAATGTGTGAATCGGAGAACTTTTAAGATATGTCATGTAGTTCAGTATTAGCCGGTCATGGGCCTTTAAACAATAGTTTTCTCCAGTAATTAAAAATTAATTAAGACACGAAAATTATAGGTTTGCTGAAGGTAAACCTTTTTATCGAAACTTGCATTGATGACAGAAAAACCATGTATACCTGAGAAAACTTGATTAGTTATGCCAAAATAACATCAATGAGTATTCATGTGATTTTCGCATAGTGTACGGGGAATTAACAACCATGCTGTACGAGAACGCGACGATTTCGTCTTTTCCATCGTAATTTTTTCACATTTAAGTAGTAATATCTAATTCCCATTCGTATATGGAGTTTAAATTTCACAAATGATCCGATATGCAAGTACGTGTTCAACATATAATCATTTCATATACAGAGGTAAACTACTCATTGACAAATTATTGACAATGGGATATGGAAAAACGTGTTCTCTATGTATTTTATATAGACTTGAGTGTGGAATCACGGCAGGTGTGACCGGTCGACAGGGGATGCTTACTCCTCCATGACACCTGGTCCCAACTCTTGGTTTCCAGAAGTCCGTGCTTGTCAGTTCATGAATCCCTGTTGTGATGCTGTTCACAACCGAATATTGTGTCGAAGGAAATAGCCCTTACACTTGTTACATCGAAACTTGAGTAAATCAAACGTACTTTCACATTTTCATTCAACAATCCGTAAAATTGTTCACAATCAGGCCTAATATTTCACAGAATGTGTTTACACTGGCGTTTATGCAAGGTATAGGTTTTTACTTGAAGCGAAAAACAATCGAGGTGTTCCGAATAATAAAAACACAAGAAGTGTTCCAAATGGTGTACTATAAAGGGTTACAGGGGTGCGATAAAGGGAGTGCTGACACAGGGTGTGTGATAAAGGGTACGTGCTGGCTACTGTCTCAGAGACGAAAAAAATCAGTATTTTGAAGTTAGTATATGATAAATCCACATTATACCAAAAGGATGTAAATAAATGAGTATAAAGGATGTACACATTGGTGAAATGTTATCATAGAAGGACATGCAATCCACTTGAGCTTTGCAAAACAAATATGAATAGGCCAAAGTCGTCACACATTTTATACATGCATATTGTTCAAGGAGGAATCATCTTGCGGTTGCATCTCAATGTCGGAATTGCTTTTATAATTGCACCTGCCAAGAAATTTTAACGGATATTGATATATCACCAGCTACACTTGTAAGTGAGGTGCCAAACATCGTCACATTTGCTATAGACTGACACAAATGCATGTCATGTCTGCCCTGGCATAGGACCATATACAAATTACCTTTATTGCTGCACGCTTGATATTTATATTTGACCTGAAGATGGGCATATGTTATGTTTTAATAACTTTTTGCCGAATCCCTTTTTATGAAATTATGAAATAAAATATGTTTAAAGTAAGCTAAACCTGGTTCTGGTCATCGAAATCTGAACCTGAAGTTTGTGAGTAGAATCCTCTACCATTATATCTTTATGAGTTGTCTTCAAATTAAAAACCAAACGAAAATATTTTCTGAGAATTATTGATTACGTTGTACATGTACTAGGTAAACACTACTAATAAATGATATTATTTAAATAATATAAGTGGTGTGTACTATGTTTAAAATGGATCAGACTTATTAATTTTGATTTGTTTTCATTCAAAATAATTGTGATACAACCCCGTGCAACTCTGCAATCGTATATCCCATATTTGCTGACTTAAAAAAGAGCTACTTATGCATAACCAGATGTCAAATGCACATCTACTCACACAGGTCTCAACAAAGGTTTCTATTACAGGAATGGGTTAAATGTTTGTGAGAAAAAACGAAATATGCATATTTATTATCCAGTTCTGAATTGTAAAATCAAAACATTAACGTAAAACTCAATTATGTTGATTAAATGTATTTTAAGAAGTTTAACAAAACCCCACTATCAATGAAGAGCACGTGGACTACACCTAAAGCCGGAAGTTAGGCTTCCAGAATTTGCAAATGAATTGTGAATGGCGGATATTTGAATATAAAATAACACTTCGAACATCTGGACCCAGTTGTTCATTTATTGGTTAAAGTTTAATCCTCGGTTAAAAATCATAACCAAGGATTAAAATTTAACCTTTGGTTATTTTATATTGCTCAGTAATTGGTTATATTCAACCATGGTTAAACTATTGGTAATATATGGCAAATTTAGCCAAACGTTGAGGCTCGGTTAAATATTTTAGACAATTAAGGGTTATTATTTCAGACTGGCTGAAGATTGGCACTGTCATCAAGATTTTAATCCTAGGTTATATAACCCTTGGTTACCATATTTAACCGAGTTTATACTTAACCGTTGGCAAACTTTAACCAAAAGATGAACAACTGGGTCCTGATTAGATATCTAACAGCAGTGTATTAGGCAGTGTAGTATTGTTTTGACATTACCGACCGGCGCGGATAGGCATGTCCAAATAAGTTGGAATTGGGAAAAATCCTTTTATTACATTTTTGACAATATAATTTCTGAATTTTAACCCCCAAACACTAGGGTAATGTAAAACCTTACTCACAGTCAGACGCACGGACTTTTAAATCATGCATCATCTGCTTTTTTCGCAGTGGGCGAGAGTCGTAGAGGTCGTGGTGGCAGAAAAAAACGTAGAGGTCAATTCGTAAGTTGATGGAAAGAACGACATTTGTTATTATGAAATCCGTTGGAGTCCGTTGGACATGCCCAACAGCAATCGTTCGTGCTTACGGTCAGTCTGCGTGCTCGAAATTCCGCAAGAAGGCTGTTCGAAGCCCGTGTGTTCCGTGGCGTTTTTTGCCGTACATATCCAGTAGAGTGAAAGTACGAGCGGTTGTGACTGAGGCTTAACGACTGTACAAAATATATGCATGCAGGGGTTGAATTGAGCATTTCTGTCTCACTAGTCAGCAGGACTAGTTGGAAACAAAATTTTCTAGTCCTGCGACTATTTAACTAGTCCCAAAATAGTATGAATAATTGCCGAATTGGCATATATTTATCAAATCGGTACCAGTAATAATTGATTGGGAGATCTCAGTTACCTATCTTTTTGTGTTTTTATATTATCGTGAGTTAAAATAACTACCAGAATAATAAGTGGCTGATTAGATAATTCTGGTGTTCAAACATATTCATTGGTCATCGTTCGTGGGGTGACAACTAATCGGGAAGTAAACAAGACACATACGACATATTAGTTCTTAAAGCATTCTGCAGGCATACTGACAAAAATAATAAAAGGAGCTTGTAATCGATTGGAAATGTATCATCAGTTTCTACAATTGCAAGGAAGTAATTACAAACATGATATCCACGCGTAAATCTGCCAGTTCCTCATGTATTTCATTTAAACTTGACTGATGACTCACGGCGGATGTGACCGGTCGACAGGGGTTGTGTTCTTTGCGACGTAGTAAACAACGATGTCAAGCACATATTTACGTGTGAATATCATGTTTGTAATTACTTCCTTGCAATTGTAGAAACTGATGATACATTTCCAATCGATTACAAGCTCCTTTTATTACTTTTCGACCTCACTTCTGAACGTTTATACCTGTGTAATGTAGTTAAGATGTCTAGACGATGTCGTCTATAACTACGATATTACTACTTAAATGTCGAAAATTCACGATTTATTTATTGTTATTGATATCATTTTCTGTACAATTATTCATAAATTATAACTTATTTACTTGATATCCATTTTATAGTGCTAAGATCTATTTTTGAAAATGTTACATACTGCTCAGAATTCTATTTTTCAGACGTATGAATTGAAGTAGACAAATCAACACTTTTCAACCTGAATTTGCAATCCAGCAATGCTACATATCGTATATTTCATGTTTCAGTGTGTGGAAGCAGTATTAACTATATTCAAGAACATTGATTAATTGGAAATTGCAGTTATATGGCGATCAGCAGAACATCAATATTCGAATTTTTAACTCATCAACCCCTGAAAAACAATGGACTCTTCTTTAAATCAATGACCTAGACTATCCAAATGTGTCTTTAGGGGTGAATGAGTTAATGACACCTATTGGCTTCGATTTTGAATATTCGTCTTTTATTGCATGCCGGGCTTTGATATTAGCAGTAGCCCATCAGTCCGGACTAGTCAAGGTTGTGCTTCAGCTATTCTAGTACACTTATAGAATACACTCTTTTCTCTCTCACTCATATGTGAAGCTAACGTGACGAAAAAAAAGAGAGATATATCATATGGATAAAAGACAACGTCGGACACAAAACAAAACCACAATCTGCCCAGAATAAAATATTTCAATATCATTATTCGGTTTATCCAGTGCTTGGCCTCAAACTGAAATAGAAGTACCTTAAGATTTAGTATGATGTGTGTTTGTGTGTGTTTGAGAGAGAGAGAGAGAGAGAGAGAGAGAGAGAGAGAGAGAGAGAGAGAGAGAGAGAGAGAGAGAGAGAGAGAGAGAGAGAGAGAGAGAGAGAGAGAGAGAGAGAGAGAGAGAGAGAGAGAGAGAGAGAGAGAGAGAGAGAGAGAGAGAGAGAGAGAGAGAGAGAGAGAGAGAACTGTAATACATTCGTTTGAGCCATGGACCCCACTCTGAAAGGAAAACGAACCTTAGAACACTGATCGACACTGTAGAGTTATACGATAACTGGAGTTAAGAAACCAATTGGTCGGTTGATTCAGTACCTGGCGTCAAATTATTGTATCTATGTAGCCTGAAACTTTAGTATGACTTGTAAAGGAAACATTATGCATGGACAACACATAACTTAGATAAATATGGATATATATCGTTATTCATCATTAAACTATTCATCAATGAAAACTGACGTACTGATCACGCGCTCGTGAAAACGGAAGTGAGTTTGATTTGGATGTGTATATATACTTGAATATGTAGTATATGTTTACATAGATAAAAGACACATTAGATTTGACACTTTCGTCCCAACAATGATTGTGTTACAGGTAATCCTATTAACATCGGCATTTATATTTGTAAGAGGTATGTGTGTCTTCTTGTTTTATTATAGCCTGTCGTTTATTTGGTCTGTAGAGGGGGAGTATCTGTTAACAAAACACCTTTATTCCGTTTTTACTATTTATATTGACATGCAGTAACAACTAAGACATATACAGAGGGATACAATGTCTTATATTCCTAGGTATTTTGAGAAAATAATATCAGGTCCAGTGCCAAATGCGTATACAAATAGTACTAGTTAGGTCCAAATAATAATTTGCAAACGAATATTGGCCAAAATTAGTTTCTCATGCAATTTTCACAAAATATGTAGGACTTTAAGAATTTATATGCATATATATCTTATGTTACTGTACAACAATATATGTAGTAAAAAGTAATATATTTTTGTTAAAAATATTCCTAATGTACCTTTAATTGAATATATGAATGAATGAACATGATATTCATATATTATAAAAAAATAAACATTGCTCGCAGTCTTGGGGTCATTCGAATAATCTGCTTGACATTACAAACAGCGATATGTAAAGACTAAGAGATTTATAAGTGGTTGTTACAAATAAGACTACTACGTATAAAACATTGACTGTAAAACTGAGGTCATGCATCTTTTATGTGATACAATTTCAAATACACAAATATTACAAATTTGGTCTGTATGAAGTTTACCTAACTCGATTAAGAAATGATAGTATACTGTATTATGTACATAAAAATGCAATACGATGAATTATAAGAAATTACAATTTGCTTTTACCGAAATACTTTAATGTTTATCTATATTATTTATCATGAAATATACTTTAAAGTTTATGACAAAAAGTGAACTTTCTTGAGATGTTTATCACAATTTTAATGACATGGTTAGTGTAAAGGTAAAAATATAGATGCTGCCATCATATAACTAAACATTAAGTGTGGGGTAAAACAAAACCCATTAAAGAATCAAATAATATCAGTGACTTGTTCTGTTTAATGTGTAGGCCTACCATCTTAATCCTATTTTTTATTCAATCCAAATTAGGTTGTGTTGTGGGTGTATCAGATCGATCAGAATTCTTAGTTCGTAGCGGGGATTACTGTTATTTTCTGGCCGATATTCAAAGTACACGTGAAAACGCACGAACAAGTTGCAGGAATTTAAATGGATCTTTAGCAACGATAAGAAATGAGCAAACACAAAGAGAAATATATGCACGTGCGTTGGATATTGCTGAAACAGGGATAGTTACGACATACCAATTCTGGTTCGGAGCAAGACTTAGTCCTGAAAATGAAGTCATTTGGGATTCAGGTAATTTTAATTTTAAGTTGATGCACCATATAGAGGCAAGCGATCTTTGATTTCTTATTCTGATTTGTCGATGTACTTGGTTCATAGCGATAGCACCTGTTAAAGCATTTAGTCATTTGTTCTCATTCTTTATCTCAGTTAGATACATCACTGTATATTATACTATACCCTTAAAGTTTCGGTAACTTAGTTAAAGTTGGGATCTGCGTTTTGAAATTGGAACGTGGACCAAAACCAAATAGTAATAAACAAAAAAAAATCAAGTCATACGTGTGAATTCTTTTAATCTTGGGGGAAGTTTTCTAGTTCTGTCCAGTATGTGGTGAGTAATTGTAAAACAGATAATTATTACATTTGTCTAGACACCATCCGAATTACCTTGACAGTGAGGTACAGGCGAGGAACATCCTTATGATCAAGATCTGTACTAGTTCTTTCTTCCAGACGATCAGCATTTGCCGATTTCGTCGATGATTATATTTTATATTTTTTAGATTTCATAGAGTTCGAGTTCTTATTATTTTCAGAAGAAAGAGTTTCATTTTCAAATCTTGCCGAGAATCAGCAGTACATCTCGGGGTCAGACTGTCTGGTTTTAACTACAGATCAAGGAGACGGCACTGGTGAATGGTACACCACTGACTGCTCTCGTGGACTATGGTTTTTTGGTTATATCTGCGAATTTCGTAAGTTGCATTGTGAAAATAAAACATTCTGCATATTGTTATCAAACATAATACTTTTGGATGGTACATAAAGTTATTATTTCAAGGCCGTTGATTTCGAAATAGTTAACAAACAAAAATTAATACAAGATGCTTTTTGAATGCCCTATATATTACTTAAATACATAATGATTCGGATAAGAGTTCCTCATCCATCTATATACATGAAAGAATGATTCATGGATATTGTAGATAACTCTACATGTATGAGAGAGTGTGTACATTGATGCAATAATGCTCATCTGGACTTACATACCTACTATTTAAACGAAAATACACAAGTGAATCTTTCTTATTTCCGTCATCCCAGGATGTGACGCAGTCTACTTCTATCGTAGACACCGGTTTTTGTGGCTTTTACATTTATATATCAAATTCGTAAACAGTGAAATACAACGAGTTATTGAGAGAGAGAGAGAGAGAGAGAGAGAGAGAGAGAGAGAGAGAGAGAGAGAGAGAGAGAGAGAGAGAGAGAGAGAGAGAGAGAGAGAGACGAGAGAGAGAGAGAGAGAGAGAGAGAGAGAGAGAGAGAGAGAGAGAGAGAGAGAGAGAGAGAGAGAGAGAGAGAGAGAGCTGTAATACATACGTTTGAGCCATGGACCCCACTCTGAAAGGAAACGAACCCTAGAATACTGATCAAAATTGTAGAGTTATACAAAAAGTGGAGTTAAGAAACCAATTGATCGGTCTTGCTGCGCACATTGTGAATACAGTAAGGGCCAGAGCTGTGAAATTAATAAACACCTTTCTTTTTAAAAGCCCAAAAGTTGAGGTGATTATTGCATTATTTAATATTACTCTTGAATCGGAAACCCTTGGGGCGTCTAGAAGGCGTCACTCAAGATATGTCCCTATTACACAACACGGTATCACTTACCCGAACGTCAGGACAATATTATATCGTTTGTAACATTATTAAACATTTCGTCTCGATGACCTGATTTCAAATACAATGTATTTTACCATTGTGGTGAGCGTAGCACATAACATTGTTTTGATCTGCAAGAGATAACATCAAAATATAAAAAAAATTCAGATATCAAAGTATAAATCAATAGAATGTCCAGGACATACATACAAATCCGGTAAAAATGGACAAACACGGACCTCTGTGAAATCAAGAGGTGGGATCAGGTGCCATGGAGGAGTAAGCATCTCCTGTCGACCGGTCACACCTGCCGTGAGTCCACAGTCAAGTCCAATGAAACACGTGAGGAGTGTATCCAATTGTGTCACAATTGGTACAGACGTCCCAACAACCGCCAACGAAAAGGCAACTCAACATTTCACTAAGTGGAACAGAGTAGTCGCAAACAAGACTATTATAATTAATAGACTGAACGCAAATAAGCTGCCGGTCCCTTTTTGCGTCATATACATGTATCATAAATCATGAAGTAAATATCTGTATACATACACATCGAGTAAAATGATTTCTTAAACTTCGTAAAATTATTCATTACCAGCAATGGTGTATGGAATGAACTATGTGTAACAGTCAACGGAAATTACACACTTCATTGAATGCGTCAGATATGGTTAAAAGCAATTATAAGCGTGTTGTGACTCACTGAAACATCATCTGATAATCGCCAACACATAATTAACTCATTTACCCCTGTGGCCACATTTGGACTCATCAATTAAAAAAAATAGTTAAATCCACTGCCAGGCTTAGTTTGATATTTATTTTATTTGAGTCACCAACATATGACAAAACAATACAGAGTAAATTGAAGTTTGAAAACAAGCATAGTGCTTATACTAATTCATCTCCCAGGTAACCATACAAAACATTAAGCAATCACATATCAATTAAAAACTTGTACATGTACATAAAAAGGAAAAATAGTATTGAGAAAAGAGAGAAAGAAAAAAAGATGACAAAGGAAAAGGAAAGAATTTTAAAACCAAAAACAGATGGTGGTAGCACACGATTGCAGCTACAGCTAGGCTAATGTTGTTTTAGTCTTTGCCTCAAAGTTATGAATTTTGATGTGGAAGGCGTAGTTTATTGATATACGAATAGCGCATAAATAACTAATTGAAACGCTTTGATTTTACAATGGATTCATGAACATGTAAGAATATACTTTTGTTTGTCACAAATGATGCTTCTGAGTCTCCATATAACAGAAGATTCAGATTTAGTGGCCTGCCTATTTTGTTTAATGCCAGGCTTCAAAGGTGTAGGACTTAGTATAAAAGATATTTATAATGATTTTACATACAATATCTGTTCACTTCCGAATTATGTATTGAATAGGGCGAGTCTATATATGGCCATAGGCGTTCATAAGTTAATGTTATAAGGATGGTTTTTACATGGGCAATGCGACTTTATTTCAAGAAAATGTTTCAATGTCCAATGTAAACAAACGATTAATCATATGCTAATTACATATCTTCCCACTGTATGTACAAACGTTATAATTTTGCTCAATTAAAATGATTTCAAACGATCTTCACTTATTTCTAAATGTTCCATTTGATCTTATTTCAAGTCGAAATATACAAAAATATGTTTCTGTCATTTTGTCATCAGAAGCAATTATTTCGAAGTTTCAATACTAAAGTATAATCATATCTGTTATTTTTCAGACGCACCCAACTCAGCGGTTAAAACATTAAGTAAGTGTTATTCGTTATAATGTCGTCGTCTCTACATGTCAAATTCATTTGATTTGAATAATGATTAACGCCACACTCAGTGAATTTTTCAGTCATTTTGTGGCGGTCATTTCAACCCTTTCACCTCTGAGTTTCTGAGTGGTATATTCTTTTCTATTGTTTGTGGCCAGTCTATTGTGGTCTGTGAAAATGATGAAAGGGTCAATGGTGGAGGTGAGAACAATGTACCAGGGAAGGGACCATGAACCTCCTTTCCGCATATAATCTGGCTGATTTTCTCACAAAATCAACTCAGGCCCAAACAAATCCGGGCTGATCATATGTGTGAGACTCAATGTTGACGCACTGGCCATTCGATCCCTAACCAGAAAAGAGGGATATTATAGTTCGAAGCCCTCTAACCACTCGTCCGAGGATGCCCCTACCTATGATATGAAAAGACATATATAGTTAAATGTATTAACATTTCTTTACTATAATCAAAATATCGTAATACTTTGTTTACGCCAACCATATTTCGATAAATAGCATATTTAAAGTAAATTTTACATATTAATGAATTTCTTTTTCAGATTTTGGAAATATTTTGCTGTTTATTCTGATATCGACTTCCATCAATGTGCTTATGTAATCTTGGATCTGAAGGATGCATTTTTGAAAATCGAACAATCATTCAAGAAAACATAGTAATGAGCGGGAAATTCAATTCCAGAACACAAATGTTCAATGGATTTTTCTACTTTTTGACTTAGTGTTTATTAAAATCTATCATTCGTCGTTTTTATTTGAATTGAACTGTTGACCTTTCATTCCTTCACTTCAATTATTGTTTGATTGTGTTTCAGTTGTAACAACGTGACAACGTTCCGTTGTTATCAGGAAATTACGTCTGGGCCGACTATTGCGATTTAAATGACAAACAACCTCATGGTAAATAAATACTTAAAAACTGTTTACAAAAGTTGTTTGTGTAGGATGAAGTTATTTAGAAAAAAAAAAATAATTGTCTTGATATTTTCATTAATTACTTTCATGTTAAAAAGAAACTGTTTCTGGTGTTTCAAGAAAACATATTAATGAGCGGAAAATTCAATTCCAGAACATAAATGTTCGATGGTTTTTTTTATACTTTTTGACTTACTGTTTATTAATATGTCATTCGTCCTTATTTATTTAAATAAAACTGTTTACCTTTTATTCCTTCACTTCAATTATTGTTTGATTGTGTTTCATTTGTAACAACGTGACAACATCCTGTTGTGTTCCGTTCCGTTATGAAATGATATTGCATTTCATCCTAATCTAGCATGCTTTCCAATGTAGTATATTACAGTTAAACCTGCATATAGGGGTCACCCAAGGGACCAAAATATATTGACCTGTATGTACAGGTGACCCTTATACACAAGTTAAACTTAGTTGAAGTATGCATTCAAGGGACTTGGAAAAACTGGTCTTTATAAACAGGTAATCCTTATATAGAGGTGTCCGCTATAGCAGGTTTTATTGTATATTGTGCCGACTTAAATTTAGTACTTTAGGATCACTTTCACTTTAGGATTGTATGATATAGAATTATGATTTTACATAAATGTAAAATGGCATTTTGACTTGTTCACTCCCAAAATGCTATACCAAATGGCATGTGGCTACGGGGGTTAGACTTGTTCGCACTCTAAAGATCGCGATCGGTATGTTGGTTTTTGCACTATACGGTCTGTGAAAAAAAAACATTACATGAAGTGTATCATAAGCTAAAACAAAACAAACCGTCTTGTGGGTTGAATACATTTATTGTAAATAATTACATTGTATGATAAACTATTTGCAGTTTGAGTCAATAAAATCTGTAATTTTGAATATTGATATTTAGACACATATCGACAGGTATAATAAACGGTTTGACACTTGTGATGAGATACAAAAACGGGTTTGTAAATATGGGTATCGGCATGGCTCAGCTGGTACCGCGCTGGACTCCTGATCGTGAGGTCGTGAGTTCGAGTCCAACCTGCGGCAGGTTGGTTTCCTGTCCATCGGAACGTGACAATAAAAACCGAGGTCCCGTATCACAGTAGTCGTCGTCACGTTAAATCCTCACTGCTCAATGGCCGTAAGTGCCGAGCATAGGCCAAACTGTGAAGCCCCTCACAGGCATTGGTGACGTCTCCATTTGAATGAAAGATTGGGACGTTAAACAACACTATAAACAACAAAGATATCTATTTCATTGTACGTAATATAACTTATTCAGCTGCATTGTAAATCCCCACAGAAAATGGAATAGAGTAAAGTAATGCGAATACCAATGGTAAGAATGTTTAAAATAATTTTTGTCAAACACTACTCTGATTCTACACATAAATACACTGAAGTTGATATAAAAAAGATGCTGGGATTTCTAATAGACAATATATTTATAATGTTCGGAGACGTGGCATTCCTATGGGAAACAATTGTGCCTTTTTATTGGCTGAACTGTTCCTTAATTCATATGAAGAAGAAAATACTGAATCAAAAGAAAAAGTTAGCAGTGTCCTTTAATTTGACATTTAGATATATCGCAACGTTTTGTCAATTAATAATAACAATTTTCATAGATATGTCAATGCGATATATCCGGGCGAATTAGAAATTAAAGATACAACAGAATCAAGCACACACGCTTCATACTTAGACATTTTACTAACTATAGACACAGACGGAAATTAACAACTAAGCTTTACGACAAACGTGACAATTCTGTCTTTCCCATCGTGAGCTTTCCACCTGATTTGTACCTATACCTAGTGATTTATATCTTTCCTTGTTTTTATAATCTTGCCATATTTAAGAATTGTTTTTCATTTTTTGGAAAACATTGAGTATAAATGCAATGGATTATGGGAAAAAAAATCCCCCCCCCATAATCCATTGCATTTATACTCAATGATTTTCAAAAAATGAAAAACAATCCTTATATTTATATATATTACCATTTACTGTGAATCTTTAGTCAGCTGGTTACGAAATTCAGTCTATGTATTTGGCTTTGCGTTGACAGTATTTTCATGTGACCTAACAGCTAAACAACTGTGTGGGACGAGAAGTAGTTCCCCTTTTCTGTTTCCGATTCTGTCAACACATTATTAGTTGCACAATCTATGCAACTAATACCTAAATGCCTAAACAATACAACCTCGCAAAAGTACAAGTGGACACTTAGAATTATCTCCGACATACATCGTGATGGGTACATAACGACCAAGATACATACAGTTGTAGGACAAAAGTACGTTTACCAAAATTGGTTTCACTATATATCCACAGTAATTCTGCATTTGTTTGATTTTGTCCTCTGCACGTGGTAGACACCGAAAATAACTGAAAAATGGCAAGTTTAACCCTGAAAGTATGGGCCTAATTCTGGTGATATTTTGGTTTGTTGACATCCGAGAGTGAGTTAGGTATCGATGGTTTTATATTGTGTTTATGTATTATGTCACAGATCCATTCATTATGCATGTATTGGTAATAAACAGAAATATGACGTTATTCTCACGAAGAATAATGCATTTCTCCTGAGAAAAAAGATGTATAGATTGAAATGCAATTTCTACCAAATGAGTACCACAGCTTCATATTTATTGTGAATAAGGTTTTGTTAATATTGAATAAAAGACAAATTCTCTTGGGGTTATTGAAAAAAAAACATGGATCAACTAGGAACATATAGTGAAGATAAATGATTGGAACATACTCTTGGCCAACTACTGTATATTTATATACATTTCATCATTTTTCCAAAGTCATTTACTGTAAACATGGACATTTTTGCGTGGGTTAATTTACACTAAATACAATATAAAGAGTTTTCCGTGTAAATTAACCCAACCCGTGTACCAGTCCCACAGTTGTACCTAGAATTATCATTCAATACAGGACAGATCACAGTGCGTAGTGACAACGGATAAGGAAACTCGCGTATTTAACAACACGCAGATATATCCATATTTACAGTTCTTTGACAAAAGTCAAATATTTATTTATCATAAATATTTTGACAGAGATAGTTATACAATAAGATGAATTCTTTTTTGATACATGATAATGTATTTTTTTTCTAAATCTATGTCGCATACTGTACAGTGTATCATATAATGGTTTTAAATTACCAAGATTCCTTTAGATATAAAAAAAAAATCTCAGATACCAAAATATAAATCAATAGAATGCCCAGGACATTTCCCTTCAAGGATTGTGGTTTGTAGGTACGATATATAACGTGTATATGCATGGATGATTCGTCTATTGCTCTTTTCCACATATATGCATCTTCATGATGTCTGGAAATTATAATTCAATTTAATTCAACAGGAACATTTGTGACACACAACACAATGTATTAAACACTAATGTTATATTATTGGGTTATTTTAAATATTCCCCTCCCCTTGCACCCTCATGTTGGAAAAGAGACATTGACTAAGGCACGTTTTGTTAGCATCATCACATATTCACTAAAATGTTAGACTACTGGAAATAAAATGGACCTCTTAAAGACAACCTAAAAATATGTGCCGATGAAAAAATGTAATTTATGTAATTTCCCTGGGCTATTGTAAGTGTGCAAAAATAAATTTTGTCACCAGCTTGGTCAAACCTGTTTTCAGCAGCCACTCAAGGGAAATTGAAAAAAGTGGCTGCATAAGACAGGTGGCCTTTGGTTCCAGGTTGACAAAAATCACGAGAAGATTGATGTCAATTATACAGTGTAATGCAACACATGTATATTCATATACCAATACCAAATGGTTTGATGTTAAGATGATCAGGTGTTAAAATCATGTAAATTAAAGTGCTACCTGGCTAACATGTTCATAGGTTTTCTGAAAATAGATCATGAAATGAAAATGTATTTAGTGAAATGAAATGCGATCAACCATCTTCAAAAAATGGCTGCTGAAAACAGTGTGACCAAGCATTTTGTTCTGAATATCACTGGCCGCTGGCCACGTTAGACAGGTGGCTGCTGGTTTTGGTATGTTTATATAGTGAAATTGACTGGGTGGAATACTAACTGGCTGTTGAAGACAAGTGACTGCTGAAAACAGGTGGTCTTTAAGGCAGGTTTGACTGTATTTCTGAAAGGGGGACTTCATAATGTTTAACAAGAGCCCCGTATCGACGATAAAACTTCTTAAAGGACGACTCCAAGCGTTCAACAATGTAACCTTTATTGGCTTGTCGTTTTGCTCTCAGAATAAAACATTCACAAGAAGAGCATGACCTGGTATAACGTATAAGTTGTGAAATGAAAACGCCATAGGCGGAAGATGGAATATCACTACTTAGAAAACGGGAAGTTCGTGATAAGAAAATTGAAATCGTCGCGTTTGTCATTAAGGGATGTGTGAAGATGACAGTCCTTTCCAAGGACCGATTATCAGGAAGATGTTAATATAACATTTTAATTCCATTTTAACAGCTTATACGATGAACTAGTATTGGCACTATGGAAATGGAATCCGCCAATTGAATCCTAATTGCGTGAAACTAACGTATCCACTGTAAATATAATAAACATATGTTATGAAAATGAATTTGTTTGTATCTATTACCTTGGTTCCCCACCATGGCAGCTAGATTTCCCACTTGTGCTTGTAGTTGTTCTACCTTTTTCTCCAACTCCTGAGTACTGCAACCAGAGACCGTTACACAGAACAGTCCAGCAAGGAACACAGATATTACATTCTGCAACATATTGTCTTTGTTTAAGAGATGGATTGTGTTGGTGAAACCTTCATAAAAGCACTGTTCTGCTGATTAGCCAAAATACTATAGCAAGCTGTCCAATTTCACATGACTGTATGTGCACAACTGCATTTCGCTGAAAGAAAACTTAAAAAACACCCCGCCATTGCTAAGTTACATGTAAATGCCTTAACAGATTATGCAAAGTTTAACTGCATTATACCTACTGATGTATGAAGATTATAGAGACTGGTTAAACATTGCACTAAGTCAATGGGACCTATTGTACATGGGGATAATTCGCTGGGTTAATATTAATTATATTTACGGTGTTGATCAATTAACGTGGAGAGTAACGCGTGGAGTTTTTTTTTTATGAATTACCAATCCATCCCCCTCTCGCACAAGAACCCAACAGTTGTGCTATTTATAGTTTAATAAGGACACCCCACAGTGAGGTGTGACATGGCGTAAATATAAAAACACATGTATGGTTTTATATTATGATGTATATTTCGAAGCGTCAATCAATGTTCATTTCGACAATAAATGCAACTAATAGATGAACTGGTACAGAGGCCTTTAGAAGAAAAACAAAATACCGGATATGTGTTGTTATCTAGAATGGATTACACTATCAAACCTACTATAGTTTATAGACAGACATACTGGATTTGATTTTTTTTTTAAAGTTTTAGAGTGAAATCCATATAACCTGGCGGGGCAGAGTTCGTGCACCCTTTTTGACCTGGACGAGTAATGTTTAAGTTTTAAAAAAGTCACAGAAATCAATTTCACTGGTAAGAGTAATCGTTCCTACTTGTCATCATACATAATAGATTATCCAGTCAGTAATTACCATTTTTTCCGTGCAGCCTGTCATTACCGAAAATTGGGTAGAATCATCTGTATGGTAATCACAAAGTAACTCTACCCGCTATGTTATCAGATAAACTGGAAAACCAGGTACATATATTGTATTGAAATATAAATTTCCTTGCATTTTGTTCCCCTTAAACTTTCAAATTTAAGTAGACATTTAGTTAAGATTACAAAACGGTTGATCGGACAGTTGTCCAGTCAATTGATAGGTATCATTGATAAGACTAAATGTATGACAACTGTGCTATATTTGGCGATTACTTTTAATGTTCTGTTTACAGAAATGCCGAGGACAATCCATGCGATGCTTAATCAAACTTCATATATGTGTATATTACCACGTTATCTTAAAGTAAATGACGTTTAAGCACTAACTACTTGTTGGTAAATACTTATAACAAAGGTCGTCTGAACTATTTAAGGTATACCTTGCAAGTTTAATTATCTCTGCGTTTCAATAAAAAAAATATGTCGACATATGGTGTTGCCTCATATCATATTCACAGTAGCAATTGGAGAAAACCCGCTACGTCAAAACGATCAGCATCTACAGACATATGCATTGGTTTTAATACTGTAGGTCATATTAGTATTGTATATACTTAATATAAACACAGACGGGAAATTAGCAACGAAACTATACGATAAACGCGACGATTTCGGCTTTCCCATCGTAAATTTTCCACATTTAAGTAGTAATATCCCTCAGTCACCCGCATATGGAGTTTATATTTCACAAATGATCCGATATGACAGGGCGTGCACAACATATGGAGATTTCATATACAGAGGTAAACTATTCACTGACAAATTATTGACACAGGGATAATGAAAACCGCGTTTAATGTCAACGTTTCGCAAGTTTAACGGTCGGTATAATAGTCTTGTTTGCGACTACTCTGTTTCACTAAGTGAAATGTTGAGTTGTCTTTTCGTTGGCGATTGTTGAGACGTCTGTACAAATTGTGACGAGGATACACTCCTCACGTGTTTCATTGGACTTGACTGTGGACTCACGGCGGGTGTGACCGGTCGACAGGGGATGCTTACTCCTCTATGGCACCTGATCCCACCTCTTGGTTTCCAGAGGTCCGTGTTTGTCCATTTTTTACCGGATTTGTATCTATGTCCTGGACATTCTATTGATTTATACTTTGGTATCTGAGGTTTTTATATATTTACATTTTTTTTTCAAATGATGAATACGACAACATGTCTGCTGTGGAATTGGTCCGCTACTGGCGATACAGATAGATGCCAACAACGCTATGGCGATCATGATTTCATGTAATGATTATGACGTTAAGTGATTGACTTGTTAAAGTTTTACTCGACCTTATTACTAAGTTTCTGTTTGACAGTATTGAAGAACTTTGTATACACTGTGATGCAAAATAGTATAAATGTATTCGAAGACAACCCCCCCGAAAAAAAGTGACTGACATGATATTTATGTCGTTAACAAACGTGTTGATTTTTATCGCATGTTACTGGGGAAAATATTGTTGTACAGTTAAAGTACAGTAGATCGTGCTTAGAGATAAAAAAAAAACAATATTTTTTAAACATTTATTAACTCTTCCAAATGACAAATATCCAGATTTCCGCAGTACGGTCAGTATAAAAATAAATACGAAATTTTAAAAATATATCTACATATATTTAATTGTAAATTGTTGGGATATTTTAACCTTTTTTGTTTGAGCATGTTCAGGTGCATTTCTCAGTTACAGAAAAAGCATGCGGCTGGTAAAAACCGGCTGATTATGTATTGTTTTGTCCATGGACTCCTTAATAGTTATGTGCCAAACAGGAATACCTGAGCCATGTATGTGCAAACGATGTTGTGAGAAGCACAATGTCTTTAAGAAATATTTTGTCCCACAAATTGTCTAATCTGAATAAAAATTCTTATAGAGCAGATTAATATAAAGCTGGCTAAAGGTACTGACGCTGGCTAAAGGTACCGACTTTGAGTGTAGACTAAATTTTAGACGTAGCTTTAACTAACTTCTAAAATGAATTTCAGTAAATGTCGTACCTTAATACGTATGGATTTACGGTCGAGTGAGTCTACGGTTGCGTCAAAATACAAATAATCCACACGTAACTACGTGTAGGTTAACGAATAAGCATACGTTGACGACCTTTAGTGAAACTGAAACGAAGCACACGAAAATGAAATTGTAACTAACGTTACGCCTACGTATGGCAATTAGTGAAACAGGACTTAATAGCGACGGAATTCAACTATATGAATAAATCGTGCATAAGCTGTGTTGAAAAAATACATATTTTTTTTCGTTCACTTACTACCTGTATGTGATGTACAATAAAACTAACAAATAAGAGAAATATCCAGGCATACAAAATATCTTATTCAGTCCGTGGGATTTTGTGAAAATAAGGTCAGGTCCAGTGTGGTTTCATAATACAATTTAATGTAAACAAACGTCGTGTCATCAAAACAGGCCAACAGAAAAATGTTGGTCTCTTAAACCTATATCGCTCAAATAACATGTTGTTTTCGAAAGTCAAAGGAAAAAAAACATGTCCAGAAATACGACATTAGCGTATATGTATCCAAAGGCAAACGTAAGGGGCGGCCATATTTACTCTTAAGAATTATTTAAGTCAACTACAGACCACTTTGGTATTCTTACATTTGATAAAGAAATTTGTCTGATAATTACTTTATGGTCACCAACTTGACCCAAGTTAACAATGTTCTCAAGATTTAAGTAAAATCTTGAAGTTAAGTCACATATTTGTCTGAGAATAGTCGTATGGCCCTAAGCCCTAGTGTGGAACACCACAAGGTGTAATTGAAGTATTGAATTATCTGAGGGCTTGAAACAGTATCTTAAGTTAGAGTATTAATCCAGAATACCATCTCCGTGTATCAAATCCAGCATTCGCACCTGTATAGCGAATACAGTATTTCTATACAGTATCTGGAAATCAATGCAGAATATTACAATGCAACTAAAGGCAATTTACCGTGATTCTTATTCAGTCCGTGGGATTCCGAATCCTGTAGTGCATATTGAAAATCTATTAAGATGGGGGGGGGGGGGGGGGGGGGGGGTGATGTCATGATAACTGAGGCAACACAGTACATACTTGTATGGAGTATCATGCACATACCCATTTCATTAAATTGACTGCCCTTTTCTTATTTGTTGGTTTTATGTGTGTGACTGTAATTACAATATATGTACCGTCGACCATCTAATGGCAAAACAATTGTTTTGTAATTATTGCTGGTAGATCAGCCACTTGTGCTTTGAGATTAGTAACTTCGTCCCTCAAATCTTCATCACCCCCCCCCCAGAAATTTTGTTTTTTTTGTTGAAAATCGTAAATTGTGTGATTTATCGTGAAACGTTTACTATTATATATATATATATATATAGTAAAACATGCTTTATTGACCACCTGTGTATAACGATCACCTGGCTATAGTACTAATTGTAGACAAATCAACCTCTATATATAGTCCATCTCTCTATAAAGACTGATTTTGCTGTGTCCATATAGGGGTTTTTATATACAAATTTCACTGTATACCCCCTCCACACACACACACACACACACACACACACACACACACACACACACACACACACACACACACACACACGTCTGATATGATCAACTATACAAAATATTTTGTGGCATGTCATGAATATTTAATGACATAACAAGATAACTTTTAATAAAGAATCAAAAGGAAGTTATATTCGTTGATGGTTCATATTTTTCTGTTGTCATATGCGACATTCATTCACGTTATTACCTGTCTTCATTAAGGTACATGAATTTTAAGTATATCGGCGTCGCTGACAGCGTTTCAACACCATGCTATCCTTACGCTCCACTTGACCACAGTAAGGAAGTATGAAGTATTTTATTTATGATTTATAAAATTATGTTTACTGAGGTTCTGTGACAGATGTTGCCGTAATGACTATATCATACATCAAAGGGGTCTGCAAATGAATTAATTTATTTCCCCATACTATAAATTAAAAAAAAAATATTAAAAAATCACTGATCTGGAAATGACCGTTATGTGTGATAACACTTTAGACCTCACATGCCTTTTGTTGTTCGTTACACGAGAAATTTTAGAAATCACTTGCACAATGATGTTAGTTTATTTTTCCAGATGTTTAGTATAAGTATACATACATTCTGTAGCTTAGTTTGTTATTGGCTTCGGTCAATATACTTAAGTGGTCTGTTGCTTAATTTCCTTAGGATGCATCAATGCACATCTGAAGATAAGATAATGATATACATACCGGACACGCGTCCTTTGTGTGTTATAAACATATTATATCATATTACATTTGATATCAATATTGTAATTCTATAATCTTTTTATCATATGTGTCACATACAAATTTAAACACGTAACAATATACAAAACTTTTTTTTTATAAGATCACGTTTCACAACAACAGCTATATATGTGTGTATCTAGGATTGCCAGAATTCGTTTTAAACCTTAATTACTGCAATGAACAATAACAGTAATGTTCCATACCAATAACAACAATATTATTGACTGATTTTTTGTTTGTCTGGACCAGTAAATATTTGCGATGTACTTTTACACGCACAGTAATTACTTTTTGGTCAATAGACACAGAGAGATAAGGTTTTTTTCATATTCCATTTAAGTTTTCAAATCCAAGATTTTATCAACCAGCTTTTAACACTCCGCCCATTGTCTAGCATAAATCATAACTAAGCTGACATCCTGTCGCCAGTCAAAGGTCTGAGTGTTGCAGTATTTGGACCTCCAAAATTTCCAGGTTTTTAATTTTCAACAAAATTAACGTTAACGGTGATGACATGCTTGGTAGCGATGTATATGAAGGCAAATGGTGCACATAGACATGTGACGGTACTATGTACAAAGTGTTTGATATCTAGGCACTGCAAAACCTGTTTGTAATTAAATAGACGAGATGCAATATCAAATGTGTGTATGAAATTTCAGGCGTGACTTTAACTTATAATGTAGCGGAACGCAAGACTGAACGTTTTGTGATTAAAGTCATTGCTAATGTGTAAAGCGTTCATGCTTTCACAAATCTGGAATTTTTACAGTGTTTGGTTCCATTTACCTTTCGTTTCTTAAGATTTTAACGTTTTCCATTACAAAGTTGTGGGAGCTTGTTGTTATACTACAATGCAACATTGACACAACGGACCTTTTTTCGCCGATAGCAGCTTTTTCATACATTCAATGAAAAATGAGCGTTCTGGAGATGCAAATAGTGTAAATACCAATTTTTCAGTTATGTTTGAATTGATGAATGAAAAGAAAAAAAGACTAATTCATTGTTTTATATATCAATTAATGACTGTCATTACATGCGTATACAATACATCATTACAATAAATAATCTATATCTTCAAGAATTGCCATCCTCCAAATTTATTCAGGCGATTCTAAATCCCGAAAATGACCATCGACCTCCTTCAGCTGTGCTGCTAAAATATCCCTGGTGTGATGCATAAGTTGTTGTTCGTAGAAAGACATGGTCACCTCTCTCAAGACTTAAAACGACAAACCCAGATGCAGAGTCATTATCGTTATGAACTTCGGAGTCCGCATGTATTGAACCACGATTCTGACCATTGTGAATAATTTCCACGGCTACTTCACCATATTCACCACCAACTTGACCAGATCCAGATACCAAAATAACCCACGAAAATGCGTAAACTCCCTTTTCATTCGCTGTAAAAACTCCAGTATATTTATCGTACTCCCCACCTACATCCGTGACGACTGTGTCGTAAACCAGAATTCGATTTGATGCAATATCACCAAAGTTATGTGAAATGTAGGCATAAAACGCACTCGGTGTCACATCGGCCATAAGAAGTCGGGTGAATCTGTCGGGACCTGCAAAGTGTAATACTATGATACATTTTTGTGCTGCTGACAAAATGTTAAAAAAAAAAAAATAAGATAGGTTTGTTGTTGGCGAACATTTATTTCTTTGTATTGTCTACCTAATAACAATACCATTGATTTTAATTTTCCATATTTAAGTGTTTCCCTTCCTTTTTCGTGCGAAGCATCCTTCATTCTCAAGCTTTTGAATCAGATGAAGAAAAGCTAGCTTTGACCTTTAACTTGGCATTTAGGCAGTTCCAAGCCCCCCCCCCTTTAAACGTCTGCTTATACATTGATCTTGACCCATAAACCAGAGAAAAACGAACAAATGTCATTTATGAGTGTATTCTGTCAGTGAAATCTAATTTATCATGCACTGACCCATATTTTGAAGACGTATAACGACTTTGACTCTTATCATTAGTGATGAGGTACGGAGATGCAGTATTTATATCGAAGAAAATGCCATTTCAAAATACAATGCGAAATAATCACCCCGATATATCGTACTTTTGTCCCACTGGATACATTCCTTATTCTTGCAGAATCTAGCTTTTTTCATTGTTGAATTTGTTACTCACTGACATTTGTTTTTGTTATCTGGTTGAGCATGAATAAAAACAATTCCGTTTAAAAAAATGCGGTGACCTCGAATCAAATTCATTTTTACGCCATTGTATAGAATTTAGCAAAGTCTGAATTTTCATAGTAAAGCGATATAAGCTTTCACAATGATTATTTTTTCCCCTGACATATAGTCAAAAATATGATAAAAATATGTGTTAAAATACATTATCAAACACGTGAAACGTTGTAAAAGGTCTTCTTTTCGAATTTATTTGTTTTATAAGAGTTTAAGCTTTCCCGAACCTTAAAAATCCCAGCTCTATTTCCGTATGCAATGACCTTTTGGATAAACTCTTTTGCCATATCAATTCGGTCAGAGGATCTCGGTCTTTTATGCGCTCGGACTATGTTAAAGCCGATCAATTTTATGTGTCTTATATTTAATTTTTAAATACAAGTCGTGATTTTTATTGCAAAATGCATGTATTAAATATCATTATCATTATTATATATGCTTATCAACGTTATTTTAAATACCTGAAGAAAATAGGATATATGAATAAATATATCACGTCACTAAAAGAAATTTTTCCGATCTTTAATGCTACTCTGAATGCTGACATTGACAAAATCAAAACAATATAAAGTATGCGTACCTCATGTTTTACAATCGTGCCGCCATGTGCTCTGGAGTTGGGCAGTTCATGAACATATGTGTCAAAAATGACAAAACCGTGATGCATTGGGACGAGTTAAAAATATGTCGAGATCACCCGATATACCCGACACGTGGACAATTTCAGAAACGAACGTTTTAAAACGACGTAAAAAGACCAACGTTGCCTGATTTAGGTATGAAATGATGATGTATCAAAATAAAAGCAAAGGTAATAATGATATAATGTATATCAATTGTAAATAGCACGTGTTTATTGGACACTCGGTAATCTTCGTAAAGATTTACCGAAAGTTAATTTACAATGCTCAAAGTAATGGCGAACAAAGAGTTCAATTGATTTCATGGGTTACGTTTGGCAAGATTGTCATATAGCTTAGTTGTTAATTCCTCGTCTGTGTCTATAGTGAGTAAAATGTCTAAATATGAAGCATGTGTGTTTGATTCTGTTGTATCTATAATTTCTAGTTCGCTAGGACATATCGCATTGACATATATATCAACATTGTCATTATTAATTGACAAAAAGTCGTCGATATATCGAAATGTAAAATTAAAGGATACCGCAACTTTTTTTCTTCTTTTGATTCAGCTGTTTTTGAATGAAGTTTGCTTCGTACGAGAAAGGAACATGTCAGCCAACAAGGAGCACAACCACCCCCAGGATTGCCGACAGTCCAACTTAATAGAATCGGTTGGATCGAATGATAATTACATAGATGTCCTGGTTCCCGTTCACGTTCCTTTGGAATCCGTCGTTACACCTAAATATCCCCGGGACCCCTCGACGTACCAAGAAAAAGGAAATGAAATATCGTCACCATGAACGTTTTACTATAGAATTGTTAAAGAATTTGATTATGTCATCTCTAAAACAGTTAGGAACCCGGGGGTCGCTTTTGTAGGAAGTATTTGACTAAATACTTATGTATATGAAAGTCGAGAAAACGATGTCATATTAACGAGACACGCGTCAAATAAAATTGTATGTCAGCTGTTAAAGGGAGATATGTCAAACAGACTTCAACCTTCTACAGTTGCTCTAAAAATAAAGACACATACATGTACATAACATTTCCTTTAAAGAAATGTTTATTTTATTTGAAAGCAATGTGTGATACTTGATATTTTTTATGATTAATTTAAATATTTATCAATTAAACAAAATATATTTCCACATCTTTGTGTTACATGTGTATGTGCATTCTGACATTCACTCATACTTTGGTATTGTCTATAATATTTAAAGCAGTTCTTTTAGATGTCATACAATTCTAAATATGATAGGTATCAGTTATTATATTTTGAAGAACATTTATTGATAATGTTTTTTGCATTTGTTGTATTTGAGGGTCCTGTCCCACCACCTGAAATATATTTTTATTTATTATTTGCATATCTTATGTAAAGGCACATATACATTCTTATGTAAAGGCACATTTATTGATGCATATAAGGGTCATTGTAATTGTTATCGTAAATGTATATAAAATGAGCATATTTAGATGAAATGAATGCTTTACAAATCGTGAAATAACCAAACATTCGTTAAATAAACATCACAACACAGTCATATTCCCCTACCAATTTTACCCATTCGTAAATTTAACATTACGACATTTCCATAAATAGACCATACATTTTCACAAAAATTACAACAGAGACACATTTTTACATATTAAACATTCTGTGAAAGTTTTATTAAATTAAATTAAATGATTTGCAAGAAAGAGTAAACCCGGTTTTTGATCACCCGAGCGCGGCTGTTTTCCCTTCCAATTTTACCGGTGTCCATGAAAAAACTCCAAGCCGGATAAAATGTGTACGGGGTCACAAGGAAACCGTACACGTTGATTCTACATGCATACGAAACATAGTTTTTTGTTCAGTTTATTTTGAAAAGTAGTTATTATACATGCATTTAGCATAGTATGTTTTATATATACCTTACACCGATCTTATTAAAGGGTTACCTTGTTTTGAAATGATCGCAGCCAGATCAGCAACTTGTGTTTTCAGTTTAGTTACTTCGTCCCTTAAGTCTTCATCACACGCCCCAGAAATTGTTACACCGGTAAATACAAATAGGAGCACATACATTACGTTAAGCAACATTTTGTCTTTCTTGTTGAAATTCTTATTTTCCGAGGATTTTGTAGGAGCACATATCAAATGATAAACCAATCATCTCGAACATCAAATCTATTACCTTGGATTTTAAGTGCTTTACTGATAAGACATGAGTGTACATACGAATTCAATCAAAAGTGCGACTTTCATATTATTTGTTATAGTCTGAGCTAAATTTCCCTGAGCCGCTGGTTTTGGCTGATAAAGAAAGAAATGGTTTATACCTACTGCTTAAATTTAACGTAACGGTATCCTATGTATACTGACTGACTTATCCATACCCAAGACAAAAAAAAATCTATATTGTTCCAGATATTCGCAATTAAATTAATTTTACTTTCGTTATGGCAGCCAAATTTCGAATACTGATTTAGTCTTGCTCTCTGATCGACGAATACACACTCACTGATTCCTTACTACAATAATATATATTTGAAGTTATTCCCCTTCATATAACACTTGTGAAGAGAGGCGTGAGTATATCAATGATTACTCACATGACCCAATTTACTGACATGCATGGATTCCCATAGGAAGTGTATTTTCAAAAACTGAAGCGACCAAACAAAGAAAAAAAAGTATGTAGAAAAGATATAGGATAAACTTTTTTTCCTTTCATTATATATATATTATATATTTATATATATATATATATATATATATATATATATATTATATATATATATATATATATATATATATTACTACATGACCTAATAAATAGTAGAAATCTCATTACTTGAACGCCGATGTCACTTTGGAATCTCAGCGTCCATTGTATAGCCAATACTCAACATTGTCTAGCTATATTTTGTATCAAGGAATTGCATTCAAGATGTCAGACGACGAGAATGTAAACAAACATTTTCGTTTCGCCACTGTTGACGACGATGGTCACCAAACATTACTGGAAGAGAAGGATTTTTAAAAATACAGGACGTGCAAAACATTTAGCTGTTTAAAACTAATGTATTTTAGTTGTTCATACTGAATAAGATCACAATGCATGTCTACACTTCCACATTTTAGGCCTACTGATATTTGCGAGATTTACACATTGGTGTCAATATAATTAAATGTAATAAAATAATTAACGAGCACATAATTTTATAATGTCATAGGTACAATAAATCACTATTTGTTTATATTTGTGTTTACTGTGTTTATTGTACATGTGTCTTGTCTACACGTGCGTTTGTTTTGTTTCCATATCTTCATATCGACAGCTGACTGGACAGAATTATTTGACGTATACACCATATCTCACAATATACCCGTGCACTGCATGCTATACCCGGACTAAATTAATAAAACTCTCTCTCCTAACTCCCGCCAACTTATTCCCATCGGAGCTATCGACGCATGTAAACCACCGTCAAGAGTATTACAGAATATTTCAATATATCAACTGTAAGTGGATATATTGTGACCGCTGAATCAGTCTCCATAATAAATTGTCATCGAATCCATAACAGCCACCTTGTTGTTTATTTATATATAATACGAGGACTGTGACATTTTGGCGCCCACGTTGGGACTTCTATAATATTCTCCAGTCAGAGAGAGCCAGAGATATTGACCAGGGTCCCATATTACATAACGTATATATTATTTACGGACGAGAGCTGAATTTAACCGCACAGTGATGTTTCGCCGTAAAGTTTGCATGAAGGAGAGACCGCCAAAGTTACCGATGGACGAAGGCAGAAAGTTCCCCGTAGCTTTCATTGCGCATGCCTGGACACGCCCTTTGAAACATGTTTGCTGGTTTTGTTGGATCCGCCCTAAGGATGCGTTCAACAGCAATGTAAATAGACTTCCGTATTTTCATTTGAACTATTTATCGGTGATACATTTCTTGTGTTTAGTTTGAAACTGTGAAAACTAGGCAAGTTTGCGTTTATTTACTGTGACTGTGTCCGTTTTGCCACTCAGCTTATTTTTGATTGACAATTTTGTTTACGTTTTACCTGCTGATGCCCAATCCACGTGGTATTCCGGATCATACCGTGTGCCGTATACTGTTTATTCATGAACTGATTCCGTGTGTCTTCAGTACAGACAGTGAACATTAATTTGTTTTATAGTGTTAGATTTTCTGAAATCGTTACAAACATTTGAACTCTGAACATTTATTTCATTTTATTTTTCTAAATTATTTCGTTAATTTAGAATAGGTTATTTTTCTTAGATACCGTATCTATATAGGCTATCCGCTCTTGTATAAAAATTCCTACCTGCATTTTTTTACCTCTAAATACTAACTCGCCACCAGAATGTAGATCCGCCAACAATACCTGTGACTGCTGGGTAAGTATAGAGTTATTCATATCATTTTCATTCATCGTTTATCTTGTATTGTGTGTGTGTCATGTGTATGTATTATTTTTATATTTTGTTGTTATCAAAGATTGTTCTCACAATGTCTGAATTTGAATTTGGCGAGAAACAAGAGTTAACTAAAGAGGAGATTGACAAAGTTGTTAACTACCTCGAAAGAGATCAGAAGTTTTAAGGTCTTATAACAGGAAGAGTATGAAACTCTGGTTGATGTAGCTATGCCAAAATCTAAATATGAGCAGTCAACTCCGCCGCGACCTCCACCCCCCACCCCACAGAGAAAATATTTTTTGAGTACAACGCCTGGAGGTGCGCCGGTGGGTCTCAGTGCTGGGTAGTATTTTTGATAATTTGCATGGTACGTCTGTTCACATACCTAAAATTCCTATATTTTCGGGTGAAGATAAATGTGAAACTTCTTTTGATGTTTCTGGAAATTTGAAGTTAAATGCCTTCTTAGTGGTGGTATTTATTCTGACTCTGTAGTCACTCAGGCCATCCGAAGATCATTGAAGGGATCAGCTCGAGATTTACTTTTGACTCTGAGTGTTGATGCTTCTCCGAAAACAATTATAGAGAAGTTAGAAGGTTGTTTTTGGAAATGTTTATACAATTCAGGCACTGCTGCAGAATTTTTATTTAGAAAAACAGCAACCACAACAGACTACTGCTCAGTATAGTATGAAGCTAGAAAGTATTTTACAGTCTGCCATTGAAAAAGGTCATATTACTGCTGAGTCTAGAGATTGCATGCTACGTAATAAATTTTGGTCTGGGTTGAGAGATCCTGAGTTGAAGAATGCTAGCAGACATAAATTTGACACCGATCAAAAATTTTGAAACTTTGAGAAAAAGAAATCAGGTCCATAGAACTTGAGTTAGATAATTCAGGGAAAGTTACTACACCTGTTCAGCATCAGTCTATATCAGGTTAGGGTATGACTGAGATATTAGATAAACTGTCTAAATTTGATAAAACGCATGAATAGCATGGAGAGAATGATGAGAGATATGAAAAGTCCTAACAATGAATCAAATTCAGGTAGAGACAATAGTAGATATATTGGTAATATAGGGACTGTTTCAAGAAGAATTTTTGGCAGAGGTAGAGAAAATTTTGGCAGAGGCAGTGAAAATTTTGTCAGAGGTAGAGGGAATTTTGTAAGTTATGGTCAGAATAGTAGTCAGAATTTAGATAGTAGACATCGAGGTCCAAGCCTGGAGCACACATACCCTACTCCGGGTAACCAGTGCGACATGTACTATGGTCAACATGTGAATGATGGTTTCGGTCATAGAGGTCGAGGTCAAGGAAGAGGTCAATATCAAATGAACTCGAGAGGTCATACCGGTTCTTTAAACTACAGTCTGTCTCAGTTGATGGGCAAACTAGAGACTTGACTGATACATGCCCAAAACAAAAGTCAAAATGCTGTATATCTGAAGATTTCAAAAAGAGTTTTTCAATATGTCAGCTAAGCTAATCTCTATAAAACCTAAAACGGTATTAACTGAATTATTTGAGGTCCACGTCATGAGTTCAGATATTCATGACGCAAATGAAAGTTCTAGTTAGTAATTCATACCAAGAAATGGTGTGTTGACCTAGATGGGATAGATGATGATATCAAGCCAAAACCTTAATAAACTTTTTAAACAGGTGGTCTTCTGTTTTTTCTAAAGGTCCAACTGACTTGGGTTACACGAATCTAGTTGAACATGAAATACAACTCACAGATGAGAGACCATTTAAAGAGCTGAAGCGACCAAACAAAGAAAAAAAAACAAAAATGTATGTAGAAAAGATATAGGATAAACAGTTTTTCCTTTTCAATTAAGCCAAACTATATTATGACTATATATACCATGGATATGAGTGATATTAACTGGGTTGCAGAACAGAAAGTATATTTTGGGATAAAAGGTTGCTCAGAGAATATAAGTTTGTTTTTGATTCCGGTATATATATGGGTTACATGATGACGCAGGTCACCAGGGACGGGATATATATATATATATCAATATATATATGTCATTATATATATATATATCAAAAAAGTATATAAACATGCTTGAACTCTCTAGATGAGGAAAATAAACTACATGACCTAATAAATAGATAGAAATCTCCTATACTTGAACGCCGATGTCCTATGCACTTTCTAAGGTAGCCGAAAAAGCAAGTCGTCGACATAAGACTCACTACGTGCTGTCTTTTTGAAACCTACCTTAGTTTTTGACTGTTAGCTAATAAGTGGAAAATATTTTATTCATATTGTGGCTCACTCGGCGTCCATTGTATAGCCATTACTCAACATTGTCTAGCTATATTTCGTATCAAGGAATTGCATTCAAGATGTCAGACGACGAGAATGTAAACAAACATTTTCGTTTCGCCACTGTTGACGACGATGGTCACTAAACATTACTGGAAGAGAAGGATTTTTAAAAATACAAGACGTGCAAAACATTTAGCTGTTTAAAACTAATGTATTTTAGTTGTTCATACTGAATGCATGTCTACACTTCCACATTTTAGGCCTACTGATATACTGATAATTAACGAGCACATAATTTTATAACATTTGATATCAAAATGGTAATGTTATAAACTTTGTATCATATATGTCAATTACAACTTGTAGAGACATATGATTATATACAGTTTAAGTACACAATCGAGGAAATTGTTCTGATTTTAGTTCCTTGAGAACAATTCTCTGAGATGAAGCCGATGGAAAAGGGGTTATGTCGTGGAATAACATGGATCTCGTTATATTACTTGTACAAATATTACAAACATAATAACAATGTCAATAGACCCAATTTTTTTCGAAAAGGAAAATTGTATATTACACGGTCAAATAAATAATAAATATTTTTAAATGCACATTAGTCAAATCCGTCTTAGACAAACCACTGCAATAAATCGACTAACTTAGCTTTTGAATAATTCAGAATTTAAATGGTGTGATCACGGCAAATTATTACAAAAATCGCACTCAGGATGATGCTGTGAAGCTTTTATCAAAGGGTTTTTGTGTTTGTGTTTAATAATAATAATAATGGTTTAAAGCGAGATTATACACGTCACAACAACTTTTCATTCCAAAGTAATCCATCGTTCTTTTCTATAATATGCTCTGTTGATAATTTGAAGATATCATTGATACATAACATTCATTGTTTTTGTTTCCTTAAAGTAGACATTTAGTCGAGATTACACGACTACTGGTCGTGCAGTTGTCCAATCACTTGCTTGGTATAATCCGATAAGATCAAACGGTTAACATCCGTGCAATATTCGGTGCTACTCCCACTATTCTATGTACAGAAATGTTGGAAAAAGCCACACGGTGTTAATACAAACTGCGTGTAATCTAAAGCAGATACATCGTACTAAAACTATGGTCCGAAATCTCTATAATCTTTGAGACTCGGAGAAAGAAAGACAAAACTGTTAACGTCTGTTTCTGGGGAAATGTTTTTGTACAGTTATGGTAGTCACCCGTGAAATAATAAGAAATACATTACATCCCATTACAGAAAGGCACGCATCTAAATATGTAGTGGGAAGTGTCAGTTATTATGTGCGGTGGGGGTGTTGCGGGGAGTATTATGTAACACAATACCAAAGTTCTAGTTTTGCTAAAAGTGGACCAAAAGAAAGACTCAAGACGATTTAGTCTGTCAATAAGTTTTCATCAGTTGAGCCCCCCCCCCCCCCCCAAAAAAAAAAAAAGGAAAATACAAGAGACGTTCAGGGAAACATGAAGCATAAAACGTAAATCTTTTAGAAATACTTTGTCCCATTACTCTGTGTAACATTGTTGAATGTTAATCTAAATAATAATCGGGTGCATTGATGTCAAGTGGCATACCAAGTTTGATTGAAATTTGGAGATACGAATTATTTTTAAGGAAATAAACAAATACCGAATAGACGAACCAATATGTCCCCGATCTTCAACTTCGGTTCAGTTAGAATATTTAACATATTATTAACTTTGTACTTATTACGTTTTATGTTACTCTGGGATAGGTATGCTGGAGTATTGAGACGTTATTCTGGTAAATTAAACATGGCACTGGCAAAGTAACATTTTAACAGGCGGCCAGAAATAAATATCATACATTGAAAGTTACGCGGAGGTAGGTAAGTGTATTAAAGTAAATTATGCACGTTGCTGCAAATATTAGTATTTCAAAACTGTAAAAACATGGCATTCACCATATTTATTCACCAAATCAGTTCCGTGTTTGTCCAATGTTCACTAAATTAAGTATATACATTAGAACATCGCTATTAAGACCACCTAACTGATTAACTCATGGTAATCTGATTAGTGAGGTGGTCTCTTAAGTGACGTTCAATATTAATGAAAAAACTTGAAATTCATGGTCTTAATTGTGAGGTGGTCTTCTAAGCAAGGTGGTCTTTGGATGAGGTTGAACTCGTGATTCTCATGACAAAAATTAATGTGGAAAATGTGCTTTTGTCCATACTAAATTAATTCTAAAATTATATAATTCTATTCTATTAAATCGCATATATGTTTGTGAAAATTTAATGTTCTGCACAGTTTTGTAAATTCTTGGAGATACTGTCTGTATTTTGATATCAAAAATGTTTCACAATTATTAATTTTCATCATGAAACAGTGATAATTTACATCAGTGGTTTATCATTCTTTTTTTTTTAGCAATCTGAAAAAAATACACGTTGCAGTAAAACATAGAAATATGTGAATATGGAAATATGGAGAAGAAATGGGAACCCACTTTGGTGAGATAAAATGTATTTTATGGTTCAAATTCGACAATGAACAGGAGTTATGCCTCTTGCTTTGGTTTGGATTTGTAACTGTAAAGAAAGGCAAGATAGCAATGTTCTTGGTCAGAAATTTTCGGTAGATGGTGGCGTTTGCAATTTCGAAATGTTTGATTGATTTCACATGCTACGAAGTTTGACTACTAATCATATCTCTGTGTATCTATAATTTGCATCATTTAATGCTGAGTATGAGGGTAAGCCAAGTTCAATGAAAAAAAAAGCAGAATCCACACGCATCTTTATTTATAAAACATAACAAGACAGTAAACGATTTATCATTCATAATGTATAAGAACCGTTAATAACTTAATCAATTGGAGATTTATGTCGTCTCTAGCGCAATCCTAAATTAGCAATTGATATAAAACATCTCAGATGCCAAAGGTTAAATCTTTAAGATGTCTAGTATATAGATACAAAGCTGGTAAAAATGGACAAACACGGACCTCTGGAAATTAAGAGGTGGGATCAGGTGCCATGGAGGAATAAACATCCCCTGTCGACCGGTCACACCCGCCGTGAGTCCACAGTCAGGTCCAAATGAAATACATGAGGAACGAATCGTAGTCACAATTGGTACATACGTCTCAACAACCGCCAACGAAAAGGCAACTCAACATTTCACCTAGTGAAACAGAGTAATCGCAAATAAGACTAATATTTGCGGTTGACATCAAACGCGGTTTTCGATATCACGATCCTTGACTTACAAAACTGATGAAACTTCACTGATTCTGTGTATACAATGTTATATGACGACTAAGAATGACAAATTCACAAGCTGTATCGTCATTGTATTGCATTTGTATTTCTGTGTTCCGCAATTTATTCCTTTCTGTATAATTTCCACAGTTCTTTCATCGTATTCATTATTTATCTTACACCATTCTGATAAAGTGATTTCCCAGGAAAAATACAATTATCTGTGATTCTGTCGCAGTTAAGATTCTCGTATATTTGTTGTGCTCTCCGCTAACATTCGTGTAAATTGTACCGGTCATTATGTTATTGAGATGGATATGAGCCTTCCATCTAATATCCGTAGATGCCACCTACGACATCATGAGGGACCTCAGTGGCGGAATTGTTAGAGCAATTGTATGTCGCAATAGGACAAATTCGGAAAAGCGTACCTATACTTATTTACTCATAACAATCAAAACACCAACGTTGAAGAATCCGTCTTCTATTATTTAACTGACAAATTGGTTTTCATTTGAAAATACGGAGGTTTTGATTGAGTGGTACTTACATTTGTGAAATTTTCCTTTGTTGGCGTACAGATTATGAACTGTGCAGTGAACACATTCTGGACGATTTACTAAAAATTCGGAAAAAAATAATAAATTTAGCTTAGATAATAGGGCCCTTTACCCTGTGTTTATACATCTTTAAGGGTGTTATTTTGCAAAATGCCGTTGATTAGCAAGGTCAAGCTTTTGACAAATTCCAAAGGTGATGAATGCACAGTGGAACCTCGCTATTAAGACCACCTAACTGAATGAGTCAAAGTGGTCTGTTTTGTGAGGTGTCTATTAAAGTGAGATTCTGTGCTTATCGAATAATCTTTAGAGATTGAACAAGTATGTTTTGAAATGCGATGTTGTCTACTGAGTAATGTGGTCTGTAGGCGGCGTTTCACTATAACCATATTAATTAACTTTAAAAAGTATAAACAAAACCATATCAAATTTTATTGTATAAATGTTGTATTGTTAGATACGAAACTATTATTAATGTTGTAATGTTAGACATGAAACTATTATAAATGTTATATTGTTAAATACGAAAATATTAAAAATGTTGTAATGTCAGATTCGAAACTATGTTTACCAACACCTTTCAGCTTAGATAAGGATGTTATTTTCAAACAACAAATCAATACATAAAATTTATCAAGTAGATAATTGATAATCCAAAATAGTATATAAGAATATTACGTGTATACCAAATGTATGACATGCTAAAATCACGTAATTAGTGACGTCTATTTTTTCTCAATTAAATTTTGTTTTTACTCATTAACTAGGGAACAATTAGCTTCATCTGCAATATATCAATTTACTTGCGTAAAATCACAAAATTAAACAGGAGAAAACTAAGTTAAACTTCGAAAAACTAGCTGAAGATTTCGGTTCCCTTAGTTATAAAGGTTGTTTTACGCTACGGTTAACAATTTGTCATTTTCGGTTGCATTACGTAGGTAACCCTTTTCTTTTTTTGACCTAGTTTTACTCGTGGAATCTCCATTTGATAATTTTATTTACCAAAACAGATATATGGGAAACAAATAAATTAGGAAACGTGCAGAGAAGGACATATCTACAATAATTATCAACAACAATATCTTCTAAAAAATCTCTCATACAATTCTAAATCGCGAAAATGACCAACGACCTCCTCCAGGTGTACTGTCAAAATTTTCACTTTATATTCTATATGATTACGAAAAATATTATATTTTGATTTAGAACCTCTTTTATCTTTACAAATTATTTTAATAAATTTTGGTTGACTTGGTCCAGTTTCTTTTTCTTCAATGTCTCCAAGAATTGGAAATTTAGTAAAGAGGAAATTTTTATCCCTAAAAATATTGTAAAAAAAAAAACAAACCGCGAATATTTAAAATTTCAACAAATGTTTCGTATGAATATATTTTTCCAAAGCGATCAAGCATGTCTTTTACAGTGAATATGCCTTTTATTAAACCATTCTATGTAGAATATTGATTTTCCATCAACTTTGAGTTCATCCATAATGGTATATTTAAGTAGTGTGTTTCTGAAAATTGGCAAATGATATCTTCAAATCTGTTAAATACTCAAATACTGCTCTCCAAAATAAGTTTGTGTAGCATATTTATTAATGTAATCATTACCCAATATTTATTTTATATTTACATTATTAGTATCCAAAAATAAGGTATACCATTTATTATTGCTATCAGCATTTAAGATTCTTCTTATCCATGTAAGTTTTAAACTTTTGATAAATGTCTTGGTGTGAATCATTCTACATCCCCCTTTTTCATGATCTTGAGTAAGTATTTTCTTGCTATTTTATCGGGTTTATTACTCCATATAAATTTGTAAAACATAGTGTCAATCTTTTTTTATAGTATCATCATTTGGTTTCAATGGTGCTATCAAAAGATGAGTTAACTTTGGCGGGAGTAAAGTTTTTACAGTTATTTTTTCTATCGTTGTAATATTTCTCTCAGACCAATGGTTTATTTCATTTTTATTTATATTGATTTTATCTTCAAACTTTATTCTTTCGATGTCATTTAGGTTAACATAGAATGGAATTCCTAATATATTAAAAGGCTCATTATTCCAATTTAAATTATATTCTGGACAAAGCATTTCATTATTATTTATTTTAGATCCTATCCAAACTACTTTTGTTTTGTCGATATTTGGCTTTAACCCTGATAATTTTGCAAACTGATATAAAAGGTCCAAGGTGGATTTCAGACTTCTCTTTGTTCCATGAAGGAAAATAGTAGTCTCGTCGGCATACTGCAGCAAGGGGTATTCTTTTTTATGTATCTTTATATCTTTAATACCTATATTTTTCCTTCTTAAAATTGACTTAATCTCTACACATAGATTGAATAGTGTTTTCTCCAACATATCGTCCTGATAACAAACCTTTTTGATCTTGGTGAATTAAATTTGGTAGAAGTAATTTTTATCTATTCGCTATACTGCTTGATAATATTTTATACGAGACATTAAGTAACGATATTGGTCGCTTATTCTTTAAATATTCTTTGGATTATTTGGTTTAGGCAATATATATATATATATATATATATATATATATATATATATATATATATATATATATATATATATATATATATATATATATATATATATATATATATATATATGTGTGTGTGTGTGTGTGTGTGTGTGTGTGTGTGTGTGTGTGTGTGTGTGACGCACATGTTTTAATGCAAAAGCAATACAGATTTAAAGTTAAGTTGGATTATTCAAGATCAAAAGAACGATGGCATACAGTATGAAGTAATATCCTCTGATGTTTCGCATTTTGTTGTATTGGTAGATATATCATATGATTTGAATTATACCGCTTAATTGCAAAACAAATATTTAAAGCAAATATATAACCAATTAATCAGCAATAAAAATAGTGATATCAATAATAAAAATGATGTTTTATTGACAATCATCATTACTGACTCAGACAGGTTATGAACAGTGTACATAACCAATACGCCTGTACAGAAAGACGACAAAATAAATTGTGTATATATAAAATATGTTACTAAATAAATCGCACGATTACAAAGGAGAAAATACACAAAAGACAACAGGTTTATAAATGGATAAATGAAGCAAGAAATTCAAACAAGTACATTTATACCATCTCAAGCGATTCTAAAACCAGCAAATGACCAACGACCTTGGATAGCTGTGCTGATGAATTCGCCCTGGTTTGATACATACGTTGTCGTTCGTAGATTAACAGTGTCACCGCTTTCTAGACTTAAAATAACAAAACCAGATGCGCTATCATCATCGTTCTCCTGTTCGGTATCAGCATGTATGGTACCACGGTTTTGACCATTTTGGAGAATTTCTACGGATACTTCACCGAGATCACCATGGACTGAGTGACGGCCTGATACTAAAATGACCCAGGAAAATGCGTATATGCCATTTCCGTTCGCAGTAAAAATTCCTGTATTTGCATCGTATTCTCCACCTACATTTGTAATAACTGTGTCAAATACAAGCTCGCGATTGGCTGCAATATTACCGAAAGTCTTTGATTTGTAAGCATAAAACGCACTCGGTATCATATCGCCCATAAGCACCCGTGTAAATCTGTCAGCACCTGGAACATACAAATTATTCAAAAGTCAATCATACACAAATTTGTATTATATCAACTGAATAAAACATTTTTACAAAATCATTGATGATACATTGAATGTAAGTAGTAACAAAAGTTTTCCACATTACTGCTATCTGTCCTCTGGCCTAAATCGGTATACCGGCGATGAATTTTGTTGTTGTGTGTCAGTGAACAAGACAAACTGCGCTTGGGTGTTCCTCGTTCATGTATTACCAAGATATAATTTCAGTAAAAAGTGTATTTTGTAGTAAGCCGCATCAGTATGATAGTTTTGTGTCGTATAAATTAAAATGATTATAAAACCCTTCTTTCATCCTAGACTTTGGATACTATTTATGATGATAAGGGTACAAAAATTGAATGTTGAATATTCTGTTTTCAATGAAGACTATTTCTTGACTCTGTGGATTTTAAAGATGCATGGTAGTGATACTCTATTTCTGTTGTTTTATTAATGGCGTTTTAAGCCACCCGCGATACTTTGTAGCTACATAGTAGCGGTCTTTTTAAATTGTGACAATCCGTTTACAATGCATTCGTAAAATGAAGACCGGCCTCCCGCAGATAAACTGGCGAGCTCACAAACTCCTGACATTCATCGAGTGATGCCCGTTGTTACAAGTTGTTTTAAAAATACAGAAAAAAAAATAATAAATCAAATTTCAATTCGTTTTATTTGATTGTTTGATTGCTGTTTTACATATCGCCAAGAATCATTCACCTGTATGGAGTGGAGATGTTACCAGCTTTAGGCGAAGTTGTACAAATATTGGACTGTCGCCAATGCATTGACGGTTATGTTACGTACCAGGCCTTTGGCGACACGGGACCTCAGTTTTAAATCTCAACCGAAATACCCGTATACTTTCATTTCCTATATCAAGCGCTCGGCGAAGTAACAGTCAATACCATTTTTAAGTCTCTGGTATGAAACGGTCCGGGAATCGAACCCGGCAACTTATGTTTGAGAATAAAATATTATACTAATAAACCATTGTTATACAACCATATTACGTAAATTTATGTTAAGCACTATATATGTGTATTCATTACCTTGGTTACTCATCATGGCGGCTAATTTGTCTACTTGTTCATGTAGTTTTTCTACTTTGTTCTCCAACTCCTGAATTCTGGTACTTGGTTCTGAGACCGTTACGCCGAACAGTCCAGCAAGGAACACAATTATTACGTTCTGTAACATGTTGTCTTTGGTTTAGAGAAATATTGTGTTTGCAAAACATTTTATAAAGGAACCAGTAATATGACTTAACCAATCATATTGGCTAACAAATGTATTTCCTTGTAATTTGTAGATAAGTAGGTAAGTGATAAGCCAAAACAGTGAACTTGATAATATTTCATAAAGATAATAAAATTTTAACATTCGTCTATAGCTATCCTATTTCACTTGTTTATTTGTGAAGAAATTATTTCTCTCTGAATTTAATGTTTATCTACATTGTTGCCACTGCAGGACCCGAGGTCACCAAATTTACTCAGTACTCAAGCTAAACTTTTATTTTGATTTTGAGTGTGAGGAAACACTATCATTTTTCATCATTCACATATAAAGATTTGCATCACACTTCTGATATTTTCTGTACAAATGAATAAATACGTTGAGTACAGTACTAAAGATTTGAGTTCGTACTCAAACTATATTTTTTAATATATTTGAAGTTCTCTACAAATGAGCGATATTTTTATCATTATTTACAATTGTATTCCATCAAAATACAAACATGTCCAGTTACAGAATACTTTTTTTGCGTGTTTTACCTTAAAATCACGAAAAGTTACTTGAGCTTATATTATCTTATAATTAAAGTGATATTTGACAATGAAAACACAATTTAAATTCTAAATTATTCAAAAGTTCAGATAGTCACCTTTTTACAGTGGTTACCCTTATACGATTTTGGCTATACATTTGGTATATTATTTGGCCTTATATTAAAGCACTTTTCCTTTAGAAAATCTGTCTAAAATTGGAGCACATCTGTTGAAGTCTAATTGACAGTAACAATCGTCTTGAGCATTGTAACTTTAGTATTATGTTTATAATATTTAAAGGAAAGTGACGAAGCTGTAAAATAATCTTAATATTTTACGTTTTATAGAAATAAAATGTTAAAAACCACCTCGAGTTGAAAACAAATCATTCAATAATGTCGTATTTGCGAAAGGAAATCAAATGTGAACAATGGGCGAGTAAACATTTGTATTCGTACATGGATGGAAGAAATTTGAATTGTCTAAGTGTTTAATTCATTCTAAGCAAAATACGAATGATATGTTTATATTGTCTTCGTCATTTTATCTGTCGTATCTTTTTATTAAAATTCGGTCCGATCGCAACATATTTAATTTAACAAAAACGATAGGCTGTGTGACTTTTAAAAAGAAATTAACAATATCTGAATATATCTTACAAAACGAATATATGTCATACCCACTAAAATGTTATTTTCTTAATGATATCGGTAAAAACACTGCACTATGTCAATGTGTATTAGTCAAATATGGGTATGGAAAGTAAAGAGGTGGGGAGCAGTTGTCATGGATTTTCCTATGGCTACGGGTCACCCTATAAAGAGCGTCTTTGTCAAAGACCGCATCGATTACAATATATCAATACAATCGTCAAACGTTTTGCAATCAGTATTTCAAAGCATAATAATATGACAGAAAATCTGTAATTGAAATAAGGTAATTGTGATTATATGTATAAATATGGAAATAAAGGCATGTACCACAACAAACGTTTACTTTAAGGAGTTTCGTGCTGTATAGGAAACAAAAATCATATGTAACACTGGCCATATAACTCGGATTCATTTTCAATTGATAGGGACCATGGATATGTAAGTCTTTGAAGCTGACCGATGATATTTTCAACTAGCCTTACCTTTTCACCTTACATAATCTTTTTCACCGAACTCGAGAGGTTTCCATAGAACAAATGCTAGCAGTGGACGCGGACACCTTCCGGACACCTGGACCAACCTCGTTTGGGATTGGCAATTGCTTTTCGTGTCTATACTGTTGTATATCTAACTTGTCGTATTCTTGTGAACTTGGAGTTTCGAACACCCAATGGTTCTATTTCGTCAAACTTACGATATTTACTTTTAAAATAATATGTGACCCTGCTCATAGAACATTGATCCATTTAAAAGTGACCATTGGTCCATGTTATAACAAAAACTTAAGTCATAAATCGTAAGTCTCAAATTATTTAACTTTAAGACATAATGAAAGACTAGTTTATCAGCTTTTCCCTTAAGTCATGTGTTAAAATGCATTCGCATATTTTCGAATAAAATATTTATGTATGAATAATTTTACTTGCAACATTTACAATGACTTATTATGACACATACAAAAGTAATCTATGTCTTCATACTGCCCCTTGGTTGTTATGAAGTTCCAGTTTGATTTGGGCGTATGTTATAAGTCCTACCCCCGCGCGACTCACTTCGGAAATTAGAAAATCGTCCACAGTTCTTTTACTCTATCATCTTTGACAAAAGTGTCACTCTATCCCAAAGAAAAAAAGGTGTCTAATAACTAATTACAACAACCAGTCCTCGATTTTTAAAACCAAGCACCCGGTAACCCCAGAAATGGTTTTATGTAGGCAGTTTCTCTTACTTAATCAACGTCCCATCGTTGGTGTCATAATTGTCAATTCCAACATGTAAGAGTGGAGGGAATGGCAATTCTTTTATTACTATTAATCCATAATTCACACTTTATGTTTAAAACAAGTCCTCAATTATTCTGAACATGATTTATACATAATATAACTGTTTCATTTATCTTCACTATTTGTATTCGAGTAGCCTGTTGAGGCTGCTTTTACAATCGATAGTACATTAGGTACTTAATGCCATTTGCAATCGTCCACAAATGACGTCATTGAGTTCACGCCGGAATTTTTTTCGCTCATTCATTTGAGTAGATAATGATGAGACACCACGTTTAATTAGAAGCCATTTTGTTCGAGTTCCGAAGTGAGCCGCGCGGAGAGTAGTGTATCGCGGTAGCGGTGCAAGATAAAGTCCAAGATTGAGGACATTTCGTAAAACAGGTCCCATATGAATTGATGTTACTACTTTTAAAAATGGTTATTTATGGTAGAGGTGAACTGTCGTCGACATCACGTTTCCCATTTATGTTTTTTTAAATTTAAAAAGATAAAATAACGATACGTTGAATATAAAATCTAGAGATGAAATTAAACATTAAGGGGGCAGTAGCTGCATTTTCCCCAGAATATATAGGAATTCACGAGTTTGTATGCCTGTCTATAGCTCTTCGTTGTTATCATATATCAATGTAAGTAGTAAAAAAGAGGAATAAAAATTTATAAAAAACGCAGGTAATGCCCCCTTAATATTTCCTTTCTTTTCTAGTTGCTATATTCAACATCTTATTTAATCTATTCAAAAGTTAAAAACAACAATTAAAACCCGTAGCTCATTATCATAATTTTCATTGTACGTATAGCGAAGACGATACATGTAACTATATGACGTCACATGAACCTACTAAATTTACATCTGGAAATCTATTTTGCAGGCGACGGACATTTGGAACGCCCGATTTTTCACTTGATGTCCTTGTTCTTATCTCATAAATGCCCCGATTAATAGTTTAAATATAGTGCATTGTTACATAACGATCCAAGTGCCTTATTTCCTTCAAATATTAGGTCAAGTATCTACAATGTTGAAATTATTAATGATTGGTCGGACAGTGTTCCAATCAAGTGTTAAGAATGATTGGATCGAATCAAAACTATGGCCTACGTGCTATGTTTGGTGTTCACTCTGTTTACTTTGAATACAGAAATGTTTGTGAATAAGTCATACGCCAGTTTAATCATACTGTATTTATGGGTTCATTACCCAATTAATCTAAATTTTGAGTAAAAATGAAGTCCTTGAAATCAATAGTTACCACATGCAGTCTGAATATTTTGGGATATACGTTTTAAGATTAAAGTTGTGTTGTGGTTCAGTGAGAAGAGAGTCCCCCTATGATATTGCCTCATATTGTATATATTATAGGTACTAGAGAAAAACATGTATCTAAAACAATCAGTATCTACACAGATATTGAATGATTTGACGTTGTGATATTGACAATTTTATACATAATATTTGAAATAATATTGAGACAGCATGTCCGCCGCCGAATTGGTACGCTAGTGAAGGTTCAGATACCATTATAAGATTCAGAGCCATTTAATTTTTTGGCATCTAAACAAATGTTTCTTAATTGATTGGCTAATTATAAATTAAATGTAGTTTATTTGACTTACTCCACAGCGAATCAGGTTAGTGTGTATATTTTATATATTTTAATCCTTGTATTTATATATATTACCATTTTCTTTGAATCTGTAGTTAGCTCTTTACAAAATTCATTCTATGTAATTGGCTTTGCGGTGAGAGTTTTCATATGACGGAACAACTAAACAGCTGTGTGAGGCGAGAAGTAGTTCCCCTTTTCTATCCGGAAATACTAATTTTTGTTCCCCCTTATTTTCTTATTTCTCATTTTGAAAGAAACTAGTGATATGGAAAATTTTGAATACGTGTCAGATTTGTTTTGATGTTATTTGAAAATATTCGACTGCTTGATACTGGAAGGTTAAATGTATCAGAAGAGAGTTTAAAATGCAAATGGCCACGCCCATGGCTATGCTGTATAATGTATTTATAACGAATTTGCGTTTGAATTCCGAGACAGCTAATATTCATTCATGGCAACTGAAAGTAGCCATTTTATTTGACCTTTTTTACCAATCAGCTGGGAACCATGATGACTGATTCGTACCTAACTTACGTAAGTATTTCACACGGCCTGATTTCACACGATGCGAGTGACGAATTGTTTCTGACAGGAATATCCGCTGAAGGCAAACAAATTGACCTGTTTATCAGAGATGTTTGATAAAGTTGCACTAGGCCTAACGCTGTTTTTTTTCTGTTGTAACTACGAGGTGAACTTTCATTTCTGTGGTCTGTGTTTCTGGTCATAACATTACCGATGTATCGCGATCTGGGCCGGTAGGCTGTACAGTGTACTACAGATGTAGTCTCGTGTTTCCGATTTCTTTCTGTGATTTTTATTTGCTTTGTGATAGGCCTTACGTATGGCTTTTAAAATTAAATATATAAGAAATAAACATGTGATACTCTATTCTTTACTGATTCGTTAATGTATTTTTACGCTGAAAAGTAGAGCGGTTATTTCTCGGGTCACGCAACTGCAAATACTAAATATACAATATATCGCCCTATATACTTGCAATGAAGGGAATTGCAGTCGGTATGTAAATATTATTGTTTGCTATTTTCATCTCGCATTATCTTCTCTTTTCATCTCGCATTTGTTTACTATTTTCACATCATATTATATACTATGCTCACGTAGTACTATCTACTATTTTCACGTCGCATTGTCTACTGTTGTCACGTCGTATTATCTACTATGCTCACGTAGTATTATCAACTATTTTCACGTCGCATTATCTACTGTTGCCACGTCGTATTATCTACTACTTTCACGAATATTGTGTTCTATTTTCGCGTCGCATTATTTTCTTTTTTCACGTCGTATAATCTACTATTTTACGTCTTACTGTCACACATTTTCACGTCACGCCTTTAGTTACCAACATATAAACGGCACCCATTTTGTTAAACGAAAATACAGGCAAAACAACATTAGTGCGATAAACGAAATTTACGAATCCAACATCTAGGTTACGAGGATATGACCAAATACATGAAAATAATATAAGCACCTCGTTCTTATCAGTAAATAACGGGAATATACACAGATGTCCTGCAGTTAACAGTCATTTGAAATTATAAAAAGGTGTCACATGTATCATATTAACATCCAAAATCTACTAAACAATGAAGGAAGTCATTTGTACTATCATTGCAATATTGGCTGTAGTGGTGGCCGCCGATATAAGCGTTGCCGATTTGAAGAAGGAAATAGACAGCCTAAAGATGAAAGTAGCCAAACAAGAAGATCATATTGAAAAATTAGGTATTTGAGATTCATTCTTAAGTTAATAACACACACACACACACACACACACACACACACACACACACACACACACACACACACACACACACACACACACACACACACACACACACACACACACACACACATATATATATATGCTATATACAGCTTGCGTTACCCTGGCTCTGATTTAAGTTATCATATTTTAATTTGTTTTTCTTTATTGAAATAAGTGAGCATGACTCAATATTTAAAAATGTATACAAATGAGAAAAATTTGCCTACGCCAAAGGTAGATGTACGTATTACGTTAAAGGGTTGTCTGTCTACCTCCAACTTACAAGAAGACCTATGTGAATTATGAAGAAAAAAAAAACCGAAACCGTGAACGGATATACCAGACAAAGCCAAATAGCCTTCCGCAGATAAATTAGCAAAATTCCATCATGTTTTGGTGAGCTGTTAGCCTTGGCTAACTAGAGCTGATAACTTTAGGCCCTGACGAATGGTAGGAGATGACTCATTACAGCTGATGATCTTGGATTTTCTCCAGTAGTAAGGAGCCCCGCACGCGAACATCAGGGCCAACAAGAAATATCAATATAAGATGACATCACTTGTTTCTCTACCCTTCCAAAATGAATAGGTCGAGTATACAAGTTTAGCTGCTGACTGACTGTAACTTGCATTCCCCCGTACATATTGAGGTAAACCATAAAATTCACCGTCATTGTACACTGTATCCGTTGTTTTTACTGAATCGTTTACTAAACATAATGTCAACTTGATATTTCATTTCAGCTTCAACAATGATAGATTTTAACAGCAAATTAATTGATATATCAGTGACAGAACACTTTACAGTATTTTGCTTTCTTTCACAGCTACCGATAGGATGGTAAGAGGTACAACACATAGTTTCATACCCAGTGCATTCTACGCATATATATCTCACAGCTTCGGAAACATCGCAGCACATACCGACCTTGTCTACGATACAGTTATCACGGATGTAGGCGGGGAATATAACAGACATACTGGAGTTTTCACTGCTGCAGAATCCGGCATATACGCGTTTACATGGAACATTTTGGTATCCGGAAGGTATCCTGTCAATGATAATTACGGTGAAGTATCAGTGGAAATTATGCAGAATGGTGTAAATCGAGGTACAATCCACGCAGATACTGAATTAAGCAATGATGATGATGCAGCTACTGGATTTGTTATTCTTAGTGTCGACAGAGGTGATGCTGTTTATCTCCGAACATCAACATACGCACACAACCAGGGCAACTTTGTCAGTACAGCTAGTCACGGGCGTTGGTCCTTTGCTGGGTTTAGGATTGCTTGACTTTCAAATAATAAATATTTATTAACAGTAGATGTGATAACTTATATTATTATATTTGTTACGGAAATGAATATAGTTGCAGTCAAATAATTTGATGGGTGCTATTGTTTAATACTGCTCAGGAAATCAATTAAGTTTCATTTGTAGAAGGTGTAACACTTCTTAAACAAACAGTTCGGAAATAAAAGAGACGGTGAGACTTAACGTGATTACTGCCTTTTACATACGCCTCTCTCATACAAGAGTTTTTGATGTGTAGGTATGCAATTTGTTTACACATATGTCGAATGTGAAAAAGGAAGACGTACCTATGGAAATGCGAAACTCAAAGTCCATTAGAACACGACTAATCAGAAATACAGTTCGAATATGAACATATTCAATAAATAAAATCTGTTATCTGTTATGACGCCGAATATCACACATATCTTTTACTATAAAAGCATTTATAACAGCTACCCTTAGCAACCAATACTAATGGTGACCTATTGCACCACAGCTTATGGTGATTTATAGCAGCATTACTTACATTCTAATATCACAATATTCTGAATTTGTTCACCCATATGATAAAATAATTACAGTATTAATAAAGATGTTTGGATCCATGTGATGTCATCATTATTTACCACAAATACAGAAATAACAAGGCACCCACAAACTCATTATGCTTTGGCTAGGGTTCGAACTCTCGACCTACAGCACCAACCGCCAGATGCCCTAAGCAAACGGCCATCTCTCTCTCTCTCTCTCTCTCTCTCTCTCTCTCTCTCTCTCTCTCTCTCTCTCTCTCTCTCTCTCTCTCTCTCTCCATATAACATTAACTGGAAATAGACAACTTTAATGCAACTTATCTATTACATGTTTATAAATGTTCATGCAAGGTATAAGAGAAAACGAGATATACTGCTGTATTAAGACATATTTTCACATGTTTCCTTACGTTTGTGGAACTCTTCACTTGAATGACCGATGACAAATTTACATATCAACTCGCCTGCTTTTAACTAAACTGAATCCGTCTAGCATATATTTTGCTTTCAGACATGCATTTACCCGTTTGATGTTTCTAGATTTTATCGTTAAATGGTTCTGCATTAAGTTGTTACGTAATAATAATTTAAACATTTATCTTAAAAAAGTCTGTATTGAACATTAATCTACAACTTTCGTTTCTAACTCGACACACACGGATGTCTTATTCAGTTCAACTTTTAAATAATACTACAGTTAAACCTCGCTGTTAAACCCAAACTTTGTTTTATAGTAGTTTCAATGTCTGTCGTCGATTCCTAACTGACTAGGTAATATCACCATGTTTTTGGTGACGTGCTACACATTTTGGTCAATGCTCTTGACTGACGCCAGACGAGGAATGTGTTTATCAAATTATGATCTATGTTTTCCGTACTCAGTAAGTACTCCGTTGTGAAAAGTGATAAAGATGGAGATATTCTAGAAATGCATGTCAATGCTAAGTAAGGCAAATTAATTCCTAATTCAAGTATCAAGAACGAAACTCTTAATCTGTTCAATTGAAAACAAAACTATATCAACAAACGAATATGTCATCGAACTGCGCACTGCACACCGAGAATATTGCATTTGGGTTAAAGTTGCCATATTCAACAAGGAAAATGGGGAGGGATGCTTAATTAAGGATGATATGGGAAATGTTTTGTGGACAAAACTAGTCACAGTCAACAACAGACAAAATATAGATGCAAAACTTAATTCCGTGTTATCTGTAAGTGCTATGGCCTTAGTTGTACTACGTACGGAACCCGTGTAGGTGTTAGATGAACAAGAGGGTTTGCATTTGAAAATGAGAAGAAACACAAGAGTCCTAATCATGACAGTGTGAATCAATAAACAAATTTAATCAATAAATTAAGTTTTGTATCTGTAAAAAAAACATCTAATGTTTATTTACAATCTTAAAATCCCAATTTCTATTGACTATCGTACTATGTTGAGTAACAGTATCTCATAAAATCATGTATCAACTATTAGGCTTGCATCATCAACTGAATGAATTTTCATACATGTATCTATAACCGTTTGCTTATAATCGATGTAGAAACTGTAAAACATTGCAACTTCGTTCCTCGAGTTATATTGCACTCATAATGTATCAATCAACATGTTCATCAACATTGTATAAGGGAGCTAAGGCCATATTGACTTATTGGTAAGTCAGCAGGAGTTACACCTCTTTATGAATTAAACACGCATCCATATATTTACTGTGTAATCTGCCTATTCTTTATCTTGACTATTATAATACTCACCTTAATATGAACAAATAGTTTGGTCCCAACATATTGTATTATTGTTTGTTTAAACATTGATATTCTGTATTCCGAATCATGCGTAGTCTGAATTCCAAACATCTCTCTCTCTCTCTCTCTCTCTCTCTCTCTCTCTCTCTCTCTCTCTCTCTCTCTCTCTCTCTCTCTCTCTCTCTCTCTCTCTCTCTCTCTCTCTCTCTCAAGAAATATAAAGCATACATCTTTTGCTTATTCTGTCCAAGCAAATCTCTTCTACATTACGATTATTGCCAAACGTTATGGACCAATTCGGAATAGAACCAGACGTCGTTAGCATCTATTATATATCAGTGGAATTTTATTCAAATAAGTAGCAAAAAACGGAAAAAAATATGTCAGTGGATGAGACTGTGCATTAATTCACTTGACCTCATCTCAAAAAGGCTGATCCCCTAATAAATGCAATTTAAATTTTACATATCTTCTTAAATCTAATGGATCTTAAAACAATCTCTCATTGGTCATGAAGCAAAACTCCAAAAACACTTAGACTGCTAATTCGGGATTTTTAAAATCGATGTTCTGTGATTTTTTTTAGCTTTTGTTCACGCGTTTTAAAACAAGCGTTTAAGAGATAATACAGTGTCTTCCTTGCAAAAATAAAATTATACGATGTTTATTAATGTACGGCGCCCCTTCAGCGACATAGAATACAGTATATTTTTTCATTATATTATTCGCACAGTTTAGTTATATTGTGCGTACAGTTTAACAAATATTATATTGTGCGCACAGTTAAGTTATATTGTGCGCACAGATTAACTATATTGTACACACAGTTTAACATTTATTATATTGTGCTCACAGTTAAATAATGTGCGCACAATTTAATTATATTTTGCGCACAATTTAGCTATATTGTGCGCACAGTTTAGCTATATTGTGCACACAGTTTAACTATGTTGTGCGCACAGTATAATCTTTTTGTGCAGTTTAGCTTTTTTTCTGCATATTTAACAAGAGAGGCCTTGCAAATCACCTGGCAAATTTGTTCAATAGTCAAAATGTCTAAAAATTATATTTTCTGTTTTAAAATTAGTTGATTTTGTAAAATGATTCAGTTGTGACTTCTTTTGAAGTCCCTTCGCGTACTAGCCCCTTTGCAAACATGCGACCTTATTTGGGGATAGTTCCCGCAAACTTTTGTTCAACCATTATTTCTTTTTAATTTGTAAATGTCTAATGAGATGTTCATGTCACTCATGAAACTGTAGTAATCTAAGGATAATTCAAGACGGGATGTATATGTTTTCTGTCGAAAAGGGGCGAATATAACAAGACGCAAACATTTCCAGATGTACATTATTATAGAAATGGGTGAATCATCTTTTTACATTATATCCATACGCCCCATGATGTTGCAATTACAGGCGAAATATGTAACATTTATCTTTCTGATCCACGTGAATGTGTTCTAATCTTGCATCGACTACAATGGTCACCGGTAGGTCTTATAATGTGAGTGATGACAGTTGTGCATCATATCAACCTAAGTAATTTAAAATGTTTAATTACAGTTTTGTTTATGACAAATATAGATATGTAAGTGGCACACATCCAATTAATGATGCATGCCGGAGAACATACAACATACACATATGCATTAGCAAGACACTGCAGGATTTCAAGTTTGTACCATTTGTCACCCACGTGACCTGAGGTCAACACTGCTCTGAATGGAAACAATATGGTATGCGGACACTTTGTTATTCTACAACAACAGCAAAAAAAAAAAGAAGAAAAAAAAAACATAGCATGTACTATTATACATATCTTAAGAGAGATATTAACGGAGCTTTTCAATTTTCTTTTTATTATTATTATTTCTTGGGTCATAGAGTACATTGTCAACAGCATATTTTTATTTCATGTTAAAGATTTGTTTGTATTTATTGCCAATTAAAAATATCTTTATTTTAAAATGTCACCCTGATTAAGATACTCGCGAATAAAAGAGCGCAGGAAGGACTGCTACTTCGTTATAGAACATATACAAAATCTATTTCGAATATTAGGCCTTTTATGATTCACAATATCTTAATAGGTGTAGGTATTATCAAACCACCAACAAGTTACAAAAAACGGAATTGTTTACGTAAAATTAAATATTTTGATTCTACAAAAAAAAAAAAAAAAAAAAAAAAAAAAAAAAAAAAAAAAAAAAAAATAAGACAAAAAATAAACAAACACTTTCAATCTAGATAACGGCAAGTCCAAGAATGTAAAGTAAGTACGTTACCGCTACGATATCCACTTATGCTTCAGAAACACCGTGTGGGTACCCTTAAATTGAGGAATCACTATAGCGATTACTGCGACATATCAACCTTCATACGGCAATAAAGACAGAGTAAAACGTATAATTGTACAATGCAGCAATACTCTGAGGAAAGGTTTTTTTAAAACCATGGAACCATATCTAGGATTCATGATCTAATTGTTTCTGTACTCTTCTATAAGTATAATAGTTCTGTTATGGCTCTTTACAATCCATTTGCAAGTTCTCTACGCCGTGATACAATTGACACGTTTTGCAAACCAAATGATACAGCAGGCAAACGTTCAGTGTTAGGTATGAAAACAATCAAAATCCCTGAAATGTTTGTTTTGCTGTTAAACTCCGATAATGGTACCATGGTATTGTATGTTTTACTTTTGGAGTGACGTTCAGCCTTAACTCATCTACCTCTGTTGTCACATTTAGACTCACCCTAATCAATAAATAATACGGTCTACTGTCATAATTCAGAAGTGTCTGTCCTTCAACAATATTTGTCTGCGATTTTGAAATGAACTTCTATAATGGTCACCATTATGAAAAAAAAAATGCAAGTTAACAAAACGAAAAAACATACGTATTACAGAATTAAAGTTTTGGCAAAGTACTAAAGATAGGTAAGAAAGGAATAATAATTTAAGTCATTTAGACCTTTTGAATATTTAGTATTTAATGTTGACGGCAAGGCAACTATGATATAACGGTTGCTTCCCAACCTATTCAGCATGCTGCAAATTACGTAGAAGTGCTTCATGAATGTTTAAAGATCTTCGTGCTAAATGTTACATACATCACTGATAAAAAATCACATCAATACTCAAAAACATGTGTTGGCTTAGTTAAACCTAGTTTTGCTTCAGGTGATGTGGAAAACCGAAAAAGATAAATAGGTTTAACTAGAGCAAAAATAAGTTTAACTTCGAAAAACGAGGTTTAAATCATTAATTTGACTTTGACGTACCATAAAATTAGATATAACACGGATAATAATTACGAATCCTAAATTTAATGGGACCAGGTGCCCCGAAGAAGCCAGTGTCCCCTGCCACACCCATCGCAAATATTCCATGGACACACTTGAGGCCGGTGATAAAGTCAAGCTTGGTGATAAGATAATCAGTTTCAAATCTTATTGGCGGAAGGAAATCACTGTATTTATGGTCGTGCTTCTGAATAATATATAATTTTACTGAGAGGAGTTTTCATATTGGTGAACAAAAGTCCCGTATTAATGTGGTTCAAGGGTAATATGATATGCTACTTTTATCTCCATTTCTTTTTTTGTTCACATTTCCTTCTGGCCGGCATTTATACTTTGGCACACACACACACACACACACACACACACACACACACACACACACACACACACACACACACACACACACACACACACACACACACACACACACACACACACACACACACACACACACACACACACCTAGCATCTATCTATCTATCTATATAGATAGATAGATAGATAGATAGATACATAGATAGATATATAAATAGATAGATAGATAGATAGATAGATAGATAGATAGTTAGATAGTTAGATAGATAGGAAGATAGATAGGTGTGGCGATTTTAATCGGATAATATTGTATAATCAACTAAGGATTTATACGAAGTACATCTGTATTTATACTGTATTAAAATGCAATGTTACAGGATTACTTTAAACCCTGAGCATCTTCTATATTGTACAGTATTTAAATCGAATGCTGACGTTGTAATATTGTTCTAACCAATCATTGGCGATGTGAGCCGCTAAGTCTAGGATAAGTATTGAAAAAGAACAGTATTTACCAAATTCAGATCGGATAAATGCTTCACCGATTACGCGAGTTAACGTTGCAAATACCATCTAATCACATCATCGATCCGACTTCTCATCACAATTTCGTGTATTTGCTGAATGTATAGGACAAATTCTAATTGAAAGTAAAACTGGGTCTTATTTTCTCGGCGATTACAGATTAAGCCCAGGACAAATTAATTTACTAAATCTAATGCACTTACCAGGGAGTTTCGTTGGCTGAAACTTAATGGTATGCGAGTCAATGTCCATCGAGACACGGCCAACAAACATGTCGTATTTGCCTAGTCTGCTGTAATATCCCAGAACACATTTCGTTAATTATTAAATTGTCACAAGATTGACAGGCATAAGTAAGTGTTGAATCTTGAATATCGCATATGACCATTTTTCGTTTTGTAATACCGGGTGCATTTGTATTTTCATATTGTAATCAACTTTCCAGCTACAGCATTGCGCTTTAATGGCACGTTTGATTTACAGCTTAATTCAATAATTAAAAAAAAAAGGATCATGACGTGGCAACTACTCAAAAAGCGATTAAGTGAATTATTTTATTATTATGGTTTTCGATCAATATTTATTTTCTTTCCCAGTTGCGTAATTTAGTAATTAAACCAGAGTGCTTGAAAAGTTTAGTGAGATTCATTTTCATGGAAAAGATACTTTAATGGTTTATGTAAACTAAATCACGCCATGCTGTTAAAACCGTTAGTCTACTAAATTGTCTATGCATTATGCAATTTCAACATATCTGATATTATTCCGACAAAACCTCCATAAATAAATAATCACGGAAAGATAATAAAGTTAAATGTTCATCTTTGCAACGATAATTTCATATTCATCTTCAAAACAAGATCTGCAAACTATTTAACTGAAAAGTAAGCATATAAACGGTTATTCAGATGTCGGCAGGTATCATATAAAAAGTTTAAAATCTTCAGGACGTCCAGGATATTTAGACAAATCTGGAAAATATTAGGCAAACACGGACCTCTGGGAAACCAGAACTGGGATCAGGTGCCGCGAAAAAGTAAGCATCTCCTGTATGACGCACGTATCATTTGTATATTAGTGTCAACTGAAGCAGCATTAAACCGACAGTGATTCAAACAAAATAATCTATACTGATTTTGACGAGGGTTTATTCATCTCTTTATTTCATATAGATTTGACTGCGATGGGTGTGACCGATCTTCAAGGGATGCTTACTTATCAATGACACCTGACTGCATCTCTGTGTATTCAGAGCTCCGATTTTCGATTATTACCAGATTTGTGTATTGTATTTTGAACTGCCTGATGATCCTCAATTTATCTACTATTTTTATATGTTGACACGGCACTTTAACCGTTCGAAAGCGTTGAGATTTATGTTGAAAATCACTTATGATTTGTAAGCAGCTTAATTATTATACCGTTACCGCCACATGCGTTAAGATCTAAATGTAAACAATTGCCATGGATATCTCCAAATGTACTGTATTTTGCTGGTGAATGAAAGTAATTAAAGTTTAAATGTTGGTGCTCGCGAAACCTCGCGTGTAAATACTGCAAATCCTTAATTTTTTCGCTGAATTTTATTTTCGCTATACAGAGTTCTTTGAATTATTCGCGATAGAATATTTTTGCGATTTCGAATGCCCACTTCGTGAAATTTCGTGAGCGAGAGTACTCGCGAATTACGTAAATAAATCATTCGGGTATTATCAGTAGTTTAGCAGAGGAAGGCAGACGATTTTTTCACACATGGGGCTTTAAAGCGATGTATTTGAAAGAAGCAAACTTGAAAAGCACAGCAGCAAAAGTATTAACTGTAAGGTGGTCCAAGAGGCAATAGAAAATTCAGATGAACACTGGACACGTTTGAATCCTCGGATCCAGAGTTGATATCAGGTGTTATGGAGAAGTAGGCATCTTTTGTCGACTAATAACACCTTCCTCGAATTTAAAAATGAAAATAAATAA
>BROG01000259.1:795000-916066 GCA_030159075.1 Atrina japonica | reverse complement strand
AGATTATTTGGTGGTGTCTGTCCTGTTGGGAAATAATTCCCAAATATGGCTGGTTAATTCAAAACCAAAAGTACCATTCGGTCTATTTTCAAAAATTAGGAATGCACAGGTTAAACATGACCCCATCAGGGATTTATCCAGGTATTCTAATTCACTACTGTAAAAGAGGGGAAAATGAGAGCAGAAGGATGAAAACAAGTGCCCGTAGGCACAAATATACTTGGGAATGTGGTGGCATGCCCCCACAGATAATGTTCAGATAAATGGAGCAAAATCCTGTATTCTGACAGCTTCTAGTGTATTTCAAGGCCAGAATAAAATAATTTTTCAGACAAAATATGAAACAAGAGGCCCAGTGGGCTTAATGGTCTCCTGAGCAAAACATAATTAGCTGACAATTTCCATCCTAGTGACATCTTTGTAGATCTTTGCATGTGAAACATTTTTGCTAAATTCACTTTCTCTCTATCTATTATACTTTTTGAAATAATGAGCAAAAACATGGGAAACTACTTGAAGGGTAGATAACTCTTAGAAGTGTTAACCTGACAATTTCCACCCAGTTTACTTATTTGTAGATCTTTGCCTGCAGATTATTTTTGCTTTTTTTTCACTTTCTCTCTATCTATTATACGTTTCATGATGTAAAAAAATAGCGAAAATCATGAAAAATCCACTTAATAGGGAAAAACTCTCATTAAGGGTCAACTTGATAATTTCGGCCCTACTGACTTTTTGCTTCTTTCACTTTCTCTCTATCTATTACACTTTTCAAGATAATGTCAAAAAACATCCAAAAACATAAAAAAAATCCACATACAGGTCAACATGACAATTTCCACCAAAATAAAATATTGGTAGATTTTTGCAAGCTGCAAGTTTTTTTTTCTAGCTTTAATAATTTTGGAGATACAAATGTACATGTATTTTATATCAAAAAATATCTGCTGACTCATTCAATCTATTTATAGCCATGGCAGCCATGTTTGGTCCTAGCCCCTTTTCATCTGCAAACTATGCAGTTTTACATGGTTATACTTCCTGTCTAGTTTGGTTCAAATTGGCCCAATGGTTCTTGAGAAGAAGTAAAAAATGTGTAATTTTTTTTAAAACAAAGTGCATATTTTCCATTTACCTTTGAACCCATGACCTTGAAATTTTGTCATAATGATCCTTAATTAATTTCTAACAATTTCTCATACAATTTCTCACATATCTTTGTGTACAAAAAGTCACTCAGTTTCGAGTTATTAAACAATTTGTAATACAATTGTACCCTGTGATGTACCAAGTTTTGGTTCTTTTTGGCCCCTTTTGAGGCCCCTATGGGTCCAAGCCCCTTTTCATTTGATGCAGCCTCAAATGATGATACTTCCTGCCAAGTTTAGTTGAAACTGGCCCATTGGTTCTTATATCAGTTGTCACATTCATTGGTAATCAACTAATCATTGATCATATAGAAACCAACAAATTGATTGTTCAACCATGTAATTAGAGTATTGTAAGTCTACATTCATATATATAAACATATACAGAGAGAGAGAAATTTAAAAAGCAATTGAATCACAATGTGACCAAATGTATATAAAGCTTATTCAGCTATATATATTGCTGGTACTATGTTCACTGTTCTTTTGCAAAACATTCAACTGAAGGCTCGTCAGAAGTGGGGGGGGGGGGGGGGCTCTTGGGAGCTTCATTCCTCTAATCTAAAGTCAGGGGATGATTAAAATTGTATTGTTATTACACATAGTTTCTTTTTGTCTGCAGTAAGTCAATAATAAACTGTCCTTTTATTGCAGTCCTCGTAAGAATTCCATTTCAACAGACCAAAACTGATTGATATGAAACAATAATTTCCACAATATTGTCATTAAGGTACAGTAAATTGGGATATTTGGCATCGCTAAAATTTGGCCATAAAATGAAGGGTTAGTTTTTGGTCAGTTAAATTCCGGCCATATATGTTTATGTCACATTTAGATTTGACCTATCATCAGATCTCAGTCTTGTCATGTTGTTTGAAATATCAAAATATCAAAAAGTACCAGTTGAATAATTAGAATTGATGCGTCACGACATTAGATTAAGTCCACACAGTTTTACTTCATAAACCCCATGTTTGTTAATCTATAAAACGCTAACAATTTACGGTATATTTATGAAGTAGATGGTTTCACAATTCACATTATTTTTCAGAAAATCTTATTTTTCAGTTAAAGGACTGATAGGAATCATAACACATTGAAAATGTGATTAAAGAGCACTTGATGTTTGACAAGCCTCTGGAAATTTGCACATTTCAGATACACAATGACAACCAATATAACTAATCAGCCTTTTATACCTGTTGTGGGACTTGTTTTCTGGTGAAACAATTACAAATGGATCTGCTGTGTAGGAAGATGAAGTGGGAATGTTTCAAAACATTATTTTTCACACATTTTTTTTATTCAAAGTTCAAAAGCTTTTTATCTTCCTACCTCAGCTTTAAGGATTGTTTTACATGTTTGGAAAAACATGGAATGTACATGCAATGGCTCATGAGACATTGCATGTACATTCCATGTTTTTTCCAAAAAAGAAAAACAACCCTTATATTTATATATATTACCATTTTCTGTGAAACTGTAGTCAGCCGGGTACGAAATTCATTCTATATAACTGACTTTGCAGCTGAATAGCTGTGCGTCCAGCATTTTTAGGGCATTAAATTTATTTTGTATAAAGAAACCCAAGAGACTCTTAAAACATACCACAGTGGGTGACAGACCGGAAATCAAACCCAGGACCTTCCGAACACTTGTAGGGCACTTTTACCAATTGTGCAATGGGGGATATCTATATATTATTGAAACCAGAAATAACATTGGGGAACATTTTTCTAGAATCACACAACTGATGATAATCAAAGTATTGAAAGTACTGAAATGGGTAGTTATTTTGGCAAATTCAAACAACTTCTATCTAACATATATGAAATGAAAATAAAACAAATTAATGTAGATCTTAAAATTAAAAAAATAACTTCAATTTCCAGTCTCTAAATAAATTAAAAATTAACAATCTAAATTTTATTTGTTGTATCTTCCACATCAACTTTAAATATTGTCTGTCGTGCATTAACACTCATTTCAAAATAAAACGTCGGCATTTATGGAGTCTTCTTAAATTTAAACGACATGACACTGGGAACAGGTAAAAAAAAATTTTCATAGCCAAAAATGGCTGTAATTTAAAGCATATTTTAGGGCTTGTATATCGAATGTAAACAATCCTATTTAGGGCTATTACCGTGGTACATGAACATATACTCTGCCTTGACTAAATAAACAACCAAATATCGTTCTTTATCTAGTATTAATTAATATAAATAACTGTACAGGGTGAAACAGACAGTTTATCCCATGAATAATTTTTCATCAACATAATTCGGGCCTATAGTCGTATTGTAGCAAAACGATCTATCACCAACTTCACTTGTAGACATCAACACTTTTGGTAATGGATAAAACCAGCCTTAGATTTTTCAAGTTATTGTGTACCCAAGTCATGTGATATCAACAAAATCGGGGGCAGTCAGCATGGCATTTTTCTGTGAACTCGTATACGTTGTGCTGACTGCCTGTTCAATTATTCAAATGTCTCATTACCACTGCCTCACAGAAGGGTGTAAAGTGGAGAAGAAAATGTATTGATACATGTAGTCTGTTCGTTTATTTGTTTTCTCAGCAAAACAGAACAAGAAATTGCATGAGTTGAAAAACTTCAGCGGGCTGACTTCTAGTAGTTATACATCACAGATACGTCAAATTATAAAAACTGGGACATACCAAGTGTGAAAACTGTACAAAGTCGCATATAAGTTGTACACTAAACATAATTTTATACAAATGTATATAGATTAATTTAATTTGCATTGAGTACCAGAGACAGTGGTAAAAATTGGTGACGCATATCAATTAGCTGATGAATTGTCATCTTGGTAGTTGTTAATGCAATGTTAATTAAACTGGAAGCCATGCTGCCCCCACCGGAAATGGCGAATCACAACAAAGTATGACAAACTGGGAACGTTTACGTTACGAACCAGGATCCTTTTAAGGACAACTCAAAACGTTCAATGTTCGAGTTACCTCCCTTTGCGATATCAATACACACATTATACAAGAGACCGTCCGCTGAAATTGAGCAGTCGCTGGTTATGTAAGGCATGTGGTCATCATATAGGGTGTATAAATAAAGGTAATATGCATGGAAATCTCATTAAGGCAGGTTATGTATAGGGATTAGTTCACAAACAGTTTAAAAATGGACAGGAACTTTCACGCGCCATTTGCATAACAAGCACCTCCTACTCGATGCTATCCCCTCTATTCTGCTTTTATTTTCATTTTTCCATGGACTAGAAAACATACATATTCTTGAGAGTTCAACAGAAATTAATTTAGCTTAATGTTGGTATCAGCGATATGTAATTATTTCTATTTACATCACTGTATGCTTGAAGCTCACTAGCTGTCAATATAAATATGATGAATGGCGGAGTAATACAGGCTCAACATCACTGGAATCATATATAGTGGAATTCCATATTTATAAATAGATTGATGATGTTCAGTTGAAACTAACTACAAATCGTATTGTATAATTTCGAAAGGCAGAATTAAGTAGAATCATGTGGTATTTCATTTAATGATTATTTAAACTAGGTTTAATTTCATTTACACCAAAATATTTGACTTTTCTGTGAAAGTTGAATTCTTGAGTTGGACTATATTTTGTGAATGCAACCTCCATGACCTCTTCATTGCTAACAGGATAGCCCTCGATGAAAAGTCGAAGTAAACCCATAATAGGTTGTTATTACATAACTCATAATAAATCCAGGATCATAACGGTAATCCAGGCTAACTTTTTTAGGCTAAAGTTTCCTATTAGATTTAAATGCCCTGTGTTTTTTGGTTATTTTGGTCTCGCTAAAATTTGGCCACTTTGGTCTTCAAATGATGGGTTATTTTTGTTTCAAGTCTAACCTGCCTAAGCTATCAATTTCAACATTTACCTTGCTTATTTCCTAACTTGCTTCACCCTATACAGTGACCACCTGCTCTCTGCCACGAGTGATGATTCAAATTCAGCTGACAGTCACTTGTTTACTTCATATTATAACCACAAAGAAAGGTAACTTGAATGTCGAAAGTCACAATTTTCAAATCTTGTTTCGTAGTGTGTTTACAAAGCAATTATCACAACTCAAAATAGAATTATAAATATATCGAGGGATATAAAGTTAAAGCTTTTATAATGTTATGTAGTGTGTTTACAAAGCAGTTATCATAACTAAAAACAGAATTATGAGTAGATGGAGGAATATAAAGTTAAAGCTTTTATATTATTGGCCTGTTAAAGAATAAAGATTCATTTTAAACAGAAACAATAGCCTCAACAACAAAAATTGGTAGTGAGTTGTAAACATAATATGATATACAGCAGGAGTTACAGACATGAAAACAAAGCATAATTCGAAAATGGTAAACCTTAATATAATGGCAAACCCGTTATACCACCAAGATTAAGGAAAAGAAAAGGTGGCGGTATAATGGTATATAACTGTATTTTGATATTGTCTGAATTAATTATAACTTAAGATGTTTTTTTTTTTTTTATAGATTTCATGCTAAAGAAATGGCAGCTTCAGAAAGGGAAAATGTGGCACTAGCAGTTCATAATATCTTGGAAGTAAATGGCTTATCAGAGTTTGCAACATCTCTGCAAAAATCAAATGTTTTATATCAAATGGATCAATTTACTGAGCTTTTTGTCTCACCATACAAAACCTCTGGGATCAATGTACAAGCATGTGGAAGTTCCCAAGAGGGAATGTTATTTCTGTATTTAGTGTTTGGTCTAAAAGCAGACATAGATATACTATTTATTCTCCGTAAAAGCAAAGCTTATGAGGAAAGGACAGTGGTCACTTCCACAGATGAATACCAGTACTTTATACAGAACTGTGAGGACTACCCCGGGTACGTCACTCTCCAACTAGTGAAGGAAGGAAGCATGATGTATGCCTACTTATCAACTTATTTTGGTACATATGATACAGGAGATGATGGTCAGATGTATTTATTAAATGTCTTCAAAGACAAAGTAGCAAATCTTTTTGCTTTGGCTGATATAAACAATATTTATCAATTACCCAAAGCCCTACCATTAACTGGTACACATCATCAGGGCCCCTCTGTTGAACATAACTTAGTAGGAGCAACACTTGGTGTAAACAATGGTTTTGAATTGGACAAAACTGATGTTGTCTATGCCATCCCTTGTCCTCAATGGCCATCAATTGCTAAGGAATGGATTACTAGAGAAAGGAAATATGGATGGCCTACAAGTGATTTGATCACTAAGATTAAGAGTTTAGGTGCTTGCTTAGTTCCTATGGGATACAAAGGGAGTTCAACAGAGAGACTTCAATGGAAGTATAGTTTTTCTCATTCAGAAAAACATTTAATATGGTCATTAAATGCAGTTCAATTCAAGTGCTATGCAGTCTTGAAACTCGTCAAGAATTTTGTTCTCACGCCAGTGCTTGGTGACATCATCTCTTCATATATCATAAAGACATCATTACTATGGACAGTAGAGGGTACACCTTCCAACATCTGGCAACCACAAATGTTATTGGACTGTACCAAAAGGTGCTTGATTAGGATAAAAAACTGGGTTACAAAGGACTTCTGTCCCAATTACATAATGAAAGAGTGCAATTTGCTTAGAAATCGTTACACAGAAAATGAGAAAGGTCTGGTCTTGAACTCACTGACAGACCTCATTGAGAACTTGGAGAACAGAATCTGCCATATACCACCAATCATGAAAGAACTACAAGAAACATCTGTACAGCAACTGGCAAGAGAAAATACCATTTCTATGAGAGTGTTGGAAAATCTATCAGATGACTCTGAAGTTGTACATAAAGTTATTTGTTTAATTCACAGCATGAACATGGACAATGTTATCCCCTCCCACTATGGTGCATGTAAACAAAGTGACAATATACAAAACACAATGTCTCAATTGTATACAAAAATTCACACTTTAGCATCAAACTTGGGATCTAATATGCCTCACTTTAATTTGTGTGTATTGCTTACAGGAAAGCTGATCCTACTGTCTGCCATGCATCAACTTTCAAGATATGACAGGAAAAATAGACAGATTTATAAACTGTTATCTCAAATGAAAAGGCTCTGTCTTCCAATTCGAAATTTGAAATTCCTGGCCAACTTGCTATACTTAGCAAATTTCTATCTTAAAATGAATGAATGTCGTAGAACTTTGAAAATTACAAAAGAAATAGTAGAGTACTTCCAGACACATTCATATATCAGGATAGATCATAACAAAGTATTGTGTAAATCAAACATTATTGAGGCAGTTCTTCAAGTTCTTCAGACTTCTGCAGATTATGATTCAAATGAATTGAATGATAACTGTACAAATATACTTGTGAATGATGTTCACTTTGCATTTGTGGAATTTCCATATCTTCCACAACCAATTCAGTTTGAACTTCTATGTAGGGAAAAGACTGGACAAGACACAAATGCATTAATGAGACCTCCTGAAGAATTTATAACTGCCATAGACCCTCTTGTTTACACATCTTTTCTTCAGTTTTGGTGTCATCGTCAACTTCAAAACAATGCCGAACAGTTGATGGCCATCAGACACCTCAGAGAAAGATGTGAACATGCTATGACAACACACAAGGACATAGCATGGAACCTGCTTGGTTACTGTTACCAGGCAGTGGGACAGAACCAGGATGCATTCTCTGCATTTTACCATGCCTTGAAACACAAGCCAAAGAGTCATGCCAGCCTGTTGTACATGGCAATCTTACTTAATGACCTTATCTGGGAAGAGTGGAGTAAAATATACTGAAATACCTATAGAAACTGTGCTCTTAAAGGCTGTTTGTTTGTTTGTTTGTTGTTGTTTAACGTCCCACTCAAGAATCTTTCACTCGTATGGAAGACTAATGTTTACTCACATTAACATTCTATAAATTTGATTACATACTGATTTCAAGAAAACAAAATTTCTGTACGCAATGTCTCCAAAACATGTTGAATATATCTTATTATTTTTAAGTGAAAGCACAACAGGTAAAACTTTTGTTATTCCCAGGTTTAATGGATCTCATTTTAAAATATATGTTGAGACTTGGTAAAGTTTTCATTCAGAAAACAAGAAATTAATCACACTTCCAAACTTTGAAAAACTCATTTAAGAAATTATCAAGAAAACAGATTTATGGTCAGTTTATTAGTTTCCAAGGACCGTAACTCTTGAACAAAGTAGCGCTTTGACAGTGTTTGTTGATTTTAAAGGGGCTAATCATTTTAATGACAGAATTAGTCAAATCTTAGATAAAATAACATACAATGGTTCCTCATCCTATATATATACAGTAAAACCTGCTATAGCAGCCACCTGTATATAAGGATTACCTGTTTATAAAGGCCAGTTTTTTCAAGTCCTTTGACAGCATACTTCAACTAAATTGAACCTGTGTATAAGGGTCACCTGCATATAAAGGTCAATATTTTCTGGTCCCTATATACAGGTTTCACTGTATTTCAAAACAGTACATGCATTTCACTCATTTAAACACCCTACCCTCATTAGTTTACAAGTATTTCATAAGTGACCATCCAAAAACAAAGAATGATAAAAGCAATATTAGACAAATTTGACCTCTAACCCTGATTAATAAAGTCTAATCATGCATCCATAATTTATAGAACTTGGTCAAAGGTTTACCTATTTATCATCTGGCTCCTCCGTCATTAGATTTCTTTATGGAACTAGCCTACCTATTCTAAGTCCCAGAGCCATTTTCCTACATCTTTACGGCAAGAATGCTGTTTTTTTTATTGATTCAGGTTGTTGGTACTTTTTTTTTTGTCTCACTAAACACTTACATTGAGAAGTCGCCAGTCGAATGTGACATTCCAAAACTTTTGACCTGTGCTATGGACATATATGCCATTACAGTGAGGATTCTTTAATATGTGCCCCTGTCATAACATTAGACCTGTGTTTTATTTCTATCCTAATGACCTTTAGAGTTTTCTGTCCATGCCAAGTGCTTGGAGAAATAAAAATCACTACTTTTCTTTACCCCTCTGTATGACCCAGTGTATCAACCAATTCTTTCCCCTCCTGAAACTTTCCACAGGAAAAACTGGCTGGCCAATTCTTTTCCCTGTGGAAAATTGCTAGCCTATTCTTTCCCCAGGAAAGATACTGGAAAACTAATTCTTTGCCTGGCAGAGATTTTGAACTGAAAAGGGAAAGAATTTGCAAGCAAATATTTTCCTCCAGAGAAAGAACTGACCACCTACATTGTAATAATTCCCCTGGGAAAGCAAATTCTTCCCCAGGGAAATTTTTAGATGGGGAAATAATTGGCTACTACACCCACAGCATGAACTGAACTCAGTCACTAGAATGCTGATTTTTGGTTCTTTTCTTTTGGGGGAAGAGGGGTATTTTTGTTTGTTTTTTAGGTTTTGGGGGGGGGGGGGTTTCTGTTTTCCATTGTTGACTTTTTTTTACAATTCTGCATAAATATATTAAATTTTAATGTCATATAAATATATTCATACTTGTTGAAGTATTATCACCAGTTTATTATATGAATTACATGTACAAAATATTTCTCTTGTCAATATTCATGAAAAAATGCACCTTTGATAATACACATATCAAAACTGTTATGTAAACAACATGTTACTTTTTGGAGTTGGGTTTTACTAGATTTTTCTAAGTATGTACAGTCACATGCAATGTCACTTAATATATTATTATAATACAACTGTTTATGTAACTTTCCAGTTTAGACAACTGGGATCTTTCAGAGATTGTTTCCATCAAAAACCACTGACTGATCTTAAGGATAATCAAATCACAAAAGAAATAATTAAGTGGTCATTCTTTAAGTTTATTTATTTACATACATTAAAAAAAATCAATTTTTTTCACCTCAATCTTATAAAGAAAATATATATATATATATATCTCACAAACTGTTGGGAGGAAATTTGTTCATTAATTTTTGTGAAAATTTTCATCAAAATAAGTAGAAATAAAAGTGGTTTTAGTTGACAGTTATTTATTTTAATCTTTCTCTGTGTATTTTATACCCTGGCCAAATTCTGCACCTTTACTAAGACACAGTTGGTAAGTTATTACAAAGTCAAGCTTTAGATGAAGTGCTACAAGTATTGACCTGTGCTATGGTGTGATGCCAATACAGTTAGGTTCTTTCATGGGACCTCAGTTTTAAGTCTCATCTAAAACACCTGTGACTTTCACTCCATATGCAAGCCACTACCATTTTTAAAGTCTCCTATAAATAGTAGAATCAACAATATGCATTTTAAATTCAACCTTTAATTATCATTCACAGGAAAGGAAGCATTATCCATCATGATGTAGTGGTTTGAGCATCATGCTTTAATACATGAAGCCTCTTCTTTCTAGTCTAAAAGTAGGTTAAAGCCCTGTTGGAACTTAAGCTTAATTTGTGAGAAAATTTGCCAGTTTACTTGCAGAGAACCAAAGGTCTTTTCCCAGACGCATTAATATTGTACATACAGGTTTTCCTCACAATGACACTAAACACTGGTTGTCACCGCATAGCTGAAAAATTGTAAAGTGTAGCAAAAAATATCATTAAAAAGCAAAAGAGGCTTAGAAGAAGCTTTTTATGAACGTTTTGTGGCACATTTATGCTTTACACATAGGATTAATGTCACCAGTCAGAAACTGGAAGCTTTTTAAATGATTTGTTTGTTGTTTATTGTTGTTTAACCTCCCACTCAAGAATATTTCACTCATATGGAGACGTCACCAAATGCCGGTGAAGGGCTTCAAATTTTGGCATATGCTCGGCACTTACTGCCATTGAGCAGTGAGGGTTCTTTAACGTGCCAACACCTACTGTGACATGGGACCTTGGTTTTTACTATCTCATCCGAAGGACAGGAAACCAACCTGCCGCCGGCTGTAACTCAAGTTACACAGGACGAAAAAAGCAGTTTCCACAAAACTGAAACTTGGCGGAACCTGAAGTTGAAGTTTCCTGTATAGTTTCCGTGAAAACCACAATTAAGTTTCTGCAGTTAAACTTGGGGTTTCCGCAGTTTTCTGCATGCGGAAACATACTGGATTCATGAATAGCCTTAGTGTACGCATGCAGAATCTGTATGGAAACATGAAGTTTCCGCGTGGTAACTTGACGGAAACCACTCAGAAACTAAGGTTTCCAGCAAGTTTCAACAATGCAGAAACTGTAAATTTTGTGCAGTGTTACTGTAACAGAAAAGACAACAACAAAACAGGTGGGATCAGTCAACAAGTCCCAACCAGAGGCTCAGACATTTATTTGAGATATGTTGACCCATCTCATCAGTCTGATATTTTTCTATCTGGATCTATAAGTGGAGCTAGATTCTTTTTCTCGCCCCTTGAAATCCTACTTCTTTTTGTTAAAATCATGAATTTATTGTTATCTTTTTTAGTTGCCACATCACTCACCATCTGTTCATCTGCCAATCTTATTAAAAATTTATCGCTCCTGCTTTCTGACATGTTGCGTAGTATAGAGGAATTAACGCAATCCGCTATAGGGTAACGTGCAGTAGACCTTGTGAATGTGTCATTTTTGACCAATGAAAAAGTGACTTACACATCCTTGTAAGCAATCTAATGGCAAAGAGATGTAAACATTTATAACATTATAAACAACACGGAGCCCAGAAACAGAATTACTTTCATAACGTTGGATAGATTCAAATCACCAAATATATTCCGATGGACTTTTGTGGACTGACGGTTTCTTTTTCATAAAATAAATTTCATCTCTTTGCCATTCAATTAGAGTAGCGATACAGTGTTCCAGATCAGTGGTTCCAGACAAAATTTTACAGTTCTCAGTAAGAAATGGAATCAGATTATCCCAGATGCACAAAAAAGGTGTAACTCATAAAATTGTAGGAAGTTAAACAGAAAAAAAAGGTATCTCAACTGTGCACCAAAGGATGAAAGAATTGACCGTGAAGGGTGAACCACTTATACCCCTGATGTTTATCATGGTACATAAAAATAGTAGTGTAACATGTAAAGTAACTCCAAGCACATAAAAGTAACACTTCACTAGGCCCTAAATATGAATGGTGCGAGATAGAGATGCTCACATACCTGGTTTATATGTTTTCACTCATGGTGTACAAGCAATCATTAACCAGCATTTTCATCTAGAGACACATTTGGACTGGTATAAGCCATTGATTTACAGAAGAGTCCATTGTTTTCCAGGGGATGATGAGTTTATATCATTGGTTAATGGAACGTGTTACAATTACTTTCATCATTGATACGGGCACAATTGACACTCACAAGGCAATGGCTATATCTCTTTATGTATTCCTATAATAACTAGGTTTCTTTGTTTGTTTGATTGTTGTTTTACATCCCATCAAGAATTTGGGTGATGTTCTACATATTTTGACCTGTGCTATGGACTGACGCCAATGCAGTGAGGGTTCGTTTACGTGCCACGCCTTCTGTGACCTCAGTTTTCAGTCTCATATGAAAAGCTTCCGACTATCACTTCATATGGCTAGTGCTTGGTGAAGGAACAGTCACTACCATTCTTTTGTATGACCCGGTCTGGGAATCGAATCCTTGCAAGTAGAACACTCTACCACTAGACCACCGCAAGCAGTAATATCTAAGTTCAGTGGTAGTAAATACATTATATGCTCTAATTTTGTTACAATTGTTTACCCTAAAGATCAAAACAAAACTCAGATTCCCAAATGTTATTAGACTGCAAAATAATATAGTAAGCTAAGGTAAAGCACTATTTCCTCCAGAATCCAGGTGCAGACTGAACTGAAAATATTGAAGACAAAGCCCTCCCCCCTTTCCTAGATTTTTTTCCCAGAATGACACATATAACTACATCTATAGCTGTACATACAGGTGTGAGAGTTATCATTATCAGTTTAAAGTTATAGTCCTTTTGCTCTTTATTGAAACTGGGGTTTAGTAATTTTTTGCAAAGACTACATAAGTTATATATTTAAAGTGCTAATCATTGTTATTTTAAAGGTTATATATAATTAAAAATCAATTTTAATTGCATCAAACAATTCAAGGGGAAAAGTTCCCATTTAATAATAATGTAAGATTTCTTTCCAATTTCAAGAAAAATTAAGTGGGTGTAAATCCAATATATTAAACAGCCATAATACTGTAAATATAAACAGTTTTTAAACCACATGGTCACCTAAAAATAGTCAGTGTGCCTGCTACTTATATGCAATTCCCATCAGGTATGAAAATATATAGATCCCTTGATTCAATACCATTTTGTCATAATATCCAAAGGATGCAATTAAATTTATATATATATAGGATAAACACATATTTTAAAATAGGAGAACATGATTCAATTCACATTTTATACATGTATGCATGAATAGGCCTAACTCATCACACACTTAATTCATGCACTGGTCAATAAGGGATCATCTCACAATTGCAAGTCAACACGAGTTTATTTAATTATGATACAATCCCATGTCAGTCTAGCTGTCATATATCCCAGAGTTTCCTATTTGCATACGACCTACTTATGCATAAATCAGAAAGAATTATGGGTGCTATTTTATCAACTGTGCATTTGCCCACACAAACTATTACAAAATTTTGTATTGCAGTTAATGGGTAAAATTTTTGGTTGCAAACCAAAAATTTGCATATTCACAATTCAGTTATGTATGGTAAATTTAAAAACATTGCTGTAAAATTCAAATTTGATGATTAAGTGTAATTCAAGTAATTTAACAAAACCCCAGTCTCAATGGAGAGCAAACGGACTATACACACAATAACTAAGGTAAACAGGACATACCTGTAGCTGATTACAGGTAATTCACAACAGATCTCAACACACCTTACATAAACATGATAAAACATTATATCCGGAAGACAAATTCAAACAATGTGACTTATATAAGGGGACTAGACACTAGATTTTCAGGTAAGAAAAATAATTAATGAACAATTCAGTTCTTTCATTTTATGTTTTAATTTTTCCCCAATGATATGATTCGGATAGAAAACAATACTATCTGACTGAATAAGAATGACCATTAAAATGTTCCAAAGGTGAATCAGAGTATTTTGCACAGATGCACAATGTATAGTACTTTAAAAATTGATAAGAATTGATTTTCAAGGCCTTCACTTATAAAAACCTCTTTGATGTGAGCATGTCTGAAATTAAAGAAGTCAATTTTTCCTTGTTTCTTGACAAGAACACTGTCTGACATGACCATACACAAAGTGAAAGATAAGTCAAGTAATCAGTTACTCTGTTCCCTTCAACCCTGCAGACCATAATAGACTAATCTAAGAAAATAAAAAAGAGCATACCATTTTGATACCAAGGGGTGAAAGGGTTAAGTTTAAAGACAAAGTAAAATCAAGATCTTTGTGAGTAAGGAACACAGTAAACAACTGGGTCAAGGCTAATTTGGAGGCACCACATCAAAACAATAAGAGAATTTCAAGTTCACGTATTGTCTACTATCATTCTAGATTTTTCATGCTGCTATCACATGACTTTTAGTCCTTGCCACTTCTGCTTTATGTAAGAACTTTCAAAATGGTCATTTGGTTTCACTTTTTGGCCTGAGACACATATCCTGTATAAGTGATAATTTTAGCCAGACGAAAAATTCAGCATTTTGTCCTGAAAATATGGTATATAATTTTAGCGAAAAGTAATATTAGAGATTTTACAATTGAAAAATGATAAATTTTATATACGATGAGGAATGAAGTGTTAGCGATATTCAATTTTAGTGACTTCAACAACCTCGCTAATAATGCCAAAATTGAATTCTTGCTAAAATTTCTTCTGATACTGTATGTAACTCAGGTTTCATTTTAATGCCATTTTGCCTCAGATGACCGATAGTTTTGTTGACAGTACATTTATATTAATATATTGAAAGGAATCACTTGAAGATCATTTTGTCCACTGTTCATCATATTGTGTGATCTTGAATGTGTGTCAGTAGACTCAAGGTCTAGATATGATTTTATGACTCTTCTGATTCTTCTGCACAATCAATAAAATCTCTCTCTCTCTCTCTCTCTCTCAAATTATTTCTATCTTTTATTTATCTATTGCTATGATTTTATAATTTTCTTAGGAGTTTTTATTACAAAACATGTTAATATACATTTTAATGTCATTTTTCACTTTAATTTGAATTCAGGTTATAAAAAATTACATTCATGTTTTTTTTTCTAAATTTTGAAAGATCCCAACATAAATGACAGAAATGGAATCCTCGGAAAAAGAAGATGTTGCACTAGCAGTTCATAATATTTTGGAAGATACTGGACTATCAGAGTATGAAATAACCCTGCTTAGATCAAATTCATTATATATAACAGAGAAACTTTGTAAAATGTTCCTAATGCCATATGAATTTATTGGTGGCCAATTACAACCATGTGGAAGTTTTCAAGAAGGGATGCTACTTCTGTATGCAAGTTTTGGTCTAAAAACAGACATAGATATGCTATTCATTCTCCGTAAAAGCAAAGCTTATGAGGAAAGGACAGTGGTCGCTTCCACAGATGAATACCAGTACTTTATACAGAACTGTGAGGACTACCCCGGGTACGTCACTCTCCAACTAGTGAAGGAAGGAAGCTTGGTATACTTTTATCTCTCTACTTTTTACGGTCCTTATGAAAGAGGAGATGACAACCACAATTATCTATCAAATTTTATAAAAGACAAAATAGCAATGTTTGGAGCTTTAGCTGATATACACAACATAGTACAATTATCTGATCTATTTCCACTTATAGGAACACATCACCAAGGTCCCTCCATTGAACATAACTTAGTAGGAGCAACACTAGGTCAAACCAATGGTTTTGAATTGGAAAAAACTGATGTTGTCTATGCCATCCCTTGTCCTCAATGGCCATCAATTGCTAAGGAATGGATTACTAGAGAAAGGAAATATGGATGGCCTACAACTGATTTGATCACCAAGATTAAGAGATTAGGTGCTTGCTTAGTTCCTATTGGATACAAAGGGAGTTCAACAGAGAGACTTCAATGGAAGTATAGTTTTTCTCATTCAGAAAAACATTTAATATGGTCATTAAATGCAGTTCAATTCAAGTGCTATGCAGTCTTGAAACTTGTCAAGATTTTTGTTCTCACACCAGTGCTTGGTGACATCATCTCTTCATATATCATAAAGACATCATTACTATGGACAGTAGAGGGTACACCTTCCAACATCTGGCAACCATCAATGTTATTGGACTGTACCAAAAGATGCTTGATGAGGATAAAAAACTGGGTCACAAAGGACTTCTGTCCTAATTACATAATGACAACGTGCAACTTGCTTAGAAATCGTTACACAGAAAATGAGAAAGGTCTGGTCTTGAACTCACTGACAGACCTCATTGAGAACTTGGAGAACAGAATCTGCCATATACCACCAATTATGAAAGAACTTCAAGAAAATTCTGTGCCAGAACTGGCAAGAGCAAATGCTGTTTCTATGCAACCCAATCAAAACCTGTCATCAGATCCAGAGTTTCATAAGTTCTTGTCATCTGGCTATGGTGTTTTACATAGCGTAGTGATTGATATGTTAGTTCCTTCACACTATGGATATTGTATAAAGAATAACAATGACCTTCCAAATGCTATATCTCTACTATTTATGAAAATTCAAAATGTAGCATCAGATGTGGACTTCGACAATAAGTTTGACTTTAATCTAAGTGTACTGCTGACGGCAAAGATGGTTGTACTATCAGCCATGCTTCAACTTTCAAAATGTGACAGAAAAAACAAACAGATTTATGATCTCATATCTAAAATGAAAAAACTGTGTCAGCCAGTTGGAAAGGTGAAATTCTTAGTAAACTTGCTATACCTGGCAACTATCTATCTTAATATGAATGAATTTCACAGAGTTATAGAAATAACAAATGAAATACAGCAGTACTTCCAGAAACATTTATATATCAGAGCAGATTATACCAAGGCATTATGCCAGTCAAGTATTGACGATGCGATTAAACAATTTTGTGAAAACTATGATTCTCAAGAATCGAGTGTCCTTGTGAATGATGTACACTTTGCATTTGCAGAGTTTCCATATCTTCCACAACCAATTCAGTTTGAACTTTTATGTAGGGAAAAGACTGGACAAGACACAAATGCATTAATGAGACCTCCTGAAGAATTTATAACTGCCATAGACCCTCTTGTTTACACATCTTTTCTTCAGTTTTGGTGTCATCGTCAACTTCAAAACAATGCCAAACAGTTGATGGCCATTAGACACCTCAGAGAAAGATGTGAACATGCTATGACAACACACAAGGACATAGCATGGAACCTGCTTGGTTACTGTTACGATACAGTGGGTCAGAATCAGGATGCATTCTCTGCATTTCACCATGCCTTGACACACAAACGTAAGAGTCGTGCCAGTCTGTTTTACATGACTATCTTACTTCACAAACTGACCTGGGAAGAATGGAATAAGGTATACTGAGAAGGTTATAAGATCCATTGACCTATTACAGCTATCAAGTGAAAACTTCATAAGAATTTCAGTACAACGGAACCTGTCTTGTGAGACCACTGTCATAAAAGACAACCTGTGTTGTGAGGCCACTGTCATAGGAGACCACCTATATTGTGAAACCACACTCTGGAATCCACTTAGTTAAAACCTCTTTTGAGTGACCATCTAGAAGGGTGGAATTTTTTAACATTACCATGGTCAATACGTGACTTACACAATGGTAAGTTAGACATCTGGAGGCCCATACTTAAAAATTTAACTTCTATAGAACATTGTTTAAATGCAAACAAAGCATTCAAATAACTTTAATTCATCATAAAAGATATCTAACAATCAAAATGTAACATAAAATTTTTCATTGTTCACCGTTTTTTCTTTTTCTTTTTTTTGGCAGGGGTGGGGGTATTGTTTTTTCCTTTTTAATGGTCATAGTTGTCACCATCAACAGAACAGTCATATTGAAATTAGAGGTTATGTTCCAGAAATCAAAATTTCATTTTATCAAATGATAACTGCTGAAAATGAATTATAACACAAAGAAATAAACAATTTATGTGAAAATACTTTTCATTTAATAAGAATGTTCACTGACATTTGGTGTACTTCTTCTAAAATAAATCTTTTCAAGGACTGTTCAAAGACTACACAAGAATTCAAGGATTTTATAAGGCCTGTTTGAACTATATAATCTGTCTATTCTGTATCTTAAATATTCCAATATTCACTTTAATCTGATCAAATAGTTTGGTACCAATATATTTTAATATACCTGTATATACATGATATATACACATTTTTAGCATACACTTGTATCTTTATATATTATATAATCTTTTGTACCCAAAAATTCCAAACATAAAACCTTGTCCCCTAATGATAATCACACAATTACTTAAATGGACATCCTGTACAGTTGTAAACTGAACTCAATTCATGTTTATCTGTGGTCATTTTAAAACAAGATAAATAAGAGTCGCTTGATGCAGTGTTAGAATTTCCCGAGAACGTGGAGAACTTTTCCTTGGAATATGACAACTAAAGCATTCCAACAGTGTAGTGCATGATTGAAACTTTTCTTGGTAAGAAACAGTGAGTGAAGTTTCAATCCACCCTTGATTGTTTACTCAAAAATTGGCATGTTCTCTGTATGTGTTCTGACATAAAATGTTTGTAAATGTAATGCAAATACACCAAAAGATACAACTGCTTTGAAAACAAGTATTTCAATATCACTATGAAATATATGGGTGTTATAACAATACACATAGTGGAATACAGCATATATCTATGTTTATTCTGTTCAAATAAAAATCATCTACAATCCAAACTCTGTCTATTCCAAATATTTCCATTGGTCCCACGGCAATCCTGAATAGACATATTTTAATGTGTTACATCAGCACTGAGTTAGAGTTTATTTAGTCGGAGAATATTTTCATCTTCAGCTAACAGTGAAATGACAAAAGTTGACATAGTGAAGTTTTACCACATTTTCATGTGTTAAGAGATTCTTGCGTTTTATGCTGACAAACTTATTCAACTGAATTAACAGATCTATTGATTTTGTAATTTCATAATACATTAAACAAGAAACCGCTAAAGGTGGTATGGTCGAATTTCAGGGCCTTGACAGAAATTGAAAACAAGTATAAAGTCTGTATCTCCTTCCATTGCCAAGAATTTACTTCAACCTGAAACTTTAACCAAAATGTTGATCCTCACCCCCATACAACTTTGATCCATCCCCAAAAATTCAAACCCACATAATTCAATTGCACTTTTCACAGGTAACCTAAAAGCCAAGTATGGTATAAAGTCTATACCTTTATCCATTGTTGACCCCCATTACCTCTTTGATCCATTCCCAAAAATTCAAACTGACATCATTCAATTGCACTTGTCATAGGCCAAGATTGAAATATGTACCTCTATCCATTACAAAGAATTTGCTTCAACCTGAAGCTTTAACCCAAAATTTTTATCTCCACCCCCATTAACTACTTTAATCCATCCCCAAAATTCAAACCCGCATAATTCAATTGCACTTGTCACAGGTAACCTACAGGCCAATTGTGAAGTCTGTACCTCTATCAATTGCTGAGAATTTGCTTCAATCAAAACTTTAACCAAAATGTTGATCCCACCCCAATTTCTTAACTACTTTGATCCACCCACCAAAATTTAAAGACAAAGGTTGTGATTGATAGTTCTCATCAAGGTCAACTTACGTGTGAAGTTTCAAAGAGATATCATCTATGGTCCTAAACTCAAGAGCAAAAACAAATTGTTGAAGATGACAGTCCAAACAGTCACACACAGTTTACTACAGACAATGACCTCTGAGAAGATTCATATTTGTAAATGTACTCCTACCTTTTCCACTTTTGGTGGACTTTCAGCTTGTGGTATTTTTTCATCTACTTCGGTCAATACTTTGGCCACCCCTCTTATTCTTATGTCATCAACAATGATTGGACGATGAGGCAGTGTGAATCCAAATTCTTGTTTGTATCTAAAAACATGGAATGCTGAATCTCAGAAGCATCATATACATGTATACATATACATTATGACTTAAATCTAGACAATAATATACATTTAGTGCATCACATGATAAATCCTAGGAATTTCATTGGATAATGTCCTCGATAATACTATGGAATTGACGTCATCTAATATTTTTGCTGAATGGATGACGTCATCTAATATTTCTGATGAATGGAATTGACGTCATCTAAATGGAATTGACGTCATCTAATATTTTTAATGAATGGAATCACTGTCATCTAATATCTCTGATGAATGGAATTGACGTCATCTAATATTTTTGATGAATGGAATTGATGTCATCTAATATTTTTGATGAATGGAATTGACGTCATCTAATATTTCTGATAGTTCTGATGAATGGAATTGACGTCATCTAATATTTTTAATGAATGGAATTGACGTCATCTAATATTTTTAATGAATGGAATTGACGTCATCTAATATTTTTAATGAATGGAATTGACGTCATCTAATATTTCTGATGAATGGAATTGACGTCAATTAATATTTTTGATGAATAGAATTGACGTCATCTAATATTTCTGATGAAGAGAATTGACGTCATCTAATATTTTTGATGAATGAAATTTCATTTAGAAAAGTAGTTCCAGTGGAATTTCTGTATCCAACCACCGTGTAATACAGCTTTACATACTGCTTGGGCATCATGTGATGCACTAAACCTTTAAATGACTGTTTAGGTGGGTACTATGCTCTCACAGTCTTGCTTTGGAAAGCAGAATAGTGACCTTGCTTTCACTCAGGCACTATTTCTTTCCAAAACAACAGTCTCATTAATAGGTAATTATTTCCTGGGTGTTTGGGCAATAGTCAAACTACTGTCCCTTAGCAATACAGACAATGGTTTCCCACAACTTCCTTGATGCCTCAGGACTATATTTTGACTGCTCCCAATCATCCATGAAATAAAATCCAATAATAAAAGATATATAAATAAACTATTGATCTAAATAAACTGAAGCTGTCTTGTTCATAACAAAAAGTGAGACCTGGCAATTTGAATTGTTTAATGAGTGACATAACAGCTGGGAAACTGTCCATTACGCTGAAGTGAAACAGTTATGTTATCAGAATTTTTTGCTAAATAATCAGCCATAACTTTGAAAAAGTCCAAAATGAGATAACACAGTGGAATTCCCCCAAAACCAAATCTCACTGAAACTGGTGATTTTGGTCGGTTCTTGGATGTTGATTATAGGGCAATAATTCTGGTCCAATTCCAGTTTAAAAAACACACACACACACATATATATATATATATATATATATATATATATATATATATATATATATATATATATATATATATCTCACAGCAAACACAGGTCTATTTATGTTTTTTATATTTTCTGGTTTCTTGTACAGTGAAACTTGTATATAACAACCTCCATAGGGACACAATAAAACCAGTCTTTACAGGGAGGTGGTCTTTATATAGAGGTCGATTTGTACGCAAATGGTAATATTGGGGAAAGCAAAACATGGTCATTGTGACCAGCTGGTCTTTATACACAGGTGGTCGCTAAAACAGGTGTTACTATGCTTAAATTTTTTTATAACCTATTCAGAATTTACCATTTTTGTTCAATCATTAACTATTTCAAAATGTATATGGAATTCACAGATAAAATATAAAAAGTCTCAGATGCCAAGATATAAATCATTAGGATGTCCAGGATATAGGTACAAATCTGTTAAAAAAAAATGCACAAACATGGACCTCTTCAAATCAAAAGGTGGGATCAGGTGCCATGGAGGAGTAAGCATCCCCTGTCAACTGGTCACTGAGTCCACAGTCAAGTTACAATTAAATACGTGAGGAACGAATCCTCGTCATAATTGGTACAGACGTCTCAACAACTGCCATCGAACAGGTAACTCAACATTTCACTTAGTGAAACAGAGTAGTCACAAACAAGACCATAAAATTTGCGAAATGTTGACATCAAACGCGGTTTTCAATATCCCTGTGTCAATAATTTGTCAGTGAGTAGTTTACCTCTGCATATGAAATGTTCATATGTTGAACACGTTCTGGCATATCTGATCATTTGTGAAATATAAGCTCAATATGCAGGTGATAAAAATGTCAGATGACTATTTAGCAATGTTCTTACAGAGCAGAGATCAGCTTTTGGAAGTTTTTTTTTTTTAGAATACATAACCAGTTTTTGTCATGAAATTCGATGTGCAGAATTTAGAGGGATCTGTATTCAGAGATTATTTTGTACTAGAAAATTGAAAGAAAAAATCTGGACTTTGTTTACTAGTCTATCATGAGAAATTAAATGCCAAAAGAATTTGTCATCAAAGATTGTAAATTCTCATATCTTTCTGGTAAAGACTGGAATCAAGGTCATCATCACACACATCCTAGATCATATTGATATATACCAAATTTGGTTAATAGTTTTGGAACAAAACTCGAGTTATTTGATGGTAACAAAAATGTTACAAAAAGACAATTGGGCAAACAGATTTACCAAAGACAATATGCCCCCCCCCCCATTCTTTCATTCTGTGGGCATAAAAGAAGGATATGATATTTTGTACTGCTGAACTCATTTACCTCTGTAGCGACATTTGGATTCACTCATGGTAAAGTCCACTGTCAGTATCTAGGAGTATTATGTTTTAGGATCTAATTCTACAATAATTTCACATTTAATATGAACTATGAATTATGACAGTGGACCATACAATCTATTGATTTCAGTGAGTCTAAATGTGACCTTAGGTGTGGCAGAATGATGACATCAATTACAAAACTCTATGAACATCCCAGATAAACTTATAACGAAGCATTACCTTTCTTCAAAGGCAGTTCTGAAATCTCCAGTCCTACATGAATCTTTTGTTGCCCCGTGTCTTTCTGCAGAAACCATCAGAGCACAATCTGTACGATCATACCTCAGATGTAGGTACGAATGAGTTTGAATCTGGTCGCTGAAATGAACATCAATTTAGACTGGAACATAATAAAGCAATGTCACTAATAGTATTCACATTTTGGGGACATGGCTGAGTGTTCAGAGCATTGCACTTTTATCCATGCTATCTGTAGTGTTTGCTTCTTGAGTCTCACATTAACTGATACTGATTTAGTGAGAAAGTCTGCATGTTTAGGCTACTTGCTGCAGGTCGGTTAGTATGGTGGTGGGTAAAACTTGTAGGTGGAACCAGCTGAAGCAGACAAAAGTCGTGTGAAAAAGGGCAGAGTGTGTCTGATATACATGTATTTTTACTTGATAGATTATACATCTGATTTCAGTGTAGAATATATGCCTAATTCTGTCGTTTAAATACAAACTTTAGTCTTCAATTATTTCTGTTTTATCGTTCAAAATCATGTCTTCTATCACTAGTTGACATATAAACATTGTTTTAATTTATTGAATAACAACATACCAGAAACACTTTGCTCTTTTTAAAATATCTTTATTCACACAAGTTTTGGCGGCAGTCTTTTCTCATTTGGCATAGCTTTTTCCACTTACAATTTTCACCCTTACCTCCACTGTTTGTGTTTGTTTTTGGTTTTTTTTTACAGTTACATTTTTACAAGATTTCTCCTCCACATATAAAACAGACCACCATCATATGACTTAAAACTGTTGAGTGGAGCACTATAAAATGAACAAAATAAATAAATAAATATTTTTTCTGTTTGTTTTCTGGTTTTTGAATGCCACACTCAACAATTTTTCAGTTATAAGCAGGAATTTTCAAGTGTCTTTTGGGAATGGGTCATGGGCCTTTTGAATTGAGAACATTTCATTGAAATTGAGAAATTTAGAAATACACAAAAATATGTGATAATACAAGAATATCTTCAAATTCTTTGTCATTTAACTTCAATTGGGAAATTTTGACTGCAAATTGGGGAAAATGCATTGTTTTTGTATTGGGAATGAGGCCTTTATTTCGTCCCCATGTGATAGGAAAGAAAATCCCTGGTAAGGTGGCGATCATTTTAATGGCGACAAGAAAACCCGGTTACAATGTACTCAGAATGAGACATGAATTTCTGCGAAGTTTACTGGCATACTTTCCCAAATAATCAGAATAGGTTCAATCCCATGCTTACTAGATTAAAGATTTCATGGTTTAAATTTTTTTGTTTTTTTTGTTTTACGCCATACTCAACAATCTTCCAGTCATATGATGGTGTCCAGTTTTTATTAGTGGGGGAGAAACCCTGGTTACCCGGGTAAAGACCACCGACCTTCTGCAAGTAAACTGGCAAGCTTTCCCACATAATTCGAAACAACCCTAGCGGGATCGAACCAGAGGTAAGAGGCCTTGTGATTTAAAGCGCAATGCTCTAACCACTCGGCCACGGAGGCCCCCTTCATGGTTTAAAGCATGATGCTCTAACCACTCAGTGATGAAGGGCAAGTGCCTATATTCTTTTTAGTAATTATAATCATGCCAATAGCATAATATTTTTAACACTATATTTCCAAAAATACTAAACAACTTAGTATCCAGGGCACATTTGCATATAACTTAAGAATTCTGAAAGCTGAAATTATCCTTAGGTTAACTTGCTTAGCCAATCAGATTTCAGGATTAGGTGAAAATAAGTCAAATTCTCAAACCTGGGCAAGTTTTGTGCAATTGATCCCTGTGAATGATCATGAGAAGAACCTTTAGCTTCTTTTATATTTACTTTTTATCTTTTTTTAAAAAAAAAAAATATATATATATATACAGTGAAACCTGTATATAGGGGCAACCCAAGGGACCAGAAAATATTGACCCTTATGTGCAGACGACCCTTATACACAGGTTCAATTTAGTTGAAGTATGCAGTCAAGGACTTGAAAAAACTAGCCTTTATAAACAGGTGATCTTTATATAGAGGTGGCCGCTATAGCAGGTTTTACTGTATATACAGCTCATCCTCGATATACGGCCACCTTTCATTTTTCTTGATTTTGGCAGTATAACGGGTTTGGCAATATATCGAGGTTTACTATTTTCGTGGTATGGTCGTTTTCATCATGACATGTCTTTAATCTCTGTATATATCATATCCTGTTTACAACTAACTACCGTAAATTTGGATATTTTTGCTATTGTTGAAGTTTGCACAATTTGGCCTCCTATCTGTTTCTAACAGAAACATTAACCAGAAACATTCCTAATGTTGACTTTCATTGTTTTTGTTTAAAATGAACTTTTGACAGACGGGTAATATAAAAATTTCAGGTTTATAAATGTGTATATCCCACACTATATGTTGACTTTTTCCCACTCTCCTGGAAGATTGACACACATAAGCTGGTCCCATCTGAGTACTACTTTTGTTCATACAAGTTACAACCAGATACCAGTTTATGACACTCCATGTTCGATGTCTGGCAATATATATAGTGTGTTTACACAGAAATTATCACACATCAAGAAATAATAATGAGTAGATGGGATATACACATGTTCGAGTTATCTCCCTTCGTGATAGTAATATGTCAAAATAAACAAGTGACTGTTGGCAAACAGTTTTACTCACACCTGTTTTTTCATCTGGTCTGGCGATATGGTCAAGTGGTTTAACAAGAATGAATGATGACCATATGTACCGGAGAATCGGCAGCGGATGGCGGTATGCAGGTTTTTGTGTTATAATGAGGGAATTATATGGGAGGAAATCTGTTCGAGAAATAGTGGTGTTATAACGGAGGGCGACATATTGGGGTTGAACAGTATATATGAATCAGTCATTCAAAAATACTTTGGGATTTCTGTCATCTGCAAACCTAGATACAGACAATTTTAAAAATTGGAAATAATTATACTGGTATCGGATCAGTAGTCAGCTAAAACCAGAAGTTGGCTAAGACCAGAAGTCGGCTAAGACTAGCAGTTGGCTAAGACCAAAAATCAGCTAAGACCAGAAGTCGGCTGTCAGTTAAGACCAGAAGTCAGCTAAGACCTGAAGCTGGCTGTCAGCTAAGACCAATAGTCAGCTCAGACCAGTAGTCGGCTAGGTCCAGTAGTCATCTGTTTTGTGATTTTGTCTTTGGTGTGTACTACATCAGTATTTATTTTCTTCTATTTGAATACAATGTCCAATAGTAGAGGACTGATCTAAAAATCTCACAAAATAGTGTTATATATAACCTAAATCACATAATAGCCGACTACTGGTCTTAGCCAACTACTAGTCTTAGCTGACTACTACTCTTAGCCAACTATTGGTCTTAGCCAACTACTGGTCTTAGCCGACTACTATTTTTAGCCAACTACTACTCTTAGCTGACTACTGGTCTACTGGTCTTAGCGGACTACTGGTTTTAGCCAACTACTACTCTTAGCTGACTACTATTTTTTTAAAACTACCACTGATCTTACCTGACTACAACTGGTCTTACCCGACTACTATTTTTAGTACTATTTTCAAAAACCACGTGTTTTAACATTTCCGTATCGGCATTTTCAGCATTATCAGTTACATAATTGATACCAAAAGTCATTATTGATTGTTTATTTAGGGCATGCCTAATTAGTAACTGGCTGATTTACCAGCTAAACAGGTATGTCTAAGCAGTTAGGAGATGGCAGCACAGTTTAAAGTCTATTTCTTGAATGTCTGACAAATAATTTCGTACATTACCGGGATTTCATTTTCAATTTGAAATCAGCTTTCCTCTTGATATAATTTATAACAATATGAATTTAAAGACTGGATATATTAATTACACCAGCATGATGATAAAGAAGAGTATTTTAATTATGACAAACTTGATTGATTATGGATCAGCACTTGTTTAAGAACAGAGTATAATTCCGAGTGACAGCGTGGACTCAAGAGTCGTTTTCATCATGCGGTAGACTAAATAAAACAACATAAAAGAATTGTGTTTATTCACAGAAATCTTTCACTTTTATAAATGTTTGAAGCTGATAATGATCTGGATTAATTAATACAAATAAATAAACAACATCTAGACCGTATTTATCATCGACATGTTGCATGGATACTTGAGGTTGATTTCAAACCCCAGATCGACAAAACTCCAATTAAGGCGCCTTATCAACTGAAATTTAGTTTTTTGACACAAATTAAGGCGCCCATAAATCTGAAATGCCCCAAAAAGGGCGCCTTATTTAGATAAATTACGGTAGATGGCATATCCTCTCAAATCATATTTCTCCATTGTCAATGTAAAATATCAAAGGTCAAATTCAAAGATCAACACGATTACACAAGAGTAAATACTCAATCCTAACCATAACTTAATCACAACTGCCTAAACATGCTAAATGAGAATACAATTTACATTTACACACTGTTATTGTCTAAGAAAGATTCAAACAGTTCCCATGTTACCTTAAAAATCCTTGCTTTATCAATTCGGATGCACAGTCATTTCTCAATTCATCTATCCTCAGATCCAACATTTCAAAGGATTCTAAAACAGAAGAAATATCTTCAGTAAACATCATCAGAATCTCACTGGATCAATTTCAAACAAACATTTTTTGTGACATTTTGGAAAATTTTACTCCTTTTTACATAAATATCCGTGACCAGGTGGTTAGAAGATCAAGCTTTAAACCACAAAATCTCTCACCTCTGGTCAGTGTGGGTTCAAGTCTGTCTGAACCTAAGCTGATTTTGTGGGGAAGTTTGCAAGTTTATCTATGGAAGGCTGGTTGTCTCTTCCCAGGTTTATTGTGACTTGTTTCTTTCCTCCACCATTAAAAACTTGCTGCCACCAAATGAATGAAAAATTGTTGAATGTGGCGTAATACAGTGATAAAAAAGAGGCCTCCTTTGATTATAAATGGAAGAGCATCATTGGTTGATTACAATGAACACTGAATGTGTACAATGATAAAAATTAATTTGTGCTATTTCGGGGTACAACATTGGTTGCTGGATTGCTATATCAAACTGTATAAAGTGGTTTTGAGTTTGATATAACAAATGAGCAAGAACAGGAAGTATCAAAGAAGCCAATCAGCAACTAGAGGATGAGACAGTCGTGTAACAAAAATGTCATAAATCAATTCAAATCAAGTAATAGAATATATTCAACATAGAAATAACTACATACCTTTACTGTAGACCTTAGCACATGGTTCTTGAGCCTCATGGACGACGTCTGCCAGAGCCATGCCATAAGCTGATAAGATACCAGCATATCTAAAAACAATATATATAAATTTAACAATACGGAGGCTTTATCAGACACAAAATGATATAGTAAGAGAGGGCGTGAAAGAGAGCTGTACAATCTAGCTCTCTGGATGGAAAAATATTTGAGGAAATTCTGTTTTCACTTTAAATTTACCTTCTCATCTAATGGCGAAATGGTGAAAATTTAAACTAGAGTGAAAATTTACAGATTAGCCAAGTTCCAACATTGTAAATAAAATATGGTGAGTATAAAATCTCAGATAGCAAAGTATAAATCTTCAAATTACATACCTGTGTACAAACACTTCTGACATTCCTAATGACCTGGCCATAGCACATGCATGCTGACCTCCTGCCCCACCAAAACAAGCCAACACATGTTTAGAGGTGTCATATCCTTTTGCCTGTAAAAAGAACATAAAACAGTCTACCACTTAACCACTTTAGACCATAACAGACTGGACCAAGACATTTTGACTCTATTACCTGGAAATCTGTGAAAGAGCACCTTTGCTCAATTACATATACAAAAAAGGATCTAAGTTCAATACTCACATTACCTAGGCAACTATAAGAATATCTGTTACTAAACAACAGATAAAAACAAGAATTGTATATCACTAATATAAAAAAGCAAAGGGGCACTTTTATCAAATGTTGTATGTCTTATGTATGAGTTTCAAGTTTATTGACCTTAAAACATAACTTGGAACCATCTTTGTTGAAGTCAACTTTGGACATTGATAGTTCTGAGTACCTGTACTCACTATGTTTACTAAGATAAATTACAAAACCTAGGTCTATGAACTACCTTTGAGTTCAACCTTAAGACAGGACTTAATTTGTCACAAGTCCTTAGCACCAATTCTTCGTATTTCAATTTATAAAATTTTGAATAGTGTTTTATGCCACACTCAACAATTTTTCAGTAGGTGGTGGCCAGTTTGAGTGGTGGAGGAGAGAACCTGGTTACAATGTACCCAGGAAGAGACCACCAGCCTTCCACAAGTAAACCGGCAAACTTTCTCACTAAAATCAGTTTAGATTCAAGTGGAGGAAGAGACTTCATGATTTAAAGTGCTATGCTCTAACCAATCGCCCATGGAGGCCCCTCCAATTCTTTGTAAAATTGTCCAAAGTCCTAAGTGTAGCCATTAGACTAAGTCTAACTCTTACAACCTTTTTTTTTCTTTAAATGGACCCAAGGTATGGATTCTTCAAGCTAATGTCAGTGCTAAAGAATTAGATTTTCCTGCAGTTTTCTGTTTATCAGACAGTTATTGAGAAATCTTGATATTTTCCTTACAACATTTATCAAGATTTCATTAAAAATGATAAATTACCCTATTTTCTTAAATTCTAATAAATGTGAAATTCTTTCTGATTCTAAGCTCATAAGATAAGTGGAATGTTAAACAGTCAAAGAGACAGACATATGAAAAACAATGTTCACAATAATCTTTAAACAAAGAGGCATAAACAAGAAAACTACAGTAACCTGAGTCAGTGCTCTGATTGGACGACACATTGTCTCATTGGCAACTCGGATAAATCCCATAGCCATTTCCTCCAAGGTCATTGGATCCTGTTTTGATGTACTACCCTGAGTGTCCAAAAAGCTGTTTACCTGTTGTAAAATACACCAATTACATTTCATATTAAACAAAAATTTTTATAACAGAAAATATTAACAAATAATATATTATTGTTATTGTGTACCCGTAATAGCCTGTACATGATTTTTCAATGAAATAGTATTTACCTTTAGAGAATTCTAGTGAATATGTTTCTTGAATTTGAAAATCTTTAAATATGCATCAACAAAATGAACAAATTTATACTATTAATAAGATACATATCTTGTTTGGACAAATACAGAAATATTTGACAAAGAAAAGGGGAATTATTATTTTTCAAGAAGCAGTGCTAAATATAAGGGTTGACTGATGATAAGTTTTGAGCCTTGTAATGAAAGACTTAAGCAGGTGCTGCCCATTTTCTGCCCTGTTATTCCTTGATAATTTAAGGTTACATACCTAACATGAACAGCCCAGGTCATTAGGTCAGTTCATATAAAAACACTGAAGTATACAAACAAGAGGCCCAATGGACCTTAATGGTCACCTGTGTGAAATAATACCAAGATTTGGCCCCTATTTGGGACAGACGGATGTGAGGGATATGCGGAATATTATTATGTTTAAACAATATGCCTGCCTATGTATTCCTGTTTTGTAATTATTAAACAGGTGATAGATACCTCTTTTGCAAGTTTAGAAAAAGCCTTCGAAGTTGCCTCTTTGTCTAAAGGTTCATTTTGTGTTTTGCCAAATATTTTGGGAAAGTACTCTGGCAATAGTCTTCCTAAACAAAGGTTTGCATCAGTTATTGTTAGAGGTCCACCTGAAATGTAAGAAAATATCTGAATAACAAAAATATTGAAACATTTAAAACACAGTGGAACCTGTCTTGCATCACACACTTGTGAAAGATCACCTGTCTCTTTATACTACATTCTGAAAACCACTTAGTTAAATAATCCATTTCATAAAACATTTTTTATTTTAAACAAATTTTACTTTGTTACAATATAAAAAAGTTTGTCAACAATTTATCAGCTACTAAAGGATCATTTTCTGCATGAAAAGATTGTAAAACATATCCTTGAATGCTGCTTGTAATTAGAGTCTAGTAGTAAACATCTGACCCACAAGCAGACAGATCTTGGTTCAATTTCCTGTACCCAACCAAGCCGAAGACTTTTAAAAAAAAAAAGCAAAAGCTAGTCTTTCAACAACTGTTCTGCATGAGATATGAAACTCGGGGGGTCTTTTCTCACTGCATTGGTGTCAGTCCATAGCACAGGTGAAAACTTGCAGCACTTCATATCCAGGTACATTTATGCTGAGGTAAACCTATATGTGTATGGTAATTATTTGATGAGTAGAAGATTATGATGTTCAATTGCAAACAACTTATATAACTATTACGCCTTTTCCTTATATACTTTATAGAAAAATGTTTTGATAAAAATAATAAATAGAATTTTATAAAATTTTGTGAAAGTTTCTTTAAATATATATTAATAAAAAGTTTGTCTAACTTGTTTGCAAAACTTCATTTTCAGAGAGAAAAAAAAATCACATTTAGGTGGGTTGGAAAGAGAAAACAGATACTTGCCTCCTCAGTCAGGGGGCATGAATAAGTGTATAATCACCATAATAAGAAACACTTACATCAGACACTAATTGGCTTACCCTTTTTATAACAAGCTGGACCAGGATCAGCCCCTGCAGACTCCGGACCCACAACAAACATTCCTGCACGGAAAAACAACATGGACCCACCACCTGCAGCTACTGTATTAATATCCAACTAAAACACAAAATAAAATAACTTGAACACAATGTATACAGGAAGAGACCACCTGATTCTACATGTAAACTTGCAATAATTTTTTTACAAAATCAGCTTATATTCCAGTGAAACTTGAAACCATTCTGACTAGAGGTGAGAGACTTCATGGTTAAAAGTGTGAAGCTTTTGCCACAATAGGCTCCTTTTGAAATACAAAGAGAGCAAATATTTAAAGGGGCATAAGGTTTGTTTACAATAACAAATAAGAGCTATACACTGGCACAAAAAATCTTATATTCCAATATATTTTGTGAAAATAAGGTCAGGTCCAGTGTGGTATTCATATACAGATAGTAAGGTTGAGTTAATCACTTGCAAGTCAAAAAGTACAAAACCTGAGATTCTCAAGCAATTTTCACAAAATATATAGGAATTTAAGAATGTGTATGCCTGTGTTTATCTCTTTTGTATTATTATATATCAATCTAAGTAGCAAATAAAAAAAAGGAAAAAATTGAAAAAAAACACAGCTAATGCCCCTTTAAGTGAATCTGGATTTTCGTGACACCTACATTCACAAGTATATACTTTAGGAGTACCCATTTTAAATCACAGAAACTTTAAAATACTCAGAACTACCAAATAAGTGTCTACATTATACAATTTTGTTGAAATCTATGTGACCATTGATTTTAAGAGTTCAGTATGCCTATTAACAACAGGTAAAAATACATGGCATAAATTCAACAGAATCTATTTCTGGTGACTATACAAATTGTGTGGTGATACTAGTTCACCAGTACCTGGGTGTTTGGTGACACTACATAAAATGCGCAGGGCAGTTTTTCAAAAATGGTCACGAATCATTAATTAGTAAATTCATGTAATGGTAATCAGGTAAATTTTCTAATTACTAAACTACAACACCTTCAGATCTTCTTATTTATCATCCATGACCACAAGTCACATTCATTCACTAGGATCTCAGTATTTGATCTAGCTTCAAAAAAAAGTACTTACCAGTACTGGATAAGTTTAGACATTGTTAAAATTCAAGAAACCTGTAATAATAATCATCTTTTGGTACTGGACATACCTGTGGAGCTTGTATAGTAACACCAGCTGTAGTTGACTCAAATACATGTTCATACTCTCCAGCATAACGACTTACATCTGTAGATGTACCTGTAATAATATCAATATGATTTACCTTTGTGAAATTGTCTAAAAATAGACATGGTACAAAGATAATTAAGGGTCCAGGACTCCGACTACATAGAAGATATAGTATGTATATTGTGTATAGTACTTTGTCTCTCATAGAGTTCAAAGGTCATTAACCCTGCCAATTACCACACACCAACAATTTTTCAGTCAAATGGTGGTGACCAGTTTCTAGTTTTTGAGACAGCCCAGTTACAATGTATCCAGGACATGACCAGTTGCCTTCTGCAAGTCAACTGGACAATGTTCTCATAAAATCAGCTTAGGTTCCAATGGGACTCAAATCTGTACTTAGGTTCCAATGGGACTCAAATCTGTACGTAGGTTCCAATGGGACTCAAATCTGTACTTACTAGAGGTGAGAAATTTCATGGTTTAAAGTACAATGCTCTATCCACTTGGCCACGGAAGCCCCTCTCAAGGTTACGTGAAAACAGTGTATAGCATTGGAAATGAGTCAGCATGGTAATTCTAGAATGTATTACCTCCCATATCAAATCCAATGACAGGAAAGGCAGTATCCTTGTTGTATGTAGTCAATGCATAGCCAACTACGCCACCTGCTGGTCCAGACAAAATTGCTCTTGAGCCATTAAACCTGAAAAACAAATTAAAATAAAAGAAACAAGCATTCTAAGAGTATTGATGAATCAAAACATGTTCCCTACCTGTGAAACCATTATCAAATGAATATTGAACAATTTCAAAACTTTAACCTAAAACCATAACCAGACAAAATCTATAGTCCCCACCGTTTCACTGGTAGAGAGGGCACCAGACTAACAAACATACTGAGAGTATTGTTGAATCAATAATAAGACAAATATGTCTCTTATACAAAACAATGTCAATGCACAGTAGCAAATTTTACTCTGGAACATACAATTTTTGGAAAGCCCAAATATTGGAAATCAACTAAAAAGTGGAGAAAAATCATCCCTGGAAATAACTAATAATCTGCAGGATTAACCACTGTCTTTAACAATGCTCTGAAATTTTAACACAATCCAATAAAAATGTAGGGGAGAATCAAGTAAAAGATTTGGTGAAAGATGGATGAAAAGGTGAACATGTGTGACAAAATCATACTAACCTTTCCTTACCTTAAGAGGGAGATAGTCAAACATATCAAAATGAAAAGGTTTAGTTAACATCCATACTCCTGATACTTACTGATCAACTGGCGTAAGTCCTCCATCTGACTGCATGAACAAAACCCTGGTCCCCTATCACAAGAACATTACATTAAAGATGACATAATGTGTACATTACTCACATGCACAAACACATTCAAACGCAAATACACTCACACACACATTTACTAAGATCACTGAGACCTTGAAATTGAGTCCATGACCCTGACTTTTGTCTAAATGATCCTCAGATAATTCCTTACAAGTTTTTTATATGTATTTGTATAGAAAAAAGTTGATCAAATTAATGAACCATTTGTGTATATATATATATATATATATATATATATATATATATATATATATATATATATATATATATGTACCCTATATCATTTAAAGTGACCACAGTGGATTATTTATAAAAAAAAATTTCATTTTCATTTTTATTCACAACCTTTGACGATATTGACTTAATAATCATATATACAAAATTTAAATAAAATCTTGTAATTTGTATATGAGAAGACGATTAAAGTTTTGGTCCTTTTTGAAGTGTTTTTGCTTCTAGCTCCTTTTAATTCCCAAACTTTATAGTTTCACATGAGGATAATTCATGTCACATTTGGTTCTAAATGGCCTATTAGTTCTCAAGAGGAAGTTGAAAATGTGTCAGATTTAACTACACATCTGTTAATGTTCGATGGGCATCACTTGAGATCAGACAAGACTATTGTAACAGGTCACCTTGAGACTTTGGCTCAAGTGACATATAAAGTTACTAATTTTATCCTCCTATCTTTTGTGTTTTGCGTTAGGTTCAAAATTTGTTCCAGACATGAAAAGAGTGAAATATATTGAAATTTTGAAAATATACAGTACCTTGATTCCATTCTTAAATCCCGAGGCAAAGCCTGACACATATTTCTTTATACATGGAGTCAAATAAGCATCTGCACTAGCTAAAAATATATTTCACAAAATGTTGTTAAAGTTTTTATTAGTCTACCATCTTATTTATAAGTTAATAAGATGCTCAAGAAAGTGCAACAACTTAACAAAGCTTTCAGCTGGATCCTTTAATAAAGGGAAGCAGTCTTCTAGTGAGTATACATTTCATTCTAACCACAGCAATGGCTGATAATGTTGGGAAGTTAGTCCATATCAGGGGATTTCCTAGGCTATTTTACAGTACAGTTACAATACCCATGGGCAATGGAAAAATGAACATATTTTCTCCCAAAAATATGCAAAAATTCCCAATTTGGAATTTCATAATTAAAAAATGAAGTATTTTCAAACAAATGTTTCATATTAAGTTTTTATGTTTTAGTTATCATGTATAGCAATCTTTTCCAAAGTTTTCAGACCCTGGACCCACAATTTAGGAGGTAGGAAAACAGCTGCATATACTTGCTGAGGACCATACACACTGTCACCACAGTTACTTCTGACCACCTACTTACATCTTTAACTGACAATTTGTGAAGTGTTGTATTAAAACACAAGTAAACAAACAAATGTCTCAGAGGTCACAGGTCAAAATGGATACAGCATTTTAAAGAATCCTTACTGAAATCAACAAATCCTTAATGAAATGACTTATAGCCAAGACGTGTGTGAGGGTCCAACATTTATAGCACTACACATATCTATATATCACATGGTGATATGATAAAGCATACACTGAATCTTCAACATCAGATTATCGCACCTGAGATAGACGAATCCCATTTTTATCAGTACTGCAAAATTCTATCCGGAACTGCTGATCCAGATCACTTTGTATCACACGTCGTCTGCATTGTTTGTAAACATGTTAACACATATCCCTACACATGTCATACGCATTGTTTGTAAACGTGGCAGATCAAGGAGATTTTTGTGTTGATACTTTACATTGTTAAAATTTGCAAACAGTTACATATAAATCTTACCAGATTTGTTTGAAAGGAAATAAATATATAGGTATATAATGCGGGTTAATATTTATCTGCGCATGGTTGATGAAAAAAGGGTGAGTGATGTTGTTGCTAAACTGATTTACACATGTACATAAACCAAAAGGATTTCAAGTCGTCCATGTGCAAGAAAAATAATCAAGCACTGCATTGGAGTTCCAAATAGAAAAATATCAGTCTCGACTGGGATGTATCAATATCCCAAATTCAACTGGAACTTATTGATCCATTCCACGCTCGACTGATATTTTTCTATATGGAACACAAAGTGGAGCTAGATTCTATTATTCCAGCATGTTTCAGCTCACCACAGTAAAAGTACAAGTACATAATGATAAAGTAGACTGCTGAGGATTCAGTGAACTACAGTTGGATGACAAAACTGATGAAACTTTTGTATTTTTCTCTATTTCATTTTTTTAAAACTTTTATGGAGACTTATACCTAAAACAATTTTGATCAAATATAAAAATTTCAGATACCAAAGTACAAATCTCCAGGATGTCCAAGATACTACATAACTCAAAATATCTTACACTTTCATTGTGTATATGCTGATATAAATGTGAAAATTTTGTTTTAAGAGAAAATTGTTGAATCACATGCTTTGGGATTATTCATATAGTGCAGTGATGTTAATTTCATCAAGGTATTTAAACATGTTAAAATATAAGTTTATACAAACATGAAATTTTGACCCTATAAATGGCAAACTGTTATAGGGCCCCTTTAAGCCATCAATCTGTGACTGGGCCCCTTTAAGCCATCAATCTGTGAAAGGGCCACTTTAAGTCATCAATCTTTGATAGGGCCCCTTTAAGCCATCACTCTGATAGGGCCCCTTTAAGCCATCACTCTGATAGGGCCCCTTTAAGCTATCAATCTTTGATAGGGCCCCTTTAAGCCATCACTCTGATAGGGCCCCTTTAAGCTATCAATCTATGTTAGGGCCCCTTTCAGCTATCAGTCTGTGTTAGGGGCCCTTTTAGCTATCAGTCTGTGTTATACCTGTATATCCTCGAGGTACAGCTCTAATCATGGGCATAACATCCGATGACAATGACACCTGCTCAAAACCCAGCTGTTTTGCCACTCTTCCTACCTCCTCTTCATGACCATTAAATCTGAAATGATTAAAGCATGTTAAGAAGATAGGAGAGTAAGTGAAAGGGAGATAAACAGAGAGAGAGGTGGAGTGTGAGTATGTGTGAAAGAGCAATAAGATAGAGTGTGGTTATGTATATGTGGGAGAGAGAAACTTAGTGTGTGTATACTTTGTGTGCATGAGAGAGAGAGAGAGAGAGAGAGAGAGAGAGAGAGAGAGAGAGAGAGAGAGAGAGAGAGAGAGAGAGAGAGAGAGAGAGAGAGAGAGAGAGAGAGAGAGAGTGAGTAACCTTAACAGAAATACAAAAATACAATTGAGACTATTTGTTACTTTGAGATGATTTCATTTAAACTAAAGGTTTATAAACTTCTACATAACTTGCTTAAAGAATTTGTAAGTGATCATGAAATTTACAATACATGTACATGTTGTACTATATACGCTACATACAAGATATAAAGAATCAGTCAAACATTTTTTGAGAAATTGTAAAAGAGTTCAGAAGTTCATGTACATTATCAGATGACTATAAATGACTCTTTATCTGATTGGTCAAAACATTGCTGAGAAGTAATGAGCACAACCAAAAATACAGTGAAACTTGTATATAAAGACCCCCTTAGGGACACAACAAAACCTATCTTATAGGTAGGTGGTTTTTATATAGAGGTTGATTTGTACACAAATGGTACTATTTATGATCAGATGGTCTTTAATTATACACAAATGGTCGCTAAAGCAGGTTTTACTGTGCATTGTTTTTTTTTTTTTTAAATAGTACATACAGGTCTGCAGAATCTGATAAACACAGGGAAATAGTTATAAACTCATAAAGTACATGGATACACGAAACATGACATCACATTTTTACAAGATGACATCAGTCAGTCACTTCATTTATTTAGCATTAAACTCAAAATGGCTAATCATTGAATAAATGCAATTTTCAGTTAATCAATTTTCTTGATTATATTGAATGCTAGAAACTATCTCTCACCAGAGCATGAAAGAGAACGTCAATCCACCGAGATCTGATTTGCTTTATCAGGTGATAAAATTATGAACTGAATCAGTGAATTCAGCATGTGTTAACTGACCTTGTACAAGTAATACTGTAAAATATGCAGCCCATTTTATGTACTAAATCAATTACAGATACAGATAAAGGTTACCATCAATATTTATCAACTTTCAAAAGCTTGTACGCTTTCCGACTCAGTGAATAAGAATTTTTTTCGGTGAATAAACTTCGATATCAACCTGTTTTATTGTGTTGTTTGTTAGTTTCTTTAAAAAAATAAAAATATATCAATTATCCATTAAAAACATTGGAATGGACATTTGTCTATGTCAAAATATTATATTGGTGCATAGATATGTGGACGAAATATATACGTGTTTGTTTTGATGGTGTTTTACACCACACTCATTAATTTTTCAAACACAAAGTGATGTCCACTTTTTAATGGTGGAGTAGAGAACCTGGTTACATTGTACCCTGGAAGAGACCACCAGTCTTCTGCAAGTAAATGGACAAACTTTCTCACAAAATCAGCTTAGCTTCCATCGGGGCTCAAACTTGAGCTGACAAGAGCATGAAGAGGTGGGAAACTAAATGGTTTAAAGCTTTAACCACTTGGCCCCAGAGGCCCTGTTTCAGTGTCAATAATTGTATTAACTCATTAACATCTAAAAATTAATGGACTCTTCTGTAAATCAATGACTTACACCAGTTTAAATGTGTCTCTAAATTGGTTAAAGTTAATTTGACAAAGGACCTGAAAAATTTATATTTACGTATATGAATGCAGAAGAACAACAGCTAGGCTTTTGATCCCTCTCTGTAACAAGTTCTTCAAATCGATTTCCAGTTTTTCTTTATTTATGGTTTGCCATACTTCCAACTGTAACACAATTACATTTAGATGTTAATATTAATAAAAAGATATAGTTACCATAACATTAAATATATACTCTGCATGAATTCATTTTGACATCAGAATATACTGTAAAACTTCAACACACCTGGAATAATTCTGATCAATTTGCTTGATCTTTTGCAACCAACTTCTTAAAAAGATGACCTCCTCAAAAAGGGGGGAAAAAGAGAGAAAAGCAGTTTAGCTCACTTGTTTTTTTTTTTTATTATTTATTTCTTGAAAAACATGAAATTTAATAATTTATCAACACAACAAATTGAAAAGTAATTTGTGTAGATTTATGTCTACTCTAACCCACCTCTAAATCCCTGGGTGGGTGAACATCAAACAATTCTTTTTAACTCATTCACCCCTAAAGACACATTTGGACTGGTCTAACTTATTGATTTACAGAAGAGTCCATTGTTTTTCAGGGGTTGATGACTTAATACATCACACAATTATTCAAAACATCCTGTTTGTAGTTACTTCATATCTATTTTATAAATATTGGGGAAAAAATCCAAACTGTCAAAAAACATCAATGGGGTCAAAGCTCCTTTTACTCATCAAGCCCTGAAAAACAATGGCCTCTTCTGTAAATCAATGACTTAGACCAGTCCAAGGAGTGAAAGAGTTAAGGAGTTGCCAAAGATATCAGTGAAACATCTTCAGGTGCTTTGGTAAAGATACTTTAAGTTAACAGCAAGAAACAAATTGGTTACATCAGTCCATCCTTCATCAGACTAAAGTTTGCCCTCCCCCAAGACAGACATAAGATAGGCCTTCCATTATCCAGGAAGGAACATATTTAGCTTGACAAACATTACAACTGATACCTGTACATAGGTAACTCTGAAAGGATAACTAAACAGCATGACACCAGGTACACATACCTTTTCTCCAGTGGTTCCTGTAACCACAGGACATTGTTTCTTAATCTTACATTTTTCTTGTTGAAAGATAACTCTCTCCTCTACCTCTATTACCTCTGAGTACAATTGATCCGGAGTTGTTATCTCCTGAAATTAAATGTTTAACTATAATATTACGCTCTCTTTAATCATGATAAAGAATTTAGCATATCCAACAAGTCATTCTGGGTTCCTCTGTGGCCGAGTGGTTAGAGATTCATGCTTTGAACAATGAAGTCTCTCACTACTGAGCAGCACAGGTTTGAGCCTAGCTGGAACCTACACTAATTTTTGTGAGAGAGTTTGACAGTTTACTTATGACAGGCCTGTGGTCTCTTCCCCAGTACATTGTAACTGGGTTCTCTCCTCCACCATTAAAAACTGGCTGCCACCATAAAACTGAAAAACTGTTTCGTGTGGCATAAAACACAATTCAAAATTAAAAAAAAAAAAATCTGTAAATAGGTTTGCATAGGGTCAGTGAATATAGCCTTTACCTTACAATAAGAAGTCTTACAAATGGCAATTAACTTTTCACCCCTAAAGACTCATTTGGACTGGTCAGGTCATTGATTTACAGCAGAGTCCATTGTTTTTCAAGGGTTGATGAGTTAACAGGTGCAATAGGGGGACCTGGGAAGTCACAGGTCTTATAAATGACACTAATAACTTATCAACCATAGAAACACATTGGACGCGTCTGTAAATCATTTCAAATGTGTCTTTAGGGGTAAATGGGTTAATATGTGCTATAAGGTGACCTGGAAGTCATAGGTCTTATAAATGACACTTACATGTAATATGTGTAATAAGGGATGCCTGGAAGTCATTGGTTAAATGGACTTTTGACTCTGAAGGTTTCTGATAATTAATATTATTTCTATCTTATTTCTATCTGTCAGTGTAAAAGATTGTACTCCTGATAATGTGGCTACATAGAGTTAATTAATAGGTGCCTTACATTGTTGTAAAACCACGTTCCAGAATCACTTTGCTCTTGCCTACCCACGGTTTCATGAGCCCAAAATAGTTCATACATATTTGTATTATTCATGAAGCCTCTACAATTGTGAGTGAGTAGTGCCTGCATTCTTCAACTTATCAGATCAAGCTTTTTAAACAATTTCAGAATTGTATTAGATCAACAGACTACGCAATAACTTCAGTTGCCGACAACACAGCAACTTGTATTAGATCAACAGACTACGCAATAACTTCAGCTGCCGACAACACAGCAACTTGTATTAGATCAACAGACTACGCAATAACTTCAGCTGCCGACAACACAGCAACTATGATTGGATAAATTGGACACACCTACTCCTTATAGATATTCATTAACTACAAATAATTTTGGGCATATGAAACCATGGGTAGGAAAGAGCATTCTGCAATTCTGGACCAGGGTTTTGGGACAATGAGGTGTCTTAAACCATATCAATTTTAACATCTGTAGTATTAGAATCAAGACAATAAAATGTATCTGTAATGCAGACATGTTTGTCTTGTATATACAATGTATATACAACATCACAGTTCCATGGAAACGCCAGTACATACTGCAGTGGAACCTGTCTTGTGAGACCATTATATTGAAAGACTGCCTGTATTGAGAGACCACTGTATTGAGAGACTGTCTGTCTTGTGAGACCACTGTATTGAGAGACTGTCTGTCTTGTGAGACCACTGTGTTGAGAGACTATATGTCTTGTGAGACCACTGTGTTGAGAGACTGTCTGTCTTGTGAGACCACTGTGTTGAGAGACTGTCTGTCTTGTGAGACCAATGTGTTGAGAGACTGCCTGTCTTGTGAGACCACTGTATTGAGAGACTACCTGTCTTGTGAGACCACTGTGTTGAGAGACTGTCTGTCTTGTGAGACCAATGTGTTGAGAGACTGTCTGTCTTGTGAGACCAATGTGTTGAGAGACTGTCTGTCTTGTGAGACCACTGTATTGAGAGACTGTCTGTATTGAGAGACCACTATTGAGAGACTGTCTGTGTTGTGAGACCACTGTATTGAGAGACTGCCTGTCTTGTAAGACCACATCCTGAAAATCACTTAGTTTAGATAAAACCTGTTTTGAGAGACCATCTGTCATATAAGGTCACATTACTGCAATACAGTGGCATTCAGGGTGGTCTGTCAAGGCTGGTTCAACTGTACATGTATATACAGTTAAAATAATATGATCTCTCTTATTTAGATTATTGAAAATAATTTACACACAGAAAAGTTTAAAATGAAAAATTACCAAATCAAAAATATTTGGTCTTGCTTGATTGCCGATATGTAATAGATCTTTAAATCCTTTTGTTATAGCCAGAGCCATTGGTTCTCCTTTCCTCTCCAGAAGAGCATTAGTGGCTACTGTGGTTCCCATTCTAATCCAGCTTATAAAAGATGTATCAACTGGCTTATCTGCAGGCATTGGATGTCCGGTTTCCTAAAAATGTAATGCTTTATATTACAATGGAAACTGTAAATTGCATTTTGAATCTCAACATTACTGTATAATACATTACTAAATTCAAAATACAATATAATAATAAATAATAATGATTGTGCGGCTTATAAACTTGCTCAAAACCTGAAAATCTTATACGAATGAATACCAGTGCAGGGATTTTCCTAGCAGGCATTTTGGGTTCTGGAAACTGCACCTATTCCCAATTTGCAAAAATAGCTAGTATTTTCCGCAAAAATATGCAAAAATTCCCAATTTGTAATTTCAAATCAATGAATAAGGTATTTCAAATGAATGTTTTAAATCAAGTTTTCCTGGTTACTTGAAAATGTTGTATATATTTCCCCTTTTCAGACCCTGAACCCCAAATTTAGAAAGTAGGGACAGACTATTTCTCTAAACCAAAAAATATGATAAGACTTAAAGTGTATAAGAATTCTACCAATAAGTAGGCAGGGGTACTTGCAGTAATTGTGAATAATATTAAGATAAATCTTTGACTGTATTAATATTGTTCAGTCCAATAATGGAAGGTCCAAATTTTGATTCCACATTTTGGGCATACTTGACCTTTCAACCCCATAAACAATAATAGTCTGGTCTAATACAATAGGAAAAACATGTATTTTTTTAGGATAACATGTACTGTTTTAAAGATACTTGGGGATGAAAGGATTTAAACAGGTCATGACCATTCTTCTGCCAAACTATAAACAAAATATAAGTCACGTCACTTTCAGATGAGGTCATGTCATAACAAAGAACCATTATCATATTAGTACAGATCCAAACCACTGGAAAAAACTTTTGGCTCTTTGTCTTAAGCTGACGTCTCTATAATAACAATTGTAAGTCAGAAATTCATGGCAAGATTTGTAGTAATATCAAAACAAATCTATTAATTCAAAAATGTTCATCAATTCATACTTAAATGCTATAGGGGCTATTCACGAAACCTTTATAAATGGGCCTCGGGGGCTGAGTGGTTAGAGCATCGCACTTTAAACCATGAAGTCTCTCAACTCTTCTCAGTGTAGGTTAGAGCCCTGCTGGAACCTAAGCTGACTTTGTAAGAAAATTTGCCAGTTTACTTACGTAGGGCTAATGTATATGGTCTCTTTCCAGGTACATTTTAACCAGGTTCTTTCCTCTACCATTAAAAATAGGTCCATCTGAAAACTGGAAAATTTGTGACTGTGGTGTAAAACACCAATAAAGCAAGTACAGTAAAATCTGCTTTAACAACCATCTGTGTATAACAACCATCTGGTCATCAAGAGTTTTTTCTTGTCCCCAACAGTACCATTTGTACACAAATCAACCTCTATATAAAGACCACCTCCCTATAAAGACTGGTTTTCTTGTGTCCCTAAGGAGGTTGTTATATACAAGTTTTACTGTAAAGTAAAAGAAATAAATCCCAAGACAGGCTTTAACTTCATGGCCTTTTTCAATTGTTTTTTTTTTGATAAATGACAAGTTGTCATATACCTGTTCCAGAATTCTTCTGATGCCTTCCCTGGGAGCATCTGGATAATTCTGTGGATCCACAGATAGAAGTTTCATCACCTGTACTTTTCCTGTGGGACACTTTGCCCAGATATCTGTAAAAGTACCTCCTCTATCAATGGCAAACTGGAATTTCCCTTCTACTGCCATACCTTCAGCTGAAATAAAAAAACATCGAACTGTGAAAAGTATATAATTAACACAAATATGTGTGTGTTGAGGTATCACTAGTGAGGAATGCATAGCATAAGTCATACATCAGGATTTCGTGAAAATTATTCCAACCAAGTTTTTTCCTGATATGTGCTATAGTGGAAGATCATTCTGTTAGCACAAATAGTATTACAGTAACACCTGCCATAACAGACACCTTAATTCAGCAGACACCCTCCGATAACTGAGATCTCAGTTTGTCTAGGTCCCGATTTACATTGTTATATGAGACTACTAGAGACAGTTTAAATACAGACACCTCCCTAACCCAGACAACAGACACTGTCGTTGGTCCCTTAATATGCATAATTTCTGTATTATTAATCTTGAATTAGTGGACAGTCAAATCCTTTGATCAATTTCCATTGCCACAGGCAATTTCTCACTAAGCTGTATGTCCCAACTTTTATTTTGAGAAACACTCCTAATTGTGTACAATTATGTGTATAGTGATAGGCACTTCTACAATCAACAAATACATACATGTACATGTATATCTACACCTATGAGTATTATTCATTTCATGACACCTGGTAAATCAATGTCTTAAGGTCATCCTTCATTCAACAGAAACCTCTCTATACCAAACAATTTGATTAGTCTGGCAAATGTCTGCTAAACACAGGTTTTGCTGTATTTGAATCAGTATACCAACCTGCATGTGTTAACAGCGGATGGACATTTTAGCACAAAATTATTTTTTGTAAGCGGAAATTTGACCGCAGACTGAAGTAGACATTTGAGCTGGGACAGACTGGATGTTTGAGCACAAGTCTACTGGTCACTTTGAGTTCACCTGAATCTGCTAATCAAATCAACTGAATACAAAGTCATTATAGGGTGTAGACAAGCTAGTAATGCGGTGATGCGCTATGACATCAAAATATCATTATATAACACAGGACTATTTGAAGCGAATGCAGTGCATAAAATGTTGTCTCAGATTTAAGGGTAAAAACCTATGTTTTAAGCAATTTATTGGGAAAAAAATAATCAAACTCGGGCATATTGGGAACCCACTAGATTGGACAACCAGATTCTTACCACTCAGGTTGTGATCTAGATATCCTCATCCACACAATACAGTGTACACACCCATGTAAGATTCTATTATTCTCCCACCTTGGACAGTGTGGCTACCATTTTGCTGAACCAGAATTTTTCGGTCCACAACCCTAGGGTGTAGACAAGGTACACACGCTACGACATCATGATATAATTTTATAACCTAGGACATCTACAATGGATGTGCTGAGAATATAGTGCATTATAAAAAATATACTGGTACCGTGATGTTATGGCAAGTGCATGCAGATTTTATAAATGTGCATCAACATTACATGTATTTGAAACATGGGAGAAAAATAATCAATCATTGGTGTGTTCAGTGGAAAGGGAAAAGTCTATACACCCTTGGATTAGACAACCAGATTTTAACCACTCCAATGGAGATTACCTTATCCACACAAAACACCTATGTACATGTGTAAGATTCTGTTAGTCTTTTTGTAACAGAGACAAATACTGCCTAGCACCCCTGGTTTACAAGTCTGGTGCTCTACCGATCGAGCTAAAGGGGAAACCCCACAAGCTCAAGCTGGTAGGGACACCATATAACTATCCCTGCCACATTATCCCCCATTGTAAAAGTTGTCCAGACTCTCTTTAGAGGTAGCTATCACCTGAGGGGCAATTCAAGGATAATCACTTTCACACTAACAGGAAGAACCTACATGTAGGTCCCTACGTACATCGGCACCATTTCTAACAGAGACAAATACTGCCTCTACTTGGAATCAAACCTAGGACCCATCTGTAAAATAGACCAGTCAAAATGTGTATTTGAGAATAAATGAGTTAAATCTGTCTTCTCTAACATACATTTGCAAAATCAATGGAGATAGAAGATTCGATCTTTACTTTATTACATTACATGTATATACATACTTACATGCGTGTAGGAAAGTCACTGATTTTTTTGCAGATAATTTCCTCTACTGGTTAATACAAATATATATGCCTACAGGTATCAGTGACTGAAAATTGTTTGCTTACATGTAGCTTCACTTGAGATAATACAATACATCATACATGCACGTACAGTTTCCAGTAGGGTGCTTATAATATGCATCTCCGTCTTATTAATTTTCAGTTCAATCTAAAAACACAAAACAAACAAAAAGGTTTTCCTTTCACCAGTGATATGTAAAGGCTTTATATATCACTGCATTTACTACTAAACAATTCTTAATTTAGTCATGTTTTATGAAAGTGTATAAGGCACCTACGTTTTGTTCATAACAATCAGTTGTGACTTAAATTAACAATTTTGTCTGATTACCAAACACAGTGATCATTAAAGCTTTGTTGTTTAAATGTCTATGTTCATTTTTTATTTTGACATGTCAGTTTTTTGTTCTTAGTCTAAGATTTGAAAAATTATGATTGCTTGTATATTCACCAAGGCTGAATGTTTCAACTGAGAAGTGGAAGACAGTCGGTGCACAAGGTGAAAGTGTTCAACCACCAAAGACTGTGTGTTTTAATTTCCTTTTAATTATGTTTCAGTGTATAGTACCGAGTCTCATTCAAGTAATTAAACAGAACCTTTTATTTACCGTTGTTAAGATCCGTACAGTAGCTGAGTAGGTCTAGGCCTATATTTTGACATCGGTTGACTTGGATTGCATAACTGAAATTCATCATTTCATTCAACCATGTAATTTGAGTTCGGTTTGACAACTTATATGTATATAAGTTGTATATATGTATACTTTATAGAAAATAAGTGGGAAGCAAATCCACTTATGATACAGTATTCCCCTAATCCCATTGGAGAGGGAGATACTAAAGACCGGATTTTTTCCTGACATTGTCCGGACATGACCGGACAGGGTTTTATGTGCATTTAACAGGAAAACAGTATAATAAAGTTATGATTTTATGAATTTTTAAGATATAAACTACACATATGACCAAAATTTATATACATTTTCTGTTTTTTAGTACCTTGATAGGCTTTTAAAACCGGCAGGCTTCATCTCAAATTGACTTGAACGCTGACCAGATATGACCGAAGTGTTTTATGTGCATTTAAAAGGAAAATAGTATAATAAAGTTGTGATTTTATGAAATTTCATTTTACATCCTACACATCTGACCAATCAATTGTATATATTTGTTTTGTATTGTACCTTGATTTGCTTTGTAAATTCGGCATGCTTTGTGCAGATCGCCGGTTGAGCTGAACGTTGACCAGATATAACGGGACGGGGTTTTATCTGCATTTAAGGGAACGACCATCTGATTCTGAGGGGGGCCTGGCAGATTTTGGAAATAAATATTCTGGCCTTGAAAATATTGAAAATAAATAATCTGTCCACGACCAGCAAAAAAATAAATAATCTGACCTTAGCTGGTGCCAAGGTTGTGGTGAAGATTAATTAATACATGTACTTAAAAATTTTCAGCTCACTTCTCTCGCCATATTTCATTCTTCAATTTTTTTCGGCTCGCTGCACTCGCCATTTTGTTGCAGAGGATAGTCTCTTATGTATGACAACAAGTAGATACAAGTACTCTAGTCAGTGTAATTTTAATGTTATGCTTTATTACCTAAAAGTTAACGTCGTCCTGGTCAAGACATGGTTCATAAGACTCCATCCTGCCAGGTTATATGGATTTACTCTATGTACTGTATATTAAAATAAACTCAAAAGCCCAGAATTTGACAAAAATGATTAAATCCTCTATACAGTGGAGCCACACCTAAAGAACACCACGCTTAGGAGACCACTTCACAATTAAGACCATGAATTTCCAGTCTCTTAACTAATGTTTAATTTACTTAAGAGGCCACCTCACTAATCAGACCACTTTGGGTCAGGTAGGAGGTCTTAATTACAAGGTTTCACTGTACTTTTAAATAAGAAGTTGGAAAATTAATAAAAATAAATTACCAATATTTTCGCGCCTCGCTTCGCTCAGCAAAACCAACTTTATACTCTTCTTTCCATCTAACTCCAAATCATAGATCTGCCCCAGATTTGTCTATATATTTTGAATTTCATGGCTTTTGAGTTTGACTACGCTTAGATTTATTTCAGTTATCTCTAAAGTACTTGTCCTACATATCCGTAAATAAATTTTGATTTGCATTTTCTAAGTAGGTATGAATATGAACAAAATATACATTGTATCAAAATGTATATGATTTCCTCTACATTGTGTTATTATCAGCTAGATATATAAAAATTTAGTCATCGATGATATCCAATTCTTTGCACTGAATGAACGCACCATTATCCTATGTACATGCACAGCATATGGTCATCCCCCTCCCACTCCCAAAAAAAACTTCACATCCCCCCTTATTGAAAATTCCTGGATCCAGAACAACAAAGTTTGTTTGAAGACATAGTTCAATGTCTGTTTCCATCCATTTGTACGTGTTTGTACACTTATCAAATAATACAATTTGAATTTTTAAGTGTTATATGCCACAATCTACAATTTTTTAGTTATATGATAGTGGCTAGTTTTTATTAATGGAGGAGAGAACTCGTTAACAATGTAGCCTACCGGGAAAAGACCATCTGACTTCCGCAAGTAAACTGGCAAACTTTCTCACAAATATAAGTTTAGTATCCAGCGGGACTCACACCTGCGCTGATCAGGAGTGAGACACTTCATGGTTCAAAGCCCAATGCTCTAACCACTCGTCCACAAAGACCCCACAAATACAAATGTACCATTTAAGGCTTCCAAATTATTGAAATGTGACAGCGTATAAACTGTTACCTTTCAATGGGTCCCTTATCACAACCTTGCCTCACAATAATCCAGTGTGCAGTGATGTTTGTATTTTATAACACTTTTGAATGGTATATACTTATGTTGCCCTCTATGCCTCAACTCACCCTTTGGAAAATTTCTAGATCCGCCACTGCAATATATTATATTTCTGACAACATGACAATAGCGAAAAAAAATGAAGAAAATAAATAATCTGTCCCTGGTCTGCTTGAAAATAAATATTCTGTCCTGCTACGGTATGAAAATAAATAATCAGACTACACAAAATTTGCCACCCCCCCATTCAAATGGTCGTCCCCTATAAGGAAAATAGTACGTACAATAAAGTTGTAATTTTATGAACTACAGAATGTACATATATGGCCAAAAATTGGTATACATTTTTTTTTTTAGTATCTTCACAGCCTTTTAAAATCGAAATACATCGTCAAACCCGTTCTGGAATCTTTATATTCTAAAGATTCATAAAATCATAAATTTATTATATTATTTTCCTGTTATATGCACATAAAATCCCGTCCGGACATGTCCGGAAAAAAATCCGATCTTTAGTATCTCCCATTTAGAGATTCTGTCGTGTTGCCCCCGCCAAACAGAATCCCCAAAGGGATTAGATATGCCCCTACCTTTGAAATGCTGCAGTGGATTAAATGCATGTTATATCACAAACAAAATGTTATGTAATATAATCTATTATAGATCTATATATATATATATATATATAAAAAAAGTGGGGGGGGGGGGCTATATATATATATATATATAATATAGAACAGATCTATGCCTACCTTGCAAAGTTTTTAACTAACACCCGTCAAATTCCTGTCACAGTCCAGTATCGATTTCTTCTGACAATGTGGGTCTATCAAATGCACTGTTTAGTAGTTTTACAAGTTTTATTAAATCTACGGTAGGCTAATCAATATTTGTAAACAACTTCTACGTAGAGCAACCTGCAATGAGCACTATCCACTTCCTGTCGTCTGCTAATCTTCTATCGACCCCTGGATCTACGGCGACGCATAACTGTCTCATTTTATAATACAAAAAACAAAAATGAAAATGTAGATTTAACGGGGCATTGGTTTTTTAATATATTTTATTTATTCTTTTCATCAAAATATGTTAATTTTGGCTTTCAGTCTTTTGGTTGGCTATATTTCTTTGATGAAAAGAATAAATAAAGTAGACTAAAAACCAAGCGGTCATGGACAAGGCAGTCTAAGATGTCCCTGTCCACAAGTACTTGTGGTCCAAGTCGGTTCTAATCGGGCACACTACGCTACTTCCATATAAACACCATATTTAAATGTATCCCTCAAATACATGTAATTTAAACATTATACAATTACATGCACATATGAAATATAAAATCATTTTAAAAAGAATGGGGAACTATTTTAATGGGATGTATTTCATACGAAACAAATTGATATCATTAGCATATCCGTAACACTAATGTTTCTTGTAGATTTATATCTCCGAGGATCCTAACATAGAACTTGACAAGCCTCGGACATGAAACTATCCTAACCTATGACTTGACAAGGCGTCGAACTAATAGGGTGTCGGACAAGTGGGGCGTCGAACTAATGGGGTGTCGGACTAGTGGGGCATCGAACTAATGGGGTGTCGGACAAGTGGGGCGTCGGAATAACGGGGCGACCCCGACTTTACCTCTAATTAATTCCATTTTTATTTAGATAAGTGGAATCTAAGTTGTGAAATAATATATTTACAATTACGTTGGGCCAGACACTTGTGTTATATGTCTCTGGTTAGGATTTCTTATCGGGGTCGTCCCTTAATATCGCTGCTTGATCTTCAGCAAATTTTCAACGCCAGCAAACTTATTTACTTATCTATACGTCTCCGATATCGCTGATAGGTATCTGATTACTAATAGATCTTCTATTAAATTATTAAGTTGTTTTTTTTTTTAAATGCTACAATGTAAGGTACCGGCGATACGATATGCAACACGTGACGTCAAGTTGGCCTAGATATAGAGTCGATAGATTGTTACTTTGTATAATCTAGGTTAAAAGATTAAAATTTTGTTACAACATACCAACATGTAGGTCTTTTGAATTCGGTATAGACAAGACAAGAGGCCCAATGGGCCTTCAGTGGCATAGGAAGCAAACCAAAAAAGGGGGAGGCATTTTTTTTTATGAAAATGTAATATATAAAACAGTGGCGGATCTAGAATATATATATATATATATATATATATTAATTTTCTGACTTTTAATAGAAAAATATGGCTTTACGTAGGCCCCATCTACTAAAAACTGACTGCTGTTGTCATTTTTTGCCTTTTTGCCTTGAAACATGCATTAAGACTCCTTGTAGCTGTGAGTCACACATGTTTAGTACTGCCTCTCCAAACACGGTAGCAGACTTTTGCTCCTACGAGTACTTCTTAACTCGTCACCCCCCGAAAATCAATGGACTCTTCTGAAAATCAATGACTAATATCAATCCAAATGTGTCTGTGTGGGAATCGCAACCCTGAAGTGACATAGACTACAGTATATACATTTTATTATAGTGCGCACAGTTTAGTTATATTGTGCGCACAGTTTAGTTATTCTGTGTGCAGTTTAATTATATTGATCGCAGTTTAACTATATTGTGCGCAGTTTAGTTATATTGTGTGCACAGTTTTACTATATTATGCGCAGTTTAAACAATATTATATTTTGTGCACAGTTTAGTTATATTGTGCACAGAGATTAACATTCATTATATTGTGTGCACAGTTTAACTATATTGTGTGCAATTTAGCTATATTGTGTGCAGTTTAGTTATATTTTGTGCACAGTTTAATTACATTGTATGCAGTTTAGTTATGTTGTGTGCAGTTTAGTTATATTGTGCACACAGTTTAAACTATATTATTTTGTGCACAGTTTAACATTCATTATATTGTGTGTACAGTTTAGCTTTAGTGTGCACAGTTTAGCTATACTGTGTGCAGTTTAGTTATATTGTGCTGTTTAAAATTTATTATATTGTGTGCAGTTTAGCTATATTGAGCACACAGTATAGTTATATTGTTGGTTTAGCTATATTTTGGCACAGTTTAACTATATTGAGCACAGCTAAGTTATATTGTGTGCAGTTTAGCTATATTGTATGCAGTTTAGTTATATTGTGTGCACAGTTTAACATTTATTATATTGTTGCAGTTTAGCTATATTTTGGCACAGTTCAACTATATTGTGCTCACCTTAGTTATATTGTGTGCAGTTTTACATTCATTATGTTGTGTGCACAGGTTAGCTATATTGTGCACAGTTTAGCTATATTGTGCCCAATTTAGCTATATTGTGCACAGATTAACAAATATATTGTATGCACAGTTTAGTTACATTGTGTGCAATTTACCATTCATTATATTGTGCACACTGTGTAACTATATTGTGTACAGTTTAGCTATATTGTGTGCAGATAGATATATTGTGCACACAACTTATTTATATCATGCAAAGTTTAATAATATTGTGTGCAGTTTAGTTATATTTTGAAAACAGTTTAACAAAATTATATTATCAGTTTAGTTATATTATGTACACAGTTCAGCTATACTGTGTACACAGTTTAGTTATATTGTGTGCAGTTTAACTATATTGTGTGCAGTTTCACAAATATCATATTGTGTGCAGTTTACTTATATTGTGGGCATAGTTTTACACTCATTATAATATGCACACAGTTTAGCTATATTGTGCATTTTAGCTATATTGTACAGTTTAGTTATATTGTGCTCAGTTTCTGTTTTGTGTGCTTAGTTTAGTTATATTGTGCAGTTTTACTATATTGTGTACAGTTTAGCTATATTGTGCAGTTTAGATAAAAAGTCAAAATGTCTAAAAGATGATATTTTCTGTTTAATTAATTTTTTTTTAAAGATGTGTCATTGCCCTTTTCCTTTGCAATCATTGTGCAGCTTAATATGGGGATAGTTTCTGCAAAAGTTTGTTTGTTTACTTACGTCCCTGTGACCTAAACCTTCAACCCCATGACCTTGACACTTTGTCAAACTGGTTTAACTATATTGTGCGCAAAGTTTAACTATATCTGATTATTTAGAAGAGGCCCAACAAACAACTTTATAATACATCTTTGGATACAATATGTCTATAGTACAAACCATATTACCTGGCAGTTGGAGTCTTGTGAAACCTCAATTTCATTTAAAATATTGTAGCTATGGACTTCACAATGATATATACCAAATCTGAAAGAAACCTAATCATCTATTCGGTTTATGAGAAGATGGACCCCTTTTTTGCCCATTTGGAACCATATGGATCCTAGGCCCTTGGCATTTTCAAAAGCTATTTGGCTTCATACAAGGTTAGCTTCTGGCAAGTTTGGTTTGGTTTCGGTCCATTGTTTTTTATTTGTTTATTGTTGTTCAACGTCCTACTCAAGAATCTTTTGGCCTATGATCGGTACATATGGCCTTTGAGCAGTGAGAATTCTTTGATGTGCCGACACCTACTATGACATGGGACCTCGGTTTATACTGTCTCATCCAAAAGACAGGAAACCAGCCTGCTGCCGGCTGGACTTGAATTTATAACCTCACGATCAAGAGTCGAGCTTGCTGCCGACTGAGCCAGGCTCCCACTGTTTTTAAGAAGAAGTAAAACAAAGTTGACGAAAAGCATATTTTCTGTTTACCTAGGTGCCTATGACCTTGACCCTCGAGTCTGTGACACTGAAACATTGTCACGATTGCTTAGATAATTCCTAACAATTTCCATATATCTTTGTCGACAAGAGATCAGTCAGTTTTGGGATAATACGTTATTTGTATAAAACCATACAATAAGGGACATTTGCTTGCCATACAATTGTTTATGATCAGATTTCAATTTAGGTTCAATAGTATATCAGTTTTAATCAAATTGTAGACATTTACAAATTAACAAAAATTTTGGTTGAACAAAATTTTGCAGGAACTATCCCCGTATAAAGCCGCATGTTTGCAAAGGGGCTAGTACACATAGAGGCTTCATAAGGAGTCACAACTATAAACATTTTTCAAAATCAAATAATTAATCTGAAAATATCATTTTTAGACATTCTAACTTCTTATGCAATGTTGAACAAAATTTGCCAGGTGAGCGACATAAGGCCTCTCTATCTATTCATGTAAAGTTAATCTGTGAGCACAATATAACTAAACTGTGTGCACAATATAGTTAAACTGTGCACACATATACCTAAACTGTGTGCACAATATAACTCAACTGTGTGCACAATATAACTAAAGTGTGTAAACAATATAGCTAAATTGTGTAAACAATATAGTTAAACTGTTCACACAATATACCTAAACTGTGTGCACAATATAACTAAAGTGTGTGCACAATATAACTAAAGTGTGTAAACAATATAGCTAAATTGTGTAAACAATATAGTTAAACTGTTCACACAATATACCTAAACTGTGTGCACAATATAACTAAAGTGTGTGCACAATATAGTTAAACTGTGTGCACAATATAACTAAACTGTGCACACTATAATTAAACTGTGCACACAATATAACTAAATTGTGCACACAATATAGTATTTGTTGAATTGTGCTCACAATATATCTAAACTATGTGCACAATATAATAAAAAAATATACTGTATTCTATGTCACTAAAGAGATGCCGTAGTATGGGTGAATGAGTAAACAAATTTACCCCTAAAGACAGATTGGTCAAAGTCAATGATTTTCAGAAGAGTCCATCCTTGCCTTCTTGATTTTGTTTCTCATATGTTCTTCCGCTTTTCATATTTACCTTCGCAACATATGTAAAGCAAATCGAAATATTTTTATTTTTTAACACATTTAATTTATTTTGTATAAAGAAACCCAAGGGACTCTTAAAACATACCACAGTGGGTTATTTAGTTTAAGGCCAAATTACTGAAATGTATCAGGCAGAGAAATATGTGCGGACAGACTGGGATTCGAACCCAAAACCCTCTTAACACTTGAAGGGCGCTTTTACCAATTGTGCTATGGGGGTTATCTACATATTATCGAAACCGGAAAATACATCGAGGATCATTTTTCTAGAATCATACAACTTGTAATAATTAAAGCAGGATTATAATGGTAATCCGGGCTATCTGGAAAGTTACGTATTTGTAGGCTATGATGAAATCCAGACTGAATCTTCCATAATGAAACAGAGACAGAGACTACATTAAAATATCACATTACAAGAAAACACATTTGGCAATTTATTGTCTTCAAACAGATAAAATTCATTAACAATGCAAACTTGTACCAGTAAGTTCCATATCTGGTATTTGAACCAATAACATTTCAACCCTCGAGTACACGAGGGCCTGAAGTCACTCAATTCACGCCATACTGCTCACTTTTTATCTGATCATTCTGACTTGGTATACAATGTAGGAGTTTGTAAACCTGGATGTGATTGACTAGGAAAGTAAGCAAACACTTTTTAACTCACATCAAGAACATTGGGTCAAAATATGATTTTCCAATTAAAATGAACACTTTTGAGTTTGCTATATAAAATTGTAGCATCCAAAACCTGTATTGGTTTTCCAGTCTTCTATAAAACCAAGCCTTCAAGGCACAACTTTACAAAATTTGTCTATGTACTCAAAACTTGTTCTTTTATATATGTCTGAAAATTACTACAACAGATTAATAATCTTATTTACAAGTAAATGCACTGTAAACAGTAAAGCATACACTGTGTTTTATGCCACACTCAACAATTTCTCAGTTATATGGAGCATGTGGTGGCCAGTTTTTATTGGTGGAGGAGAGAACAGAGTTACAATGTACCCAGGAAGCAACTAATGTCATCTGCAAGTAAACTTAACTTTTTCACAAAAATTAGCTAGGTTCTAGCAGGGCTCCAACTCGCACTGAACAGAGGTGACAGATTTCATTATTCAAACCTTGATGCTCTAACCACTTGCCACATTTTCTACATGTAGGTGATAGAAGTTGAGATTATATTGCAATAAACCTTCTTATGAATTTTCAAATTAATTCGTTAAAAATTACTGAAGTAATTGCGTGGAAACTGATATGTGCCCGCATACCTGCGTTAAGTTATGATACACCTGTCTTTTGACCCGTGTATAAAAATGTTTGACATCTGCAAAGGAAACATTACTATAAGTAAAACAATACGATTGATATTTACCGGATATGTAAATTTTGTCTTGATACATCTTAAAACAACATAATTAAAACACAACCAAAATTTTCTGATTCTATGGTAAATGTAGACCTACATAAATTTTATATACAATTTTTTAAAACAATACATGCATTTATTGAATTTCTTTTGAAGATCTTAAAATTTGACTAGAAACCCAATATAAATAACAATTTGTAAATAAAAATCACAGGTAACTTGAAGGTAAACAAAAACAATGATACATGTATACAAGTAAGAACTGGGATACATTTATATGTACATGTATATAACAATGAAGAAATGTAATTTAACGATACATGTACCGGTACCCACAATTCAAAGCAATTTCACCAATCCACAGATCACATCATGCAATGACAAAGTATATCGGTGACCTATTAACAATGAATATACACTAATACAGTAGTCGAACTTCGAGGAGTCAAATTTCTCGGTGTTTCAAACTATTGACAAAGTTCTGAATAAATTTGTTATTCAATACTACTTGTAAACAATTTATAACTCAATCTTTTATGAGTCAAATTAATTTCTTGATGTTTCAGGGGGAAAAATTTAGGCCCATTTATATAAAAATATTATAAACATAATACCAAAGTTATAATGCTCAAGACGATCGTTTCTGTCAATTAGACTTCATCAGTTGAGCTCCAATTTTAAACAGATTTTCTAAATGGAAATTGGTATAATACAAGGCCAAATAATAAATCTAAATGCATAGCCAAATCCATCTAAGAGTAACCACGGTAAAAAAAGATGACTATCTCAGCTTTTGAAAAATTTAGAATTTAAATGGTGTTATCAGTGCCAGATATTACTTTAGTATAAGATTATCAGCTGGTACCGAAAAAGATAAAAACATAAAAACATAAAAAATTCCTACAAATAAGAAATTTGATGTCAAAATTTACATGTGTATATATGAAAGCACCCAATGGCAATTCTTCTCCTTCTCATAACACTCAACGTTTTAATCTTAACGAAAATTAAGTTAATTTTAGCACTAATTATGAGTTATATATTTTCTGTCTCATAGAAAAATTTTGATACTTTATTAACACAATATAACTGCCTGTCCTCCGCAATAATTGTCACATACAAGTACAGTAAAACCTTTGTTTTTTTTTCGCATGCACTCTTTTGAAAATTTTGAAACTATACAGAAAAACTGGTCTATAAAAGTCTCTCAATGGAACATGCAAAAGTAGCCATAATAATGAAGTTTATTTATTATAAAGTTAACAAAGGTTTGATGTTTGATTTTTGAATGGCCTTTATAGGCAGGTGTCCTTTATATAGAGGTAGCCTTTAATGTAAGTTTGTACCATACATTGTGTGTATCTTTCACATGCTGCGCTTTCTGAATACATTTTTTTAATTAACAAAATTTGCTTTAGCAATAACTATAAAAGAAATATACAGAGACTTGTATCGGTACATGATTTTAAAGCAGTTATTTATATCCAACAGACTCTAGCTTGCAATAGCCTACATGTGCACACAGGAATGCAGGGCTCACCCTGGACACAGAAAACTGTTAGCCAAAATATTAGCCAACCAGGATTTTTTTAGCCAGTTGAAATATTAATTAGCCAGTTGGTCAATGAATATTGATACCAAATTATCTTAAATGTATGTTTTTTAATTTTCCAAAAAAACAAACAAAAAAAAACAAAAAAAAAACAATGACAAAAGAAAATTTTATAAATACCAGTACTGATACAGTGACACACATGAAACATGACCTAAAATATTAGCCAGAAAATTAGCCAATTACATTTTCCTTTTCCTAGCCAATCTTGAAAAAAGTTAGTCAATGGCTACATTGGCTAATGAAAGGGTGAACCCTGGGAATGTCATACATGTAGATGATCATGGAGTCAGTCCAATACTGATATTGCACATGAATTGAGCCAATACATGTAGTAATATAATACAATACAAATGTACATGTACAACACAAGATCTCTATATTCTGTAATATTCCCTGAATTTAAATGTCCAAGTCAAAATCACATCAATCAACGCTGCCTTTAGTATTAAACATTGAAATATACAAATTGTATACACATACATCACAATTCAAATGTTTACCAGTCATCAAATTAAAAATCAGACATTTAAAAAATAAATAACACTAATGATAATTCATGTCAGTTACACTTTTGAGACGTATCGGCCATACTTCATTTTCATCCATAGGATGTACTACTACATGTGCGTGTACATGTTTATCAATTTATGCAACGAATGGCCGATACATCTTTATAAAGTATGGACAAACTTGTTGTACATGTATGGCTGGAACACCTTTACAAGGTATGGCCGATACGTCCTATGGACAAAGTGACAGTAGGCTTATGCCAAAGATGTCCTGCACCATCAATGGCATCATTTATAAAATACATGTATAGATTCATATCACTACTTCACTGTGTCCAAATTTACTTTCCTCTAATGGCAACTTGTTAAGATTTTTACTACTGCTAGTATCATCTGACGCAACTAAAGTGGAATGTTTTTTTGAATATTTCACATATGAAAAATAGATGTCAAATCCTAGCGATATTGTATTGTCATATAACATTCTATATCTGGTCGGAAGAAAGTAAAAATTTATTATTTGTGCTGGTGGCCAGACCACCCATTCTGCGGTATAAAGTGTAGATCCTTTATTACACATTTCTTCTTTCATTTCCTTCCAAGACTGTCTTTCCAACACAGCAATTACGGAAAGGAATAATCCTATAACTACTGGTGAGCATATCAACTGATCCACTAGAATCTTTTTCGTAATAATTCTAAAAGTCCTACCCGGCAACCATCGGTCCAGAAATATATACCAGTAATGACATATCGGACCTATTACGAGCCCTGTGGTGGCAACATTGCGAGATCGAATTTTCTGCCAACTAGTTTGTTCCTTTTTGGCAATCTGATAATACTGTTGAATAAAGTCACCGCTCGTTGACAATGTAACACATAGCGCTGTATTTGTATATAAAAGGTATTTATTGGAGAAGAGTGTTCTCCCCTTTTCTGCTAATCGTTTCACTGCTGCTAAATGAATGATGCCAAAGTTCATTGTAGTCCCCCTGTAAAAGAGAAAAAGCTGTGAATCATAATGAAGTATGAATGGAGGTTTGACTAAAAAATTCTTACTGCAAAAATACAAAAATTTTCAAAAATTGAAAGGACTCACAAGTTGCATATGATCATGTAAAATCCAAAGAAAATTTGAGTAAATATCCAAAACACAAAATGAACATCTCATTCCCAATCAGACATTGCGGATTAAATTTTTGTGGTCTACCAATCTCTAACACAGAGTTGTTGGTCCTTGCACTATTGATCAATCTCTGTCAATGTCTAAAAAGCAATCCGAGTTAGACTCAAGTATTACACTATTCTGAAATTGGTCATACCTGTAAACTCTAGGCCAAATGTCTACCCAGAGTTTAACTTAAACTTTAAGTTTTTGTTTTTGTTTTTTTTTTTTTTAAATAAGTTTTACCAAAAGAAGGTGACTTCAAACCAACATAGAAAAATCCAGATATAAGTTTGACCTATGTCAACTCACAGGAATTGAAAATTTTATTGATAAGTTCACTAATCAACCCCGGATTCCCCTGTACATTTAGTCACATTTAGACTCACGCTGATAAATAAATAGTATGGTATACTGTCATAATTCAAGAGTGATCAAGTTCATATTGCATGAAAATAATTACAACAATTTGATTCTAAATCATAGACCCCTGAATTCTGACAGTGGACTAAACCATTCTTTAAAATGGGGAGGTCCAAATGCGACTTTGATGTGTTAAAATCAAAGGTCGAACAACTAAACGTATAGGTGTTTGTCCAACAATCAGGTGTTTGACTCTCAATTGTAACTTAAAGATAAAATTTCCAATTCCTGTGGTCAACTCGTACATTGTTCCAGTCCATGATGTATGTTTTTAGCATACCTGTAAAATAGTTATAGCTGCAACGAAGAAAACCGACACCCCACATCTGAATACCTACATAATCCTAACTTGTCAACAAATATAAACCCCGATATCTTTGATAAAATGATTAACTTGTTATGATGACCTGAATTATATAGTAGATCAGGTAATGCCGGTTATGACCAGAATTTGACTTTCAGAGGTTGACACTGACACGCAGTCACTCAGTGGAAACAGGTATTGAAATGAACTCATAATAAATAGTCCTTGTGAAGTTGTGCATAACTTTTCACTTTATGAAACACATAACTAATTAATGCTGATTACAAATTACATATGTGTTTCGCATCACATATAATATTATATTATTATAAATGTAAAATATCATGTCCACAGTTAAACATCACAATCCGGTTATACAACACCCCACCCCCCACCCCTTATTCCAGTTCAAGCAGAGTCCGATTTTGAGAGCAAAATACGTGACCTAGTTTATTATGCATCAAACAAATTATAAATTGCGTATCAAAAGGTGTTTACCGTATGTACACTTTAAGAAAATTACTTTCGACAAAGTGATAGTAAGTCCAGGTGAAAGTCAGCACATGTCTTGACCTTAATCTTTTTTATCTCCTTTCCGAAAGAGCACTCGGAAAAATAAAACAATGGGAGTTATCTCCCGTACAGTGTAAGGTGGCCCAGTGTGGAAAAGGCGATATATTTTTAAAAGAAGAGTGAATAATAATAATAATAATAATAATAATAATAATAATGACAAAACACGTGCAGCAGTGGACCGACCCGACCTTCTTGTTCAACACATGGGGAACATTTGAGTGAATAAATAATAATAAAACACTCACCAACGGACATGCAGACTTGAATTTCTTGGAAATCCAATGAACGACACTGATGCGATCAGGCGCCATTCGGTGATTAATTCTTATTGGCGGCTGGATCCCAACCACTGTTCGTAGGACTTCATTTTCCGCATTGAATAAGGAATATCAAACAAACTGACCGCCACCACGTGACTGAAAAATTGTTAAGTGTGGCGTTAAACAATATTCAAAGCAAATAATTCAACACGTCACTATGCTGAATCATTGCATTCGCAAAAAAAAAAACAACAACAAAAAACGGTTATTTACCGACCGTAAAATACGGAAATTAGTGACGGACTTTAAACGCGACTCCTCAAATCCACGTGACAGTCAACTTATCTCAGAAGTAGGTTGCCTCGGTATAATGTATAATATGAAATGATCGATGCCGATCAGCCCCAGTACATTTTTCAAATGACATCAATATCATATGCAGGTGATGCTTGAATTTTTGTTCCCATGGTGTGGAGAGAAAGCGATCGGTAAGAAAAAAATTAAGTTGAATTAATAAAAAAATGTCTGTAATAATTCTTAATCAAAACGAGAGATCAAGGATGATCAAACTGAAATAGGTGGATATAAAATCCAGGCAATGTAATGGGAAACTGACATTTTGGATTATGAAGCTACCGATTATGACAGTCGTATCTATATATCTAGCCTACTTATCAAACGTAATAAATGTGAAGCATGTACTGGTTATTTTAACCGTATGAATTCAGCACCATCTTGTAACCGAGTTGTACATTAATGCCTGCGAATTCCCCGAATATTCCACTTTACCATAATGATTAATCTTTCACTCATTCTTGGTCCAGAATTGATTTATGAAATATACAGACTAATTTATTTCATATAAATTGATTTGTTATATATACAGACTAATTTATTATATATAAATGAATAATTTTAGCACATTCATGTACATTTTTTGTATATACATGTAGCTTAAAATTATGAAATAATGGAAAATGATTTTCTATAGTCACATCAGAAAGATGGCGGATGACACATTGTAAATGAAATTAAACTTTGTAAGTTATATATTCATGTATAATCTAGTTACAATTTACACAGGTAAAGACCTTCTGAAAGTAAAAAGTCAAAACTAACCCGCCTTAACACCTTAGGAACATGTGAGGTCAAACCTGTTCCGGGTCGGATATACTTAGTGGTTTGTAACACGATGTTCTAAACACAAAGACTCCCAACTTATAATGGACATGGAAATCACTGTCAAACACCGACAAACAAGGAACGTAGATTGGTAAACTAATAAACAAATCGGGAAATGTGATAATTTCTGTGAAAACGCTGGGTAAAACCAGAGTATTTTATACGTCCCAGGGACATATAAAATGCTCTGGTTTTATCCAGCATTTGCACAGAAATTTTGAACAGTCAACTTGTTTTAACGTTTTATTGTGAGCTAAGATAGCCATCTTTTTACAATGGTTACTCTTCAGGTGATTTGGCTATACGTTTAGATTTATTATTCGACCTTGTCTGACACCACTTTCCATTTAGAAAATCTATTTTAAATTGGAGCAACAGATGAAGCATATTTGACAGAAACGATCGTCTTGACCATTATAACTTTGGTATTATGTTTATAATACTGACAAAATACAGCGTGACTCTAATGATATTGGCCCTTTTAAAGCTGACATAGCAAGTTAAAAAGATGTGATTTCACTATTCAGTTAGGAAAGTGTTATGAAAATTTCCCCATTCATTTCTAACCTATATTTCGTCATTTTAGTAATTCAAGAGAAAATATTTCAACTAGTATAAACAAGCAATGATGCACCGGTTAATTTCATTCTGAACTCTGTTGAAGCTTCGATGATATAAATTAACGCTTTTCTGGAGTTAATATTGCAAGAATTTTATCATGGTAAATTAAATCAGAGACACATAGAACCTGTGATATATATGCCTCTGAGTATATAGTATTTCTTATGTTTGATTTGTTTACTAATATGTAAAAACAGAATGACATGTACCTCGTTCAAATTATAAGCTTTACTGCAACAAAACCAACCAATAACGACAGCAGCCAATTTGATAAGTATTGCAAACAAATCATTTAAATGTTTCAGGAAATTTATATTGCGTGTAACAAAAAATAAGTGTACAATACTTGATGAAAAGGAATTTATACAGAATTTGATCTTGTGACCATTCTTCATATTAGATGTCTTATCATTCTCCCACATTTATGGTAGTCATTGCAATCCCTTCCTTAGGCATAGATAGATCCAAAGTCACTACATCATATATAAAGTCAGAGTCAACTGAAATTTTTCCATAGGCAACAATATTAACGTTTTCCTGTATAGCTCATCTTTCCAGCTAGTGTTGAACTATAAAATATACATGGATCTACTTGGCATCCTATCCACAATCAGAAAGTGAACACAAAACATAGGCTTGACCATCTTGTTTTTCTGTCAAATGTGCATATTTCAAACCCAGCAGTTTCTCTGTGGATAGACAATGAAATCTCTATTCAGGTACTTTTCAGTAAACTGACTCTTATCATATCAAAGTACCAGCAAAAATTATGCTGACTCAGCATTTTCAATTCTAAATACATTATTTTACTGTGTAAAAAAATAAAGATATATTCATTGATACAATATAAACCAATCAGACACAAGGTTACATTAAAAATGGCAGACCTACACTTTTTTAACAAATCAATTTCATTGGTATTTAATTGTCCAAGACCATAAGCAAGAGTAGTTCTTTAAATGGTACATAGTACACCGCTCATGTTTTTTTGTCAGTTTTGGATGGGGTCATATAATAACGGGCAAATTTATAGGATTGTGGTTGTCCATGTTGACAGCCAATCTCTATACACACTGACCTTTGCATCAAATATGTGACATTTAGTCAAGGTCATGGCACAATGACCTTGGCATCAGATATATGACATTAAGTCAAGGTCATGATACAGTGACTTGGATCTTTCCATAAGGAAATTTTTTTACCAAGTTAGATGATACATGTATTAAAATGGAGCATGTAGAAATTATTGGCGGGACATGGTGTTAATGATGGATATAAGAATAGACCCATTTAAAAGACGGGTGTATAATGATATCAGAGAAAGTATCCAGTGTCTTGTGAAGAAAAACATTTAAGTCGCAAAACTAGAAGTCATTTTCTTTGAAGGTTTCTCCTTCAGTACTGGAAAATGAGTAAAAACAAAGTTTCTATGTGAAAAATGTAAGTTTAATAATAGTTCTGCAAACCAGTAAGAGCAAAACAAGATGTATACATTCTTTAGATGTACTTTATATACAAATATGTATATACAGCCACTTGCCAAAAGTTTATAGACGTTATCATTTTTTGCTACATATTTCAAAGTATTGTGAAGCCATTTCTTATCACATATGAAAAGAATTTTCATGGTTAAACAGAGAATGTTTCCAAGTTTTATTGCTTATCTTAATGAAATTTTCTAATTTGTTATTTCAAATAATTGAAAATTTAAACAAAAAGTAAAAATTAGATATTATATTACAATTTTGCTTACCGGTACTCAAATAGCCTAAGGAATTTTCATCACAAAAACAAAACTTTGTTTAAACTGATGGATCTTTTAATTCCTAATTCAGAGAATTAAAAAAAAAAAAGAGAAAAAAATTATAAAGTCTATAAACTTTTGGCAAGTGGCTGTACATATATAGATTCAAAGCATTTACACTTAAAGTTCAAATGAAACCATCAATAATATATACAGTCAAGTCAAAAGTATGAATTAAATTACAATACAGACAGACAATTTATATACAAATTTTAACATAGAAATACAGATCTTCACGTTATAGTCTTTGTTATTTTTTCCGATAACTTTGCATAAAACAATTAACAAGTATTGGATCTTTGTAATTCCTAACTTTCTATTAATTGTTCCAATACACAGTAAATTTTGAATATAACAAACTCAGTTTGTATGAATCCGTGAACATAACGAATCAATAACTAATCCCCAACTGCAAGTCAATATATTCTTTATTAAAAGTCAATTATATAACAAATTTATATAGTGAATTTTTACCTATAACAAACCAATATCTATGTCCCTTGACATCCCAATATCCAATCAAGGTATTTAATAGTATTATAACTAAGTGATCAGTCATTAAAACAAAAGTCACTTTTTTGCCAAACATAAGTGACTATTCTCATATTAAGTTGTGTAAATTAAAAATAACAAAAGAAAGTTTCTGATTTCCTTGGACTTCCCTAGTAAGTTAGTTCCCATTGGGCTGTTGATTGCATTTACCTGAACTAAAACTAGACAGAAATGCAACCAATGGACTTAGCTTGCATTTTTCTTAACGATCTGCATTGTAGTCCTTCAGTCCACTTTGCTATAACTATGTAACAAACTGTCCTTATAGCCAGTTGAACATAGGTTCCTTGCAATTTGTTATAAGCAAGTTTTACTGTAATGTATTGTCCTATAAAAACACTTGTGCTGGACATGAATACTGGTAAATCAATTTGTGTTCAGTGTGTGACCTCTTTCCTAAACAAAGTGATAAAGATGTTTATTTATAAAATTCATGCATGCCAACTGTAAAGCCCTAGAACATAAAAAAGATTACTCATCATAATGTCACAAAATTTAACAATGAATGATCATGTGTCTATATTTAAGCTAGCACAATTATAGGTCATGAAATATTCGGCACAATCACAGAATTAGTGCTATCAGGTCTGCTAAATTTAGATTTTGTATGATTTCTTCCTTTAAAATCATACAACAGTTGTATTACTAGTTGTGTATATATATATATATATAGGATATAATAAATAATTTATATGCCAAAAAATATAAATACATGCACTGCTAATTTAAGTACACATACAGTAAATAAATAAACTGTGGTATTCTTAAAACATAATCTGAATGTCATGTAACTACATGTAGAACTTTGATGCTCACATCATTTTGTGCTGTATGACATAAAACTTTATTGCCAAGTCTTGTTATAGGCCTAAGGTATCTCATCTAAATTGCTCTTGGTAAAGTTATCTCTAAAAGCAAATCCCCCAAAAACAAGAACTCACAGAGCCAGGCAACAGTCTTAAAATAGACAATCCATTTCTCTTTGTAAAGATATCTCTTAAAGCAAACTTTCCAACACAAGAAACTTGCAGAATTGTGCTCTTGGTAAAGTTATCTCTAGAGCAAACTCCCAAAGACAAGAGCCTTGTAATAGGCTTAAGATGGACAATCCATTGCTCTGGGAAATGATGTCTCTAAAAGTAAACTCCCAAAGATGAGAACTTGCAGAGCCCTGTAATAGATGTAATAGACTTAAGATAGACGATCCATTGCTCTGGATAAAGATGTCTCAAAAACCAAACTTTCCAACAAAAGAACTCACAAAGGCGTGTTTACAGGATATAGATGGACCATCCACTGCTCTTGGAAAAGATGTCTCCATAAAAGCAATTAAAGGTGTTAAGAAACAGAAATAAAAATTAATTTTGAACACGAACTTTCAAGAACACAGAGGAATTTCGTGTAAAATAAAGTTACAATGAACCACATCATATTTACAGACATGCTAACACTTTGCATGTTGTACTAATTTGTAAATATAATTAATATTGAATATAAACCAAAGTTAATATATTGTGCTGTTTAGTTTAATGAACATCCAAACAATTTTATCTGAAATTAACGACTTTCAACTGATTTCTTCCCCATGCTGTTTATGATTATTTGCTGAGCCAATGTATGCCTAAGCTTTGAGTATTTTACCAAATGAAGTTATGACTATGAAACATAAAACTGCCATTGAAGATAAAAATTCATACCATGTTTTATACAGCAATTACTTGTGACACCAGCAACAAAACAGAATTCAAACATTTCAAATATGTTTTGCCGTTACATATAGCACAATGCATAATATTCAGAATATTTGAAAAAGTTTAAAATATTTATAGTTTATAGTGCGCTCTACCCTAAAAATCTTCTGATTAAACTTGATCATCAACACACAATATAAATATATACGAGCGAACTATAGTAAATAACTCAAGTTGAACATTTTGTTAAAAAGTTGAGCTTAAAAGGTCACAGAAAACATTTTACTTTTCAAAATTTGAATGGTATCACAACAGAGAGTAATATATTTTCACATTTGAAAAAAATACTATCCACAGACTAACAGCCTTACAACCACCGTAAAATAAATAATACGCTATTCAATTTTAAAACTAGGCACTATATAATGTCACACAGTTACACTGGATATTTTGGTCAGAATATGCCAAATAAAAACCCAATGTTTTATGTCTATAGTTCAATATAACTTGCTACTACTTGAAATTCTTTTTCATGACCGCTTCATACCAAAGACCTTTTAAAAAATGGTGGTAACTGTTCCTTCGTCAAACCCATAAGAAGTGAAAGTCACAGGTCTTTCGGATATGACATAAGATTGAGGTCCCACGTCACAGCAGGTGTGGCAGGTAAAAGAACCCTCAATACATTGGCATCAGTCCATAGCACAGGCCAAAATCTGTAGCACTTGGAAAAAATCTTGGCAGGATGCAAAACAATCAACAACAAAAATCATTTTCATATCCTGTACGTAGTGCACCAACTCTGATAAACAATTTATTAATTATTAATATTACTCCCATTGTTAAAGATTATAATAAATCTGGTTGATATTTGATGGGTAGTAATCATACAGATAACTAATTCATCACTTTATTGTTGAAATAATATCACATGACACACATAATTTATTCTTGGATACACAGTCATACATATATTAGCAAAGTTTCAACTGGAAAATAGAGAATATCATGAATATATTTGCAAAAAACACTCCCGCAAAATAATGGCGATAAAAACTATTAGTAAATATATTTGATTAACACCTATTTTTTGTATTAAACCCACAAATATGAATATATTTATATTGAAAACAATACATCACAGTTCATTGAATTAAACTTAAAGCAGAGATTCCTTCAAGAGGACTCCTCTGTACACGGTTTCTTGGTAGATGTGGCTTCCTCGACTTCCTCCTCACTGCCTTTTCTTTTTCTACTCCTAAAATTAAAATTGAAGTACAACTGTTAAAGTGTTAAGTTTATGTGTCACAAAGCAAAAAACATGAATGTCAAGTGTTTTGTAACTAAAGCCTGGTTCATACAGATAAACTGACATGTTTTTCAAGCACTTTTCATGTGATATTTCAAGCACTTTCCTGTTGTCGCCCATTACCGCTTTGACCCAGTTACTGTAAGTGGGGGCGTCTTCCCACACCCGATTGAACACACTTTTTGTTGTCTTACTCATCATGAAAGAATGTGTCAACCCGCCATTTTAAAGCTACAAAACTCCCCGGATGTAAGAGTTCCGAAAGCATAACGCACTATGAAGAGAGACAATGTTATTTGAAAGAGTCCGGTGCAAATACAACTTCATACCCGGGACAGATGTTCCAATATCGTATATGTGTCATTTTTATCACAACGCACATTTTGTTTAGTTCACAGCTAAGACATGCCGATATTCTGCAGAAATGCAATTAATTTTATATCATATTACTCTGTCAATACTATTCAAGCTGTATTTGATCAAATTCAAGCACAAAATTTTAAGATTCAAGCACTTTTCAAGGGAAAATTAGGTTTTTATGAAATTCAAGCACTTTTCATTCACAGGCTCAATATTCAAGCACTTTTCATTTCTGTGCGAACCATGTAAAGAGATGGTAGAAATTTTATTCAATGAAGACTTAGCCCTGTTGTAGCATGAAATTTTGATTCAAGATATATTGAACCAAAGTTAAAAATATCACAGGAATAAAATGGACCCAATTTCTATATACAACTGTAAAATTTTTAACTCCTTATGCACATGTGGCTTAATTTTGATATTTTCTTAATGTTAAACTATGTTTCTGTGCTAATCCAATACTAAAATATTTAGAACATTACTTTTAACTTTTACTATAAGAACATTATTTTTAACTTCTTTTTGCCCGAATCATCTGAGGGCTGATTGATCAATGTTGAGCCTCATATGTATAAAGGATTTGAGTTTTCATACTGCACTATTTTTCAACATAATCTCCTTCAGTGTCTATAAACTTTGACCAGCAATGTTTAGTAGCCTCAATGCCACTTTTAAAGAAGTCCCTTTCTTAACTGTCAAAAAAGTCCTCCACTTCATGTATGATGTCATCCTGTCTGGAAATTGGTACCAGAAATGGCCTTTTGGGAATAGATGGAAATCTGATGGAGCGATGGAAGATGTTGAATCAACTGAAAGCCACAATCATTAATGGCAGCTAAAGCAATGACAAACTTGTGAGCAGGGACCTTATCCTGGTGAAACAAGACACCTTTATAGAGCTTTCCATTGTGCTTGATCTTTACTTTTTTCACCTAACTGTCTACAAAGTGATGCATAATATGTCACCCATAACAATATCATGGACTTTAGTGACCATTTCAGGAGTTGCCACAGTGACAGGCCTTCCACATCCTGTAAGCTGTGTCTGCCACGCTTAAATTTTACCACCCACCTTTTTACAGTAGCATATGAAGGGGCATCCTCTGATAGTGTTACTACCATGTCAGCTTGAATAAAGGTGTTTGACCTTTCTTGAATAACTATTAAATCACTGCTCTCTTAGCCATTTTGTTCATTTTGCTAGAGTCACTTGCCCTGTTTACTTTACAGTGTTATATGTTTGACAAAAAATTATGGAATGACATTTTTCGTTGGTTACAGTATTAAATAGTCAGAGAACAGTAGGGTAGAAAATGGGCAACCCTGCTTAAGGCTCTCAATACCAAGGCTCAAAACTCCTCAATCAACCCTCATACCCAGTATATAATTTCAATAATAATTGCAACTACATGTAGTTGGATATACATGTACCTCCAATAATGTCCTCCAACTCACTCTAAGGGTGCCAGCTATAAAGTTGTTTTTAGATATTTTATAATTATGCCTGTGTAATTTAGGTGTGTTATATCCAGTGTAATTTAATATTTTTGTGACATTCATTTAATGTGAAATTTATAAATATCCATGAATAACTTCCAGATTTAGTAGAACCTCACTATTAAGACCACATAACAGATTGCCTAAAAGTAGTCTCTCTAGTGGGGATTTGGACTTAAAATAGATCTATTACAAAACTTTCAAGAGACTGAATATTTGAGGTCTTAAATGTGAGGTGGTCACCCAAGCGAGGTGGTCTTTAGGCGAGGTTTGACTGTATATACGAGTGTTTGAAGCATATAAAACTAGCATTCTGAGATTATTTATGAATCAATATATATGTCCCCTACCTGTGAAACCATAATTAAGTAAATAGTGAGCAATTACAAAACTTTAACCAAAACTTTAAACCTACAGATGGACTGACTGATGGAAGCAGACAAAATCTAGAGTCATGTCCTGGTTTCACCAGTAGGGACTACTCATATAAAATCTCAGAATTTGAGTTTTGAACAGTGTTTTATGCCACACTCAAAAATTGTTCAGTTACATGTTGGAGGAGAGAACCTAGATACAATGTACCAGGAAGAGAACACAGACAAACTTTCTCAAAAAAGTCAGCTTATGTTCCAGTGGGACTCAAACATAGGCTGACAGGAAGTGAAGAGACTTCATGGTTCAAAGTGCGATGGTCTAACCACCTGGCCACGGAGGCCCCAAAATCTCGGATATCACAGTATAAAGCTTCAGGATGTCCAGGAAACTATACAAATCTGGTGATACTGGACAAACACAGACCTCTGAAAATCAGGGTTAGGGTTAGGTGGGATCAGGTGCCATGGAGGAGTAAGTATCACAGATTTAATTTTAATGTTAAAAACCTACTAATTTAAGATGAAGACTTGATCAGTAAGTTACTTACTCATACTGCTGTATATCTGGCATCAAGACTTGAGATGAATTGATGTGGAATGAGACGGGAACAACTCCACTTTGATCAATGGTAGAGGAAAGGTCAATATGTAAACTATCTGTATATCCAAATAAAATTCAATCAAGATTAGCAACAAAATTACATACAAATACTTCAGCTAAATAAATAACCTCAGGATGTTAAAGGGCATTAACTGTGTTTACCAGAAAAAATTATTTAGATTTTTTCCGTCTTCTACTACTTGTACAATAACAAATAAGAACAATACACGGGCATAAAGAATTTTATATTCCTATATAATTTGTGAAAACATGGTCAGGTCCAGTGTGGTATTCATATACACCACTGGCTGAGTTAATCAACTGCAACATAACTGACGAAAGTGCCAAACCTGTATATTTCAAGCAATTTTCACAAAACGTATAGTAATTTAAGAACTTCTATGCCTGTGTATAGCTCTTTTTTGTTACTGTATATCTATCTAAGTAGTAAAAAAGAATTAAAAAAAAATTGTGGAAAAAAACTCAGCTAATGCTTCTTTAAACTCTGTAGTTACAGTAGTACCGTGGTACTTGAACATATACTCTGCCTAGACTAAATAAACAACCAAACAATGTTCTCTCTCTTGTATTAATTAATATAAATAACTGTATGGGGTAAAAAAGACAGTTTACCCAATGTTTATTGTTAAAGAAATAATTTTTCATCAACATAATTGGGTTCTAACTGCTTCACTGCTAACAGGTTAGCCCTCAATGAAAAGTCGAAGTAAACCCATTATAGGTTTTTATTACAACAACCCTTAAAAACTGCTGGATACAAGAAACTGAGATGTGTGATTACTGATGGCTTGAAAATAGATAGCCAGACGAAATACATTTTAAATAGATCAAATTTGTTCGTTACTGTAAATGATGAATATGACGAGAAAATGGAAACAATATACCTTCTTGGACATTTGTTCTGTTTTCATCTGCCATAAGACTGGTGCTAGCTTTTGGTACTGTACTACTGGTCATAATTCTAATGTTAGGCTGAGATTCATTACTTTGATCACTATCCGACTCCAGGGTCACCTGAGTGCCTTCATCACGCTGTTGCTGTAAACATAAATCATATGTTCATATTTTCTCCCACAGATTTTTCCCTTCTATTCCGCAAGGAATGCTTTCCGGTGTAGCAGCCAATTCTTTTCCCCCTGCTGAAACTTTCCCTGGGAAAAAAACTGGCTAGCTAATTCTTTCCCTGGGGGAAATAACTGGCTAGCCAATTCTTTCCCCAGGGGGAAAAAAATTTGCTAGCCAATTCTATCAACTGAGGGGGGAAAGAATTAGCTAGCCAGTTTTTTCCCCTGGGAAATAATTGGCTAGCCAATTCTTTCTCCGGGGAAACTTTTAGATGGGGAAAGAATTGGCTATTACACCAGATCAACACCTAAGGTATTGACAAGCTACATGATTTAATGTTAAGATGTCACAGTACATTATCATGATACAGAGCTTCTATGACTTTTATGTACTAAGAATACAGCACACAAATAATTATGTCAGACTTCATTTGCATACAAAGCATGGGAGAAAAATATTCAAACGTTGGTGTGTTGAATAGAAATGGAAAGATCAACCTTTGTGAAAGTCCGATCTTCAGATTAGACTACCGTATTTTATGGCCTATAGGTCGATGTGGGGGATAAGTCGAATGGCCGATTTTTGGCAAAAATCCAGGATTAAGTATTAGATAGGTCGAAATGGAGGACAGGTCGATGTCGGCAGAGATGGAAACATGAATGGAAGAACACAAAAATGCATTGTTTATGTTTAATAACTGGTGCTAACACGATGGTAGCCTATTAAAATAATCACAGTGATCGGCCTATTTTACGGTACAGTATTAAATAGGAGTGATTAAAAAGCATATAAGTTGCATCATATATATATATATTTAACATCACTTATATTACTCGTGTGAACTGATTATGTATACAAGCATCGCCATTATGTTACCTGTCAAATCATCATTAAATTCTTTATGCTGTTTACCCAAGCGACCTCAATCCTTGTCTTACCCTTACATTGACCTAAATTATTATGCTGCTGCAATTGTCAAACAATTAAATACTCAAGGTTTAGTGTCAATTAATTTATGTAACACTTTTTCCAAAACTTTCCCAACTTCAAAGACTGCCGCATGATCCTTATCAGTTGAAGGTCACGTTCCAGTGAACACAGCTTGTAGTGTCCTGAAAGTCTGAATGAAGACTTCAACTTCACAGTGGGGTGCCGAGATAAGGGAATCATTCAAAAGTATAAACCGTCCGGTATAAATATCATGTAAACGATGTATTTTTATTACGCAGTTTCTGACACAGTCTTGAATCCCAATGATATTGTAACTTGAAAGATCATTATTTTGTCACTTGATTATGAACACAGTACATTACGCACACACGAGGTCACATTTAATAGTCCTATTAAGTGTAAATACAAATGGGTGTTTGGAGTAGGCCCCTAGATTATCCTGTGGAAAATTTTGAATTACGATGTTAAAATGAGGAATTGCAGATACAAGTTAAATATTTCACTATTTTTTTTAAAGATAAGTCGATGCGGTGAATAGGTCGAGGTCACAACTTTGGAGAAAAAAAATATCGACCTATAGGCCGTAAAATACGGTACTAGGTTTCCTTACTCACTCAACATACCCATGTAAGAATCTTAAACGGGGATGATTCATTTAAGTTGGACAACTTTTACTTTTTCATAATACTGAAATACATGTAAAACAAGAAAAAATATGAAATAACAACCATTCAACTTTATCCTAAACCCTTAATCAGACAGACTGACAAATGTCACAAACCTATATATACCTAACTTTAGCCTAAACCCTTAATCAGACATACTGACAGATGTCACAAACCTATATATACCTAACTTTATCCTAAACCCATAATCAGACAGACTGACACATGTCACAAACCTATATATACCTAACTTTAGCCTAAACCCTTAATCAGACATACTGACATATGCCACAAACCTATATATACATAACTTTAGCCTAAAACCTTAATCAGACAGACTGACACATGTCAAAAACCTATATATACATAACTTTAGCCTAAACCCTTAATCAGACAGACTGACAGATGTCACAAACCTATATATGTGTCTTCCATTCATTTTATTGGTAGGGGACACCAAAATAACAATGATTCTGAGAGTACTGATGAATCAATACATAATCCCAACCTATCAAACCATTATCAAGTGAATGGTGAGTGATTACAAAACTTTAGTCAATACCCTTAACCAGACGAACTGACAGATGTCACAATCCTTTACTGCCCCACCCATTTCACCGATATAGAACACTTGATTAACAAGTATTCTGAGAGTACTGATGAATCAATACATGGTCCCAACCTATGGAACCATTATCAAGTGAATGGTGAGTCAGCAGTGATTACAAAACTTCAGCCAAAACCCTTAACCAGACAAACTGACAGATGTCACAATCCTTTACTGCCCCACCCATTTCACCGATATAGAACACTTGATTAACAAGTATTCTGAGAGTACTGATGAATCAATACATGGTCCCAACCTATGGAACCATTATCAAGTGAATGGTGAGTCAGCAGTGATTACAAAACTTCAGCCAAAACCCTTAACCAGACGAACTGACAGATGTCACAATCCTTCACTGCCCCACCCATTTCACCGATATAGAACACTTGATTAACAAGCATTCTGAGAGTACTGATGAATCAATACATGGTCCCAACCTATGGAACCATTATCAAGTGAATGGTGAGTCAGCAGTGATTACAAAACTTCAGCCAAAACCCTTAACCAGACGAACTGACAGATGTCACAATCCTTCAGCCCCACCCATTTCACCGATATAGAACACTTGATTAACAAGCAGAGTACTGATGATACATGGTCCCAACCTATGGAACCATTATCAAGTGAATGGTGAGTCAGCAGTGATTACAAAACTTCAGCCAAAACCCTTAACCAGACGAACTGACAGATGTCACAATCCTTCACTGCCCCACCCATTTCACCGATATAGAACACTTGATTAACAAGCATTCTGAGAGTACTGATGAATCAATATATGGTCCCAACCTATGATATCATTATGTGAATGGTGATTGATTACAAAACTTTAGCCAAAACCCTTAACTGAATTGACTGATGGATGCAGACAAACCTATAATCTCTCCCCTTTTCTTTATAAATTACTAGATTTAAGCACAAACCAGACAAACCTATAATCTCTCCCCTTTTCTTTATAAATTACTAGATTTAAGCACAAACCAGACAAACCTATAATCTCTCCCCTTTTCTTTATAACTATAATGATCCTTACATGCGTTTCAACATCACTGCTGTTTTCCTCTCCAACCATCTTCAGCATGACTCCAGACTCCATATCTTTCTCCTGTGCTAGAGTTTGAAGTTTACTTGTGACTTCCTCTACTCTCCCATCAGGATGGACAATGACAACTTTGGGAGTATCTCCAAGCTTGCCATCTTTCAAGTCACTTAACAAACTACCATGAATCAACTGATCGGCAGTCATTGGTTCAGTGCAACCATCTGTTAATTTAGTCCTACAACAAAAATTGAAACTGTTGAGAAAATGAAAAAATTGATAATGAAATACAATAAATATAAATGTGTATTCGATAATCTTATAATATTACTTTTTGTTTATGCAGATTTATTTATGATTAAGTTTCTTTCCATATTTCAGATCAACAATTTTGAGAAAATGATGGTAATGTATGTTTATCTGTCACTAATCAACATATCTACACAAAAAACATAAAATCAACAAAAATCAATTCCTATGTGAAGTCAAAATTTTATAATCAAATTTATGTCCTTTATACATGTATATTTAGTTTGATCAATAAAACTCATGCTTTTGACTTTACCTTTGTAAAGATTCAAATTGGCTGAAATGTAAAAATTTAGATTTTATATTAAAATACTGATCAAAAACTTGGTTAAAATTTCTTTTGTTGTTAGTATACTCAAGGATTTGTGTTACTATCTCTTATAAATTTAGTCAAGCCTGATGAAATGATATATTCAAATTCTTGAATTTATATATATTCAAACTGCAATACATTGTAGTTGAAACAGTAAACAGTATAAATGTGATGAAAATTGTTGTACAAAATATACAGTGAAACCTGTATATAGGGACCACCCAAGGGACCAGAAAATATTGACCTTTATATGCAGGTGACCCTTATACACAGGTTCAATTTAGTTGAAGTATGCAGTCAAGGGACTTGAAAATACTGGCCTTTATAAACAGGTAATCCTAATATAGAGGAGGCCGCTATAGCAGGTTTCACTGTATAAACATAATCAGACAGATGTATTTGATAAGCGAAGAATATTGACATGATATTTAACAACAATTCAGGATGAGAAAAATGTACTTGTTCGCTCATTCTGGACGAGTGAAAATAGCTTTTTTGGGACGAGTAGTTAGGACTGGGTACTTGTTCCAAGTGACGAGTAATTTCTCTTTAACATCTTACTTTTTAGCCTCTAAAACCATAACATGACGCTTTTATAAGTCCCATATGAGAGAAATATTCAATCTTAATGGCTCCATAAAGTCTATGGAAAACTGGGACAGGCAGAAGGTGTCTAGGGGTGAGTGGTTTTCGATATCACTCATCCCATAGGACGAGTAATTTTGAATTTTTTTTTTCACCATGCAATTCAATTTAAACTTTCACTGAATGATGAATCTCTGACAGTGGCAAAATTGCTATGTTAACACACACACACACCTAAATCTGAAGGTGACAAGTCCGCTAAAATTACTGGCAACTAAAACAGATTTCTGAAATCTCTGTCACTCTGGCTATATATATCTGAAGGATTCTTTGGTATATCTGACATAATCGGCTTTTCATAGAGGATTTTATGTCATCATAATAAATTGATCTATCATCTACAGTCTAACCTGACTTATTAACTCACTGATTTAAAAGACTACCTGCCTTATGAAACCTAAATGTGAAGGCTCCCAAAGTGTATTTTTCCTATTCAAATCACCTGAATTAAGAGACCACCTGTCATATGCAACCATTTTTACCTCTTCCCTTGGGCAGACTCTAAAAACAGGTTTGACTGTATAAAAAAGAACATGTGTGTTTGTTTATAGTTGTTAACAGAAGTAGTATATTGATACTTCACGGCACCTTTTTCCGAGAAACGAACGGTGTCTATATTTCCTGGAATTCGCGGTCACGTGATCACACACACAGGTAAATGGCGTTATATATAGACGATGATATATAACGTGTTCACGGGGGGATCTCGTCGTACACATGACACCGATAGATGACTGGTTGTTCAATTTTATCGGTTCCGAGAAACGAAACATACCTAGATTTCCAGGAAGCCTGATGATAGATGACGTATTCACGGTCCTGGTGATCACCAGGTAAATGCCGTTTTTCGAGTCGTTTTCGCCGTACAGGTGTCCAATGGTGCATGTGTCTAAAGATCCCCCCGTGAACACGTTATATATCATCGTCTATATATAACGAACCTGTGTGTGTGATTGACCGCGAATTCCGGGAAATATAGACACCGTTCGTTTCTCGGAAAAAGGTGCCGTGAAGTATGGGACATATACTACTACAGAAGTTAATATCTATTGGTCAGTAGTAAAAGTACTCATACCTTCTTAACAGGTATTTATTTGATTTAGCATGCTTTTCACTCATTTGATGGTTGCTGCATTTAGACCAACCCTCCCTCCAATTATTATTATCATTATTATTTTTATAAATTCCAAGTAAATTTTGAATGAAAAGTATAAAACACTGAATTTATGTATTCTTGATTTGTTTATTATCGAATACAGCTAAGTGAGACTTTAAAGTACATGTGTACAGAAACTGCTGTGTTAAAATAAATCATTACTCTGACAAAACCCTGTGATATCTGATCATTCTGACAGTATCATGTGATATCTGATCATTCTGACAGTATCATGTGATATCTGATCATTCTGACAGTATCATGTGATATCTTATCATTCTGATAGTACCATGTGATATCTGATCATTCTGACAGTACCATGTGATATCTGATCATTCTGACAGTACCTTGTGATATCTGAACACTCTGACAGTACCTTGTGATAGCTGATCACTCTGACAGAACCATGTGACAGCTGAACACTCTGTATCAGATATCTGATCTGACAGTATCATGAGACAGCTGAACCTCTGACAGTACCTTGTTATAGCTGTTCACTCTGACAGAACAGTGCCAGCTGTGACAGTATATAGTGATCACTCTGACAGTACCATGTGACATCTGAACACTCTGACAGTACCTTGTGATAGCTGATCACTCTGACAGAACCATGTGACAGCTGAACACTCTGACAGTATCATGTGATAGCTGATCATTCTGACAGTATCATGTGACAGCTGAACACTCTGACAGTATCATGTGATAGCTGATCATTCTGACAGAACCATGTGACAGCTGAACACTCTGACAGTACCTTGTGATAGCTGATCACTCTGACAGAACCATGTGACAGCTGAACACTCTGACAGTACCTTGTGATATCTGATCACTGTTGTGACAGTCTGAACAGTGACAGTATCATGTGATATCTGATCATTCTGACAGTATCATGTGACAGCTGAACACTCTGACAGTACCTTGTGATAGCTGATCACTCTGACAGTATCATGTGACAGCTGAACACTCTGACAGTACCTTGTGATAGCTGATCACTCTGACAGAACCATGTGACAGCTGAACACTCTGACAGAACCATGTGACAGCTGATCACTCTGACAGAACCATGTGACAGCTGAACACTCTGACAGTACCTTGTGATAGCTGATCACTCTGACAATACCATGTTATATCTGTTCAGTCTAACAGTGCCATGTGATATATGTTCACTATGACAGTACTGTGATATCTGATGATTCTGACAGTACCATGTGATATCTGTTCACTCTGACAGTGCCGTGTGATATCTGTTCACTCTGACAGTGCCGTGTGATATCTGTTCACTCTGACAACCGTGTGATATATGTTCACTCTGACTACTGTGTGATATCTGACAGTACCATATATCTGATCATTCTTTCAGTACTTTGTGATATTTGATCACACTGACAGTACCCTGTGATATCTGATTACTCTGTACCATGCGATATCTGATCACCATACAAGAAACAGTTATTTTTATCAGCCCAAGCACTTACACTTTATCCTTTGCTTCTGATTGGTCAAAGTCTATTGTATGATATAAATTCTTATGCCTCTTCAACAGTTGCTTCTGTCTAAAGGTGGCTTCACATTCATCACATTCAAATGGCTTTTCACCTGGCAATAAACAATATAACCTCAATCAAACATAGTCTAATAATTATTGTGTATGTCATGTGTTTGGATCAAGTACACTCACATCACAAAGTAACTAATTACCAACAGTATTTAGGAAATTGCATAAGCTTATTGGGAATTAAATATGTATTTGTTTTTACTACACTTTACAAAGTATTTATTAAAATTAACTTTGAGTAAACAAGACCTTCAAACATATAATTCATTACCATACATCAATGGATATCTACTAAGAGTGATTCAATGACATCTTTTTTATGCTTCTGATATGTATTAAGCTATCTGCCCCTTAGTATCTAAATGGTATGCTACTTGATATTGTTTTAGACTAGTCTATTATGGTCTGTAGTGTTGACAATTAACACTGATTAAAACAATTGTTGTTGACTGAGAAAAAAAATAAACATTGTAATTAAGGAAAACCAAAGTTACGAGACAAATTACACAACTCACCAGTATGAGTCAGCATGTGACTTTCCAAATGTCGTAATGAAAGTGCAGCGTACTCACAATGTTCACACTTAAAGCACTTCTCACCATCATGTGACTTCAAGTGCATCTTGTAAGAGTACCTGTCTGGGAATTCCTTTGTGCACTTTTTGCACTGTAGAGGTTTTTCACTGGTGTGCAGTTTCAACATGTGGATTTTCAAATCAGTTCGTCTACCACATGTTGTTGGACAGAGATCACACTGGAAAACGGGCTTGTTTCCTGAATGTATTAGCTTGTGTGCCTTTAAGCTATTACTCTGTGTAAATCTTGCCTGGCAAACATCACAGCAGTATGGCTTCTCGCCAGTGTGGATACGCAAGTGACGCTTTAGTTTGTACGTATCTGGACTGGCGTAGTTACAGTGAGGACAGTGATACGGACGTTCCCCTGTGTGTGACCTCATGTGACGTTTCAGTTTGCTAAGTTCGACACTGGCATAATCACATTCTGTACATTTGTGTGGTTTTTCAAATGTATGTTTGTATCTGATATGCCGTACAAGCTCCCCCGATGTGGTAAATGCCGATTCGCACTGCTTACATTTGTGTGGGCGTATGCCTGTATGAGTATTGACATGATTTTGTAAGGAGGCCATAGTTTTGAACCCACGATCACATATATTACATTTGTGAGGTTTCTCTTCAGAATGACTCTTCATGTGGCGCATAAGTAAGTAACGTTTTGGACTAGAATAGGTACAATATCTACACTGTAGCTGGCCCGGTATATCTGCAATTTCAAGTCGCGGGGCTACACGTACAAGTCTTTTTACCGTGCCATCTTCGTCCATGATCTCTTCTATCATATCTTTCTGATCCGGCTTTATGTTAAACATACTCATGTCTAGGGCCATTGGCTTAGGTGTTTCTCCATCTTTATCACCATCAGGATTGGATACGATCAGAACATAACTGACCTCGCCATTCTGGTTAACTTCTGACGGCATTATCGTAACTGTCTGGTAATTAGTGCCACCAGTATTTAAGACAACAGAGCTGGGCCCTGCTCCTGTATGGTCTGTGGCTCCAACAATATGTACACCTTCACCTTCCTGTCCACCAGTAGTTTGTACAGCTACAAGCTGTGGCTGTGTACTATCAGATGAGTTCTGGAGGGCTACAAGCTGTGCATTATTTAGTTCTGTCTGCTCCAACTGTAATGATAAAATGAAATGTACAAGTTGACTCAGCTTTTTACTTTTGTAAGTTACAAAATTTATAGTAATCATTTTCATAGTTTAACTTCTATTTTTGGTTTTTGAAAATGTGTAATAGTAACTGGGAATGTTTGACAAGTTATGGGTACTCCTGTAAGTAGAGCATTGGAACTGATAGGGGAAACCAGTCCAGATACACATTCAAACAAGTTATCGATTTGAAGAATGGCTTACATATAAGAGAAATCCATGAACACTATTTTCTACTGAAGACAACTACTGGTACCAAAATTTTAATAAAGATTATAAACAAGAGATTTAAAGGACATTATAATACATCTAAATCTCCAAACCTTTAAAGGACATTATAATACATCTAAATCTCCAAACCTTTAAAGGACATTATAATACATCTAAATCTAAATCTCCAATAATACCTTTAAAGGACATTATAATACATCTAAATCTCCAAACCTTTAAAGGACATTATAATACATCTAAATCTCCAAACCTTTAAAGGACATTATAATACATCTAAATCTCCAAACCTTTAAAGGACATTATAATACATCTAAATCTCCAAACCTTTAAAGGACATTATAATACATCTAAATCTCCAAACCTTTAAAGGACATTAAAGGACATCTAAATCTCCAAACCTTAATTACATCTAAATCTCCAAACCTTTAAAGGACTTACTAAATCTCCAAACCTTTAAAGACCCTAAATGGTAGGGGAATTCAGAAATGAAACCTTTAAAGGACATACACAAATCAAACCTTTAAAGAGATAGACTGATCATGCAAATTTTTCACATAAATCACAAACATACCCTATGAAGGGAATAAAATGTTTCCCAAACATCAAACTGATATAACATATGATAATTACATAAATTCTTGAAAGTTTAAACAGTTATTTTCTTGATAAACAGTTAAAATAAAATAAATTTTGAAAAGGTGTGTGTTATTGGTACATGTAAGTGTCGAATTTTTACAAAAACACATCTGTATATCAGCAGTACCTGGACAGTCTGTATCTGGTTAACATTAGATGTATTACCAATACCTGGACAGTCTGTATCTCGTTAACATTAGATGTATTACCAATAACTGGACAGTCTATATCTGGCTGTATATATGGTTACCATTCTGATGTATTTAGAAGGATTACTGGACAGTCTGTATCTGGTTAACATTAAATGTATTACCTGAACAGTCTGTATCTGGTTAACATTAGATGTACTAGGCAGTCTGTATCTGGTTAACATTAGATGTATTACCTGGACAGTCTGTAACCAGTTAACATAAGATGTATTACCTGGACAGTCAGTATCTGAGTAACATTAGATGTATTACCTGGACAGTCTGTATCTGGTTAACATTAGTTATATTACTTGAACAGTCTGTACTTGGTTAACATTAGATGTATTACCTAGACAGTCTGTATCTGGTTAACATTAGATGTATTACCTGGACAGTTTGTACCTGGTTAACATCAGATGTACTAGGCAGTCTGTATCTGGTCAACATTAGATGTATTAACTGGACAGTCTATATCTGGTTAACATTAGATGTATTACCTAGACAGTCTGTATCTGGTTTAAATTAGATGTATTACCTAGACAGTCTGTATTACCTGGACAGTCTGTATCTGGTTAACATTAGATATATTACCTGACAGTCTGTACAGTCTGTATCTGGTTAACATTAGATGTATTACCAATACTTGGACAGTTTATCTGTATTAGATGTATTACCTGGGGTAACATTAGATGTATTACCTGGACAGTCTGTATCTGGTTAACATTAGTTATATTACTTGGAACAGTCTGTATCTGGTTAACATTAGATGTATTACCTGGACAGTCTGTATCTGGTTAACATTAGATGTATGACCACAGTCTGTATTGGTTAACATTTATATTACTGTCTATATTTGTTTAACATTAGATATTACCTAATCTGGTTACATTAGATGTATTATCTGGTTAACATTAAGATGTATTACCTGAACAGGTTAACTAGATGTATTACCAATAACTGGACAGTCTATATCTGGCTAACATTAGATATATTACCTGGACAGTCTGTATCTGGTTAACTTTAGAAGGATTACCTAGACAGTCTGTATCTGGTTAACTTTAGATGTATTACCTGGACAGCCTGTATCTGGTTAACATTAGATGTATTACCTGGACAGTCTGTATCTGGTTAACATTAGATGTATTACCAGTACCTGGACAGTCTGTATCTGGTTAACATTAGATGTATTACCAATAACTGGACAGTCTGTATCTGGTTAACATTAGATGTATTACCTGGACAGTCTGTATCTGGTTAACATTAGATGTATTACCTGGACAGTCTGTATCCCGTTAACATTAAATGTATTACCTGAACAGTATGTATCTGGTTAACATTAGATGTATGACCTGGACAGTCTGTATCTGGTTAACATTAGATGTATTACCTGAACAGTCTATATCTGGTTAACATTAGATGTATTACCTAGACAGTCTGTATCTGGTTAACATTAGTTATATTACCTGGACAGTCTATATCTGGACATTAGATGTCCTGCATCTGTATTGGTTAACATTAGATGTATTATCAATACCTGGACAGTCTGTATCTGGTTAACATTAGATGTATTACCTGGACAGTCTGCATCTGGTTAACATTAGATGTATTATCAATACCTGGACAGTCTGCATCTGGTTAACATTAGATGTATTGGACAGTCAATACCTGTTAACAGTCTTAGACAGTCTGTATCTGGTTAACATTAGATGTATTACCTGGACAGTCTGTATCTGGTTAACATTAGATGTATTACCTGGACAGTCTATATCTGGTTAACATTAGATGTATTACCTGGACAGTCTGTATCTGGTTAATACACAGTTAGATGTTATTAGATGTACCTGGACTGTAGTTAACATTAGATATCTGGTTAACATTAGATGTATTACCTGGACAGTCTGTTATCTGGTTTAACATTGTATCTGGGTATTAGTATTACCTGGACAGTCTGTATCAGGGTAACACCTACAGTTATATTTACATCAGATGTACAGTCTATATCTGGTTAACATCTAGAACATGTTTTACCAATGAACAGTCTGTATCTGTATGACCAATTAATTCATTATTTAACATGATATATTACCTGGACAGTCTATGGACAGTCTGTATCTGGTTAACATTAAATGTACTACCTGGACAGTCTGTATCTGGTTAACATTAGATGTATTACCTGGACAGTCTGTATCTGGTTAACATTAGATGTATTACCTGGACAGTCTGTATCTGGTTAACATTAGATGTATTACCAGGACAGTCTATATCTGGTTAACATTAGATGTATTACCTGGACAGTTTGTATCTGGTTAACATTTGATGTATTAGCAGCTACAGAAGCAAGTACAGCCACTGGATCTGTTCCATCTATTGAACCTTTATCTTCATTACTGCTTATAACCTGAATTATAAAACAAACCTTGGCTTTAATTTCCATCATGAACATTTAATGATATAATTATCAGTTATATCGTACAAAATAATATCTTGTGTGAGGCATGAATACTGCGGATAAATATACATATATCAGGAATAAGCTGATTTTTCAACGAAGTATTAGAAAATTTAGAAAGTGTATGATTGGGACTCAGATATTTAATTTTCTTAGACTATAAAACAAAGTCATACTATGGATGGTTATCATGTTCTACATGTATGTCTCTAGCTAAAGGCTGGTGACTCATGTATAATGCTGAGTGTTTGACAAAAGGAACAGGCAATGTCTGTTGTAGTGTTTGTATAACGCCTCCTAGAGAATTACACATATGTTATGTCTTGGTTATGAACTCCCTGGAATTAATCTGAAACTTCTGAGAGTGAGACAGTATTCCAAATTTCAATACTTAATGGAGTAGACATTTGGCATACTAAAGGCATATATGGGGTCATGTACAAATAAAACAAACATTCTAAAAATATTGATCAAACAATACATGATTTTAACCAAAAATATTGACCTGTAATGTTCAGCAAAATCATCCACACCATGGTAAAATATTACAAAATTAAAAATTTATATAATCTTTTTTATTTTTCTTACTCTGTGGTATGTACATGTTTGTTAGTTCTCCAAAGATTCTGTGTCTAAAACCTCAGTATAAGCCTATAACACCAGTATTAAGTGAACAGTGAGCAATTACAAAACTTTAACCAAAATCTTAATCAGATTGACTAACCGATGGATGCATATAACCCCTCCCTTTTTGTTTCAATGGTTGGGGACTAAACAAAAAGAATAGGGATTACTGCCTCTCAATTCAATTATCTGACAGTCACAAACACACACACATACAAACACATGTGTACACACCCACACACACATGTGCACAAACACACACAAGTCATGAAGTGCACACACACATACATGCACATGCACGCACACACACAATGTGTGACTTTTTTATACTTACAACTTGGTTTGACTGTGACAGTGTTTCTACTGGTGGAGAAGTGTCCTGTGATGTCATATCTGATACAGAATCCACCACATGCATACTCTCATGTCCATCCAATGATACTAAACGAACAACTTTTTGTGTAATGCCCGGAGTTATATTTCTGACTGGTACCTGTACCTACATTCATTGTAAAATAAATCATATGACTTTGTGTAATTTTTTTTTCTCCAAAAATTAGAAAATCAAATTAAAGTATATGCTGTGTCTGTTTAAGTTATTTCCAATTTTCATTAAATAAAGAAAACAAAAGATGGTGAAACCTTGGTAATTTTGTTGATGAGAGATAACCATTATATTTATAAGCTTAATATTTTTAGACAAAAAAATGTCTCATTTATCCTGTTTACTACTCTAAACATGGCACAGATGTTGGTTATCAGATATATTGTTCACATGACATACACATGACGTATATACCAACATCAATATCTCACATTTTTTTTTAAAAACAATTCTGATTTTCAGCTTAGAACCACCAAAGAAAATGCTTATGAGCTATTGACATGTGCTTTCCCATGGAACACACACGACATCATTCAAGTTAATTTTAGAAAGACTGAAGCACAAAACTAAAACAACTAGGGCCCATTTATCAAAAAGTCATAAGTAGTAAGTCTTTAAAGTAATTGACCTTAATACAAAACATATATCAGTTTTATCAACACTAAGTTACTAACTCAATCCTCAAGGCATATTTGCACATTTTGAAATTAGATCTTGATAGTATTGGAATACCTATACCTGCTACAGTTACAAAGATAAATTAGGATATAGATTATACACTTACAACAATATAAACTTAGTTTTAGGTCTATACACTGCCTCTCTGTAGTCATAAATGCATGACCAGATTAGGTTGTAAGTCACAAGGGCTTATTCTTTGTAAACTGGTCACAAATATTTTAACTGTAGTCCTAAGATCAGGACCAAGTCTAAGATTTGGGACCTTTCGTAGAGCAGGCCCTGGGTCCATGTTATTTGCTCCAACCACTCCCCACTTCAAAAAAAATTAAAAGGTAACACTGTATGATCTTGATTACCTGTATAAGGTTATTTGGTGCAGACACAGCCTGTAGGCCATCCACTGTAACTGTTTGTAGTTGAGCAATTTGCTCCTGGACATCATTGGCCAGCTGAGATGTTTCGTCAAGACTGATTGGCACCGCTACTTCATTGCCAGTTTCATTTTCTAAGGTGTAAAAATTTTGAGAAAATGTTTTGAAATTGTTAAGTTACAATTTTACATTATTTACTTGCATCACAGAATTCAAAATCATCAATATACAATTAACAATTTCCATTTCCATGACAACTTCTTGCAAGAGACTTTCATTCACAGACTCACTCTGCATACAAACTCTCACTTACTTTTTTACTATTCTCTCTCTCAGAGCCTTTTGATGTTACTTTGTTTGGATTTCAAGCATTGCTTCATGATTTATGTTGTTATGTGATGTGTAGAATTTTTGAATTTTGAATACTGTTGTTTTGCACCACACTCAACAAGTTTTCAGTTATATGATTGGTGGCAGCCAGTTTTTAATGTTGGAGAAGAGAATTCGGGAAGAGACCAGCAGCCTTCTGCATGTCAACTGGCAAACTTTCTCACAAAAATCAGTTTAGCTTCCAGTGGGGCTAGAACCTGAGCTGACCAGCAGTGAGAGGCCTCATGGCTCAAAGGGTGATGCTCTAACCACTGGGCTACAGAGGCTCCTTTAATACTGAAAAGTAGGAACATGTAACAGATATTGATCGGTAAATTGTATAGCAATTGTTGTCAGTCATTTGGACCTGCTAGTAGTAAACTTCAGCTGGTCACAACAGAAAACAACTGGTCTTGACGTTGTGGGCAGGACTGGCTTTTTTCAACATCTCTGATATATATTTTAACTTTCTGTTACTAGACAGTCTACGTATATTTACATGGTTTATACAGCCAATGACAAAAATTTTCAGGCACTTTTCAGAGTGTTTTTCAAGCACTTTCAATGGTTATGTTTAAAATACAAGCTACCAAGACTTTGCTAACCAAACCAAAGATCCTTGTCAGCAAGGTTTTTTCACATTTCAATGGCTGCAGTACTCCAAATACTTTTTATGGTTCTGGTAAACACTAAAGAGGTCAAGCAAATACAGAATCACAAAAACGCTTTACTCCAAAGAAAAATACATGTATGTATGATTAACTAATTTTGTGTTAAAATCTTTCCTTGGTGATGAATAAACATGCAAAAAGTAGAATTAAAGCACTCTGACATTAATCAAGAATTTGTCATTAAATTCAAGCAAGGTTACTTTTGTTTTAAAACACTTTTCATGGACTAACTCTATATTCAATCACTTATCAAGGACTGTGTGAATCCCGATTTTATATATCTGACCATATTTCCTGGTGTGAATGCATTGACTGAAATACACTCTTCACTGCTCAGATAACAGGATAGCTCCGAGTACTGCCAAAATGGACTGTTGTTACATAACAATCAATAATCATGAATGAGTTCCTGCACCAAACATCCAAAGTCATACAGAACTTTAAATCTCTCACAATCATATCAATGATAAAATTATCTACCTCCAGAAGTGATATTTTGATGAGTTTCAACAGTTGGTTCTTCATGTGTGTCTATATATACTGCTGAATCAGCAGTTTTACATGCTCCAGATTCTGGATCTGCATCTGTTTCTTCAACAACATGTATGTTGCTAGCATTACTCCCTCCTTGAAAATGTTGTTCATCATTTGGTTCAATTTCTTTGTTGAAGGTGACAAGGTAATTCTGAAGGTCATTCAAGTTGACTGGTCCTGCTTGTGGAGTTGGCAATGTGGACTGTTCTGTTTCCTCCATTACTTATTCAATATCAACACCATAAGGGAGCTGTAAAATTTTTAGGAAGAATTAATCTACAGATAAATCAGTGTTCTATCAACATGATTTTAATAGGGCATCTTTGAAGTTGCCAAGATTTTTTACTTCGCAACCCTTACTACATGTTCCCTACTTTCTGTCTTTATTTGTACATCTAGCAGAAAATCATAATACATGTACATCATTTGTCCATACCATCTCAGCCACTGAATCACAGCATTTAAAAGTGGTATAGGTACATGACATTGTATAAGAATAGGATTGTGTAGAGTACATTTATATTTTCAGCTGGGTGAAGAGAAGTACCGGTACATTTAAGTATAATTACTATACAAACTTTTTTTCTGAAAAAAATCCCTGTCCCTCCAAATTTCTAGATAGATCATTGTAAAAGATACATGCAGTCAAAACTTTTTATGTCAAGATCAGTAATCTTAATTTACCAGGTTAACTGGAGATCAAGCACTGGTTCCGTAAATTTTCTTACTATATCTGATACCTAATGATCAGAAAGGTAGAAAAAAATGCTAATGTTGATGTTAAAATATGGTCCTGATGCTTTATTTCAATGTGAAAGTGACCTTTTATCTTGAAGTTAATTTTTTTAAAACCGTCATTAATTATTACATGTATATACCTTCTGTATCAGTTTTTAAGTACATACAATGAACAATTTTTTTTACTTTCCATTCTTAAATTAATATGGCTAATGTTAATGTTACTTTTTGTAATTAATTAAACTTTTCGATCTGAAATGTATAATGATAGTGTAATTTCCATGATCTAGAAATGAGTATGGGTTGTTTCTGTTAACATGTGAGTGATGTTTACATTGTAAATACAGTTGTGTATCAAGAAAGAAATAATCAAACATAATTAATTCCTATTTTTTTTTTTTTAATACTGTTTGACAAAACACACGGTATTTGTAGCCATCAGCGTGAACATATATACCAACAATAAGAGACAAATGATATACATTGTACATGTAGGCCTACAAGTAATCTGGCAATTACCGAGATACTCACAAGAAGAATAAGGATTCTATTTAGTGACAGACCTTTAAACTTGTTTATCTCAATTTAATTTTTTTTTGCTTGATCCCGACGACTTCAAGATTACAAGGTTTGACTGTACTTGTATGATCAAAAGCAGGTCTAATACAAAACATTCTGATGAACAAAGCAATTAAATGTATTCCACAACCTAAAATTGCTTTCACTCTTTACTTATGAATTATGGTACAAGTAACAAGCTTTATTGGGAAAAAACGAATATTCAAAGAACATTGATAATTATTTCACCATGAAATGTCATTTACAACAAAAAGGAACTGGATGTGTACATGTAATCAATGTTTGGATCATTTATTTAATTTCTTATCACATCACAATGTACATATGCTAATGAATAGGAAAATATTTTATTGACTTATTGAAGAAGGCCAGAAATTATTGGTGTGTAATAACAATAGCCTACAAATTGAACCATGCACTGTCAAATTATTGGGGAGGGTAAGCACCCCCACCCCACTTATAAACATATTTGAATCAATAAAAGTTTAGCTATTCATTTTAGGATGTATATCTGGTGATTTTAAGCATGGAGTGATGGACTGCAGCGTGGAGGTGATGGAATCAACGTGAAACAGATGTTGAAACCGATAAAATATTTATTCTTGGTGACCTTTTATAGGTCTGCATTTTTTTATAATTCAAAACAAGGGGTCGTTTTTTAAGAAGATGTAAACTGAAAACAATATTACTATTTGTTGTTTCAGACTTGTAATACATAAAATTTGACATATTTCGTACAAACTGAAAGTAGAAAGACACTACAGCCCGATGGTGTAAGCGCCACCGTGCAGACAAATTTCGCATTGCCCAGCGCCCCCTGCGTGATACAAAATTTTTCCGACAGGGGCGTAGTGACATTGAAGTTTTGTAATATCTAGGCCTTTATGGGGCTTAATTGTGCCCAAAATATAAAACTGGATATACTTACATCTTTTTGTTTTCGTTGAAACACAGACACCTGTTCAAAGTCAAGCAGAAGTCTAGAAAATGATAACTGACTCGCAGCAGGTGTAGAAATAATTTCAAGATGGCGGATATGACCGCTGGCAGGTTACCTACCAAAATAACACCATTGCATATTTGACAGATTTGAACGTCTGGGAAATTTGGATTATGTTTTACATAAATGGGAGTTATTAAGACATTCATAAATTGATAGTTGCTGGTTTAAAAATGCACCAGATCTGAAATATAGACGAGACAAAATGGTATTTTCTACAATTGTCGCAAGAGGGCGCTCGCCGAGTACTTTATTTTCGGAACGAAGCCAACAGCGCATGTTAGGATTATTTATGAATATTCATAAATTTATATTATCCTCTGGTTCGGACGCGTAATAAGAACGATTCAAAAACCGGAACAGAAAAATGAAATACATGTATATATACACCCACTTCTTCAATACACACTGGCAGAGATTAAAAGAAAAATAATTTTACCACTAAAAATATACACTTTCTCTCATATTGATGAAATAAAAAAGAAAAAAAGTTGAGAAAAGAAGCGAAACCTAATCTCATTTTCGTTCATAGAATACCAAAGAATAAGTTTAAATGATTAGAAAAGGATGTATGTGAACAGAAAACAGTGTGACAAATCTCTTTTTTCAATTAAAGCGGTTGTCGGGGTAAATTCAAACTCTTTTGACATTTTATTTTTACTTTCACCAGCGATATATAAAGCTATTAGCTTTATATATCGCTGCTTTCACTTAATTTTCTAGTTAAATAAACGAGAAACCGTGTAACATGTTGGTACAAAAGGTATGTATATTCGAACGGTCACTAAATTCTATGAGTTCTGCTCTAAATTTTGAATTTATTGGATGGGTGTAAATACATAATTTACACCCTCCCAGTAAATTAAAAATTTACAAGACAGTTGTCAGTTCCTATCTAAAATTCTAAATCTGCGTGTTAGTTATCAATTGCTTACTTTTAGCTAATGTTAAATATGAACATATGTCTATTTGTGCTCGCTTTTAATACCGATTGAAAAGTTTGCATTAGTCACTATATAAACTCAGTATCTGACAAGAAGCCACGACACCAAAACTCCGTACTCAAACTCAAATTTTATTTTCATATTTTGACTATATAGTCGTTTGTAAAACTTCTGGATGTGACTGAATAGGAAACACGTTATTATTCACACGAAAAAAAAAATGGTCACACTTTGTGATTTTCCTGAAAAAAAAAATAACAACCAAAACGAATAAACACGTACTCAAATGCGGTGCCCCTTTGGTTATTTACGATACAGAATTTTTTTTACTGAATTGTGCGCACAGGTTAGTTATATTATACGTACCATTTAACAAATATTATAACTTAACTTTTCCATTTAAATGACTTCTTCTCAAGAACAACTGGACAGATTTCAACCAAATTTGACAGGGAGCTTGGTCCTGGGAAGGGGTTCCAAGTTTGCAACAAGAAAAAGGAAAGAACGTATGAGGGTTTCAAAAAGGATGAAATCATGGTATTACCTTTAAAAATAAAATAAATAAACCAATGATCAGTTTTATATCAAATTTGGTAAACATTTTGTTTAGCAAATGTCTAAAAAGTTTGCGAATGAAATTGAAATCTGATCATAAACGCGCGTATGGGGAGCACTTCAAGTTCATATGAATTATGGTATGGTTTTATACATTATCTCAAAACTGAATGACTTTTTGTATATAAGATAATTAGAAAGTTGTGTCTAAAGATCAGTGTGACAAAGTTTCAAGGTCATAGACTCAAAGGTCAACGGGTCTAAAGATCAGTGTGACAAAATTTCAAGGTCATGGGCTCAAAGGTCAAGGTCATAGACACCTAGGTAAAAAGAAAATACTAGTTTTTCATAAATTTTTTTTTTTACTTCTTCTCAAGAACCAATAGGCCAATAGACCATTTTTTGAGTTGTCTTGTTACGTCACGATTCATCATAATAGAGTGCGGTTTTGTAGAGCAAAGTAGGGCATCATTATATTCCGGATAAGCAGTTTATCGCCTCTATGACCAAGGATATTAATATCATGAAGTAATATAGGAGCCAGATTTGAAAATTAAATTACAGGAAAGTGTTGACACTTTCCATATTTACAAACGAGATAATTTTACTCAAATTAATTCCTCGCAGTTGAAGTGAAATAAGATATTGCCGAATGTCGTCAATGAAAATATTATATAACCTGAATGGACCTTGCCCATATTTTAAGCTGGTCCCCGTCTGACTACTACACTTCGTACATAGACAGCCGGTATGATCCAATGAATTGTTGAATCTGATTGGTCAAGAGACATATTCATAAGAAATATCATCTTTTAGACATTTTTAACTTCCTATGCATTGTTGATCAAATTTGCCAGGTGAGCGTCTTAAGGCCTTTTTTACCTCTCCTTGTCTATTTAGATATACCTAAACTGTGCGCACAATGTAGCTAAACTGTGCGCCAATATAACTAAACTATGCACACGATATAATATTTCTTAAACTGTGCGCATAATATAACTAAACTGTGAGCTCAATATAACTAAACTGTGCGCACAATGTAGCTAAACTGTGCGACAATATAACTAAACTATGCGCACAATATAATATTTCTTAAACTATACGCACAATATAACTAAACTGTGCGACAATATAACTAAACTGTGCGCACAATATACATGTGTTGTAAAAAATAAAAACTACTGTATCGTATGTCACTATTTAGGGGGTCCGTACTAAAAAATTGAGTATGTAAGCAAACGATTTTTTCATATTTTTAAATTTCCTTCAAATGAACAATATTTTTCGTCCTATTTACAATCATATGCCATCAATATAGATATATGTCTAGTTGCAACATAATTTTAAAATCGTGCATATGAAAAATTAGTTGAGCTTGAGTTCTAAGTTAGACAAGAAATATTTTTTTCGTAGGAGTTATCTTTCTTTGTACAAAGACCAGGAACAACAGTTTTGTTAACGTTCTACCTCTCACTTTGTGTTCGTAGATATTTATATGAAAAATACAGGACACCATTGACCTCGATTACCTCCCCAAAACAAAAATAAACAAACAGACAAAACAAAACAAATACAAAAAATATACAGGCCTAGGTTGTAGTATAGCCTACAGCAGAGTTAGTCTAAAGTAGTTACTAGTAAATATGAGCTGTCATCGACGGTATTTCGAGGGAAATTGTCAATTCAACTCTAAAACCATTTTAATACAATATAACTGTCTCATGCTGAACACGAAAATACCAACAATTATCTTTAATTATTATCAAAATCGAAACCACAGTTTTTCAGACATAAAATAAATACTGCGTTGCAATACAATATTTTCTGACATAATCGCACTATGCAATTAACCTCTATATCCAAACACTCGGAATTTTACCATGCTTTTGTTACCGAACCTGAAGCAATGTCAGAAAACCAAGCTACGTCCGAATCCAGCTAACGCAGATATATATGGAGCGCCGTTTTAGTATCTATTCTATGGGGCACCGTTTTAGTATTTATTCACTATTTTCTGATATCACAAATTCATCAGTTTTCATATCAAGAAATCGAATTTTTTATATCAGATAATTAATATGAGAATTTACCTATTTATTTAGGTTGTTATGGGGTGTTTTCTGATATAAAAAAATCACAATTTCTGATATCAGAAATTCGAATTTTGTGATATCCAAAAATCGAATTTTTGATATCAGGAAATAGGTTATTTTTATATCAAACAATCATTTTTTTTATATCAGAAATTCGATTTTTTTATAACAAATAATACTACATACTTTTGTATATCAGAAAATGATTTTCTGATATGAAAAAATCGAATTTCTGATATTAAAAATTCATTTTTTGATATAAAAAAATCGAATTTCTGATATAAAAAAATCACCTTAATTTCCTAATATCAAAAATATTGAATTTCTGATATAAAACATTCTATTTTTTTTATATCAAAAATGAATTTTTGATATCAGAAAAAAAATGAATAAACACTAAAACGACGCCCCATAGATATAGGCCCATGTTCAACTTGATTCCCTTTTTTATCGCGACACAAGGGGCCTTTTCAATATCGTTTAGTTATATGGTACCTAAACAATGTAATTGGTAATTGTTTATTGGCAAAAAACCATCCGGTGTATATGCATGATACATGATGCAATACGATATACAATATGATACCAAGCAGACATCAAACATATGTGCACATTTTACACAATTACACTTCAAACTCACATGACTGAATACATGTAAATAGGACAGAACATAGAACAGAATGTCAGTCATAATTAAAGATATGCAAGTTACCAGTTACACTTCACACTAATGGGTATATGTTTATATATGTAGAACATAATATATAGAACCATCTGTAGACGACATTTAAACAAACAAAACGCTATTTCCACAATTACGCTGATATGAATGAGTAGATAATGTCCTTTAATAATCTCCAACCCGTAAGAAATAGAAATGAGTCCTCATTTTTAATTTATTACAAGATAAAAGCCAAACAAGAACACATACAATCACATATTTACTTTGCAGAACAATCAGTAACCGACAATAAAACCGATATACTTTTCTTCATTAAACTTCAACTTCTCACAAATGAGTGTGCTTTTACATTGCATATACTTCTAGAATAGAACAGAGAACATACAAGCGACGATTAAACACATGCAATTTCCACAGTTACAGTGGCGTATGTAGTTTCTCACCTGTAGTCGGCATGGGTTCGAGTTTCACTGGGATCTAAGCTGATTTTGTGAGAGGGTTTGTCAGTTTACTTGCGGAAGACCGACTGTCTAGTCTCAGATACATAGTACTTAACCGGTCTCTCTCATCCACCATTAACCCTTTCAACCCTACAGACCATAATAGACTTGTCTTAAACAATAGAAAGAGCATACCACTCAGATATTCAGAGGTGAAAGGGTTAAACTGGCTGCCACTATAATATAATTGACCAAGAGACCCAATGGACCCCCTTAACGACAACCTTAGTGAAATAATACCCAGATTTACCCCCTTTTGGAGTCCCTATGGGTAGGTCTACTGATCTCTTCCCATTTGCCATAATTATATGGCTTCCCATTGGAATATCTTCTGCAAATGTGGTTAAAATTTAACCATTGATTCTTAAGAAGTAAAAATATACAGAAGTTGAATAAAATCTTTTATTTTTTGCTCAATCTATTGTTTTTGGTAATAACCGGTTATTAAGTTAAAGAAAAACTGCACCGACATTTAATAGTCTAAATGTCTGTATTTTGTTATTTTTCACACAAAAATATCAGACACTTTAGCTCTCGTTCACCACATGCGACTTAATATGGGTACGGATTTTAACACTATGCAGCTAATGGATACTATTTTCAGCAAACTCTTACACAGAGCGGTCAGTCTATGAACTCTCACGAGAGTACACGGACCGACAACTCCGTATAAGAGATTGTATTTTCAGCTGATGGAGATATTTCGAGATATAAATCAATGACTGAATTAATTTTGATGAAATATCGTGAAAGGGCGCCATTAAAGTCTCCAACATCATCGGACCGGGTTCCAACTGGCAACCAAAGGAAAGAATGGAACTTGAATTAATATTCATTAATTGATGCAAATTTTAAAACACTACGGACAGTCTAATGCCATTTTCGGTTATAGAAACATTTCGAGATATAAATCAATGACTAAATAAATTTTAATGAAATTTTGTGTAAGAACGCCATTAATTTCCGTTTCCTCAGCGGACCGGGAACCAACTGCCATCTAATGTTCGCAAAAAATACACCCAACCAAATAATTTTGAATTTGAATGAAGATTTACTGTTTGTAGAAATCCAATTTACATAAAAAAAACAGCTTGGATGCTATTTAGATATGTAAGTGTACTGATGGATATAAACATTATATTAAACATTTCTAACGAGTAGTTGAATATTTTTCCGTCTTGAAATCGGATTAGAAAAATTCTCTACTGACAAATTGTTTTAAGTATGGTAACGCTCCGATAAACTTATATGCATTTGATATGAATCAATACAGCTATCATTTGTCAAGAAGATATAAGATCAAAATGTGCAGCTTTGAAATTGATGTATCTGGTAAACGATCATGTTTCGCCTGCGTACCTGATACAGAAACTATATTTAGCGCTAAGATGTATTTATTTGATTTCTAGAAACATTGATAGCTTGAAATAAATAACGACAACATATCGACACGCGAACGAAACATCAACTTCTTCTGGCGTCTTATTCATAACTTTCGTTTTTTTTCAGGCAAGTCAGTAATAGAGACATTAATTTCGCAATTTGATGTAAAAAAATCCATAATGTATAATTATAAAAAATATAACAAACAAAATATGTAACGTAATGGTATGATGTTGGTGCCTTTCTAATTAGAATTACATAATAAATAAATGTATATCATGCATTCTACAAAATATGTACTTGTTTAGATTTGTTTTAACTCATTGACCCCTGTAATCGCATTTAAACTCGCCCATTTCAAAGAACGGTCCACTGGCAGAATTCAGGAGTGTTTGATTTAAGCATCCAAATTTTAATTTGCATTATTAACTTGTTCATTCCTGATTTATGACAGTAGACCATACTTTTTATTGATTTGGGTGAGTCTAAATGTGGCCATAGGGGTAGATGGCTCAATGGTATTTTAAGCCATTGATTGTGACGAGGACATATTCCTTGTTTTTATTTTAATTTGACTGTGTACTCAAGCGGGTGTGTCCGGTCGACATGGGATGCTTACTCCTCCAGGTCACCTGCTCCCACCTCTAAATCTTCTGCAGCTGCAGGTCCGTCTTTGTCCAGTGTTCACCAGATTTGTATACGGACGGTTTCATGGACCACTGTTCGGTTTATACTTAGGGATGGTTACCATTCACAACAGATAAACCAGGACTGGCCAGGTTTTGTCAATGTTCCAGAAGTCGATTAAAACGTGACTGACAAGTTGAAAAATATTTTCATTATAGGTAAACTATTCATTTTTTTTATTCTGAACTGGTTTTAACCATAGAAGAGAATCTATATACATATCAATTTTATAAAACTGGGGATCGAACCCGGGTCGTGTTTGTGAGAAGCGAATCACTATGTTATTTTGACACCCTTGTTCCAATATGTAATTTACTCAGGACGTGGTGACAAGGTAAAAAATTAATGCAGAATATTGTATATGATACAATATATATAATACAATTCCAAACTATCAAGTATTCAGACAACACTAAAATGTCGTGTGTTTGACACATTTCTATCTTATTATCATGTTATAAATTTTTAATTCACCGAGTGGTTGTACATACAAAATCTACATGGCAATTGAACCCATCCGGTAAATTCAAAATTTACAACATGACATTATACCAAAATGACCTTTTATTAACATTGATTGATTTACCAATACCAAAACGAAGTTCTCAAAATCTGGCGTGAGTCCATCTCGTTACCGCATTAGGTTAATGTTATCCAGGGTGTCAGGGTACAGTATGAGCAGGTGGTATGTATCTTTATTATATGCGCCAGATTTCTTTCTAAAGCTGTTAATCGATACCTATTTCCTTTTTGACCTCGTAAAGTCAAATTGTCTTTGTTTTTTTATTAAATCATGGTTAACGAAAATTGTACAAGTATAATGAAAGATGATGATAATGATGGTGATGATGATGATTATAATGATGACCATGACGATAACTACAACGGCGGCGATGATGATAATTACTACAACGGCGGCGATAATGATGGCGACTACGATGATCATTATTACAACGGCGGCGATGATGATGATGATGATGATGGCGACTAAGATAAAATTGTTTATGATGATGATAATGATGACAATGACGATTTATACAACGGCGATGATGATGATGGCGACTTTGGCGACGACAATGATGATGATGGTGATGATGATGGCGAAGACCCCGGCGATAACTGTTAGTCATCATCTGATATGCACAAAATCATTACAGTATAATGAAAGATGTTGATGAAGATGATGATGAGGATTATTATTATCATAATGATTACTATGACGATAACTACAACGGTGATGATGAAGATGGCAACTACGATGATGATGGCGACTAAAATGATATTGATGATGATGATGATGATGATGATGATGATGATGACTATTACTACAACGGCGATGATGATGGTGATGATGATGGCGACTTTGACGACGACAATGATGATGACAATGATGATGATGATGATGATGATGATTATGGCGAAGACGTCGGCGATTACTGTTAGTTATCATCTGACATACGTAAAATCCTCGTTTTATAGCGATGCTTCTTCAGTAACATCATTACAGGAAAATGGCATATCGAGTAGATAGATATTATAAAGAATAAAAAAGAACGATTTTAGTGATGGCGAAATATAATGATGCCTTGGTACCATCTGCTTTGAGAAGAAGAAACGGATTATAACAGATAATTGACAGAATAGCCTTTGTAATCTTTCACTGTCATATTCGTGATTTCAGGTAAATAAAATTTTATGGTTCCCAATAATCTGTTGAGTTATGTAACTTCATTAATTCGAATTCGCCCGAGGTTTGGGATAGCTTGCTAGTCAGCAGATGTATTTTAAGGCTGTATTCCAAAGAAGATGAATATTAAAAGATATCAAGGCGACTGTTAAACCTCGAGTCGTCTTTCATCTTGGTGTAGTGTACATTAAATTCTGATTATTTCTATTATTTATTTATCAATCTACCTGAATCTGTTAACCTCACTGAATCATAAAAAGAACAGATTCTCGCGATGTTTTACTTTCATATTTTACGTTCTGAAAAGTGATTGCATTTTCTGAACAAGTAATGCATATTTTATTACGATGAATTTTTCCTTGTTGTGTTTCCATTTGATAATGTTACTATCTCTGACCATCTTTTTCACTAGATCTCGTGATGGCCACACATATTTTATATCATTTCTATTATTACGTGAAAGAGATCAAACACTACACATAAATAAATATAGATCAATTACTTTATTACGATGGAATCTCATGTAATCTCGCAGAGTTTATCTTCATGGAACTAGTTAAGGTATAAATCCATGTAATACGCCATTCTGCAGATGCTATAGGGAAATCAGGATTTATAAATTCAACCTTATCAGATCTATATAATGTCCTTTGATCTTTGTTTTAGCAGCATCAGTATGTTGTTTTTATCTATCAACAAAAATTTATAATTTCGTTTTGTGCAGAGAAATGTAAATATGAAATATATTTCTGATTCTACTTTGCAACAAATGGAATGCAATAACTCTTTATGTAAATGAATCATGGGTACAATAAAACCTTCAGAATTGGAAGAATAATTAAACCATTTTCATCTTTTTTTCATTTTATTAGTTTGATTACATACATTTACATGCACTTTCTGATCGTAGAAAAAAATTATTATTTTTGGACGACTGGGCACCAACAGTTTAAGTTATCTGTAATAAATTCCATTTGTGTATCATATATTTTAGATTCACTAGTAGTTTGTCATTTTTTTAATAATCTTTAATATGATCTTGATCTTCCATTTCGTAAAATTAGGTTTATTGTCTTTTTCATCACGTGACATTTACTTTATACAGTGTTATTTTCGCCCCGTGTTTCTTTCGCCGTACTACATTTGCAGACAGTTTCGCCCCGTTTTAAATTCGACCAAACTTGTTACAATTTCAATTTACAAAATGATTTTATTTCATTGCGAAGTTTTATTTAACAATTAACACGTGTCCATGTCTACTTCCTGATTACATTAAAGTTTTTTTTAATAATATGAAAATGAAATATATAATAAACTCTCTATGCAATTATTGGAATAGGATTACTGTTTTGAGAATTTGCCCAGTGTTAAATTCGCCCACTGACGTTGAGAGCGAAAGGGGCGAAAATAAAAGTGGGGCGAATATTTCCCAGTATACAGTATCCCTGATAGTGTTGTCATTAGGAATTGCATGTACATGTACTTCCGCATAAAGTGTTAGATCATGGTGCCCAAATGGAAAGAGCGTCCTGTTTTTAAAGGGACATTAGCCGTGTTTGCCAAAACATTATTTCGATTTTTTCTATTTTCCCTACTTGTACTTGATGTACAATAACAAATAAGAGCTATACACCGGCATAACAATCCTATATTTCTATATATTTTGTGAAAATAAGGTTAGGTCCAGTATGGTATTCATATACAAATAGTAAGGTTGAGTTAGTCAATTGCAATTGAAAAAGTCCCAAACCTGGGTTTCTCAATCAATTTTCACAAATTGTAAAGGAATTTGTGAATTTTTATGCCTGTGTTTATCTCTTTTTTTGTTATTGTATATCAATCTATGTCGAAAAAATTGAAATATATTTTGTTGGAAAACAAAACATGTAGCACAACTAACAGCTCTTTAACACTGACGTCTCTCAATTATTGTTAGCTCGGGTTCAGCTCCGTTGAATCCACTACTGATTATGAGAGACATGGCTATCATTTATTTACCGGAAGTCATGTGGCCTTTTCTCTGATACATTGTATATTATAACTGAAACATTCTGTATGACGTGGGAAGAAAGAAATAAAAATTAAAGTGCCTTTGTTAGCATTCTTCTCTTGAAACCTTCGGATGACTGCCAGTGTTCAGCGACCGTTTTGTGTTAGATTTGTACTGCAATGATGGGTAGGTAGGCCAAGTTTGAAAATGAACTAAAGAGAGTCCTTGTTAGCCTTCTCCCCTTGAAACCATCAGATGACTGCCACTGTCCAACGACCGTTTTGCGATAGATTTGTCTTGGAATGCTTTGTAGTTAGGGTAAGTTTGAAAATGATTCTATATCGTCTCAGTTTTTACTCAAGCATTACTTGCAGAAGGCCAGTGGTCTCTTCCCAGGTATATTGTAACCATGTTTTCTCCTCCACCATTAAAAAACTGACAGACACCATATTGGGCATATAACTGAATAACTGTTGAATATGTCACAAAATAATAAACGATACACAAACTGCAGTCTCATACGAAGTAGACTTTATTCAGAAACTGCTGAATCAAAAGAAGAAAAAATTAGCGGTGTCCTTTAATTTGACATTTAAATATATCGACGACGTTTTGACTTTGGTATCTGAGATTTTTTATATTCCTTCTTTATTAACTCTTATCTACCTCACAACCTCTATGACGATTAACAGTGAGATATCACTGATGCACGAATGCTTGTTAGCTACCCAAGGAACCAAATTGGTGAAGCAAATTCGAATGCACTTTTAATTAGAAGTACCGTTTACCTTTATCTTGTGGCAAAGCTTGAAAGTGTGTGGGACTGTGGACATGGTATGTCCGTTTATCAAAATCAACAAGTTGATGATTCATGCAGTGCTCTATACAGATTTTTGTTTACTTAGATATATAGACATTGATTGATTTTATCAATTTATTTATTGCTAGAATATAATAAATACAAAAAAGGTAAAAAAAATACGATGTCTATTATTAGTTATCAGGTTTGATCGCCTCGCCTTCCATGGGCTTTATCAACTAGACATGTTTACTTGGACGGTCGTAACAAACCTATAGTAATTTATGCTTTATTTTGTCGAGGACCATATTCTCATTTTTGAAAAGTCTTCAATTTCCACTGCACAAAGTTCATAGGAATTTCTGCCAAAGCTGAAATGGAATTATCAGCTATTGTCCTCTATTTCGCTATTGACCATCCACGGAAGGCAGTCACATGACTCTTTACACCCAATGAAATGACGAGATTTAAGCCCGAGGCAAAATATTGCAGGTTTTGTACAAACACACACACAGCAGAGGTGAGATCAGGTGCCACGGAGGAGTACTGGATAATACATTGGATTCCTCTTAATTGCCAAAATGTCCGATAAAAAATTATGCAAATAACAGGAATATGCAATTAACAGGAATAGTGTATTTTAGTGAACAATAATGATTCATTTCATCTAGTCATTTCATTTGTATATAATACTATTATAAAATCCTAGGTAGACTACTGATGGATTATGGGTAAAATAATGTCATAAAAGCAAAATTGTCATAATGCAATGTTTGGTATGTTCTCATTTCGTTTTTTAACTAGTATTTCTACATATAACTTTCCACCATAATCAGTACATTTTCCCCCGTTTTGGAGAATATTTTAGGCAATTAACAGGAATTCTTGGTTTAACCTATGCAATTAAAAGGAATATTTACCATATAAGAGGTAATAATATATAAAATTTCAGATACCAAAGTATAAATCAATAGAATGTCCAGGACATAGATACAAATCCGGTAAAAATGGACAAACACGGACCTCACGGAAATCAAGAGGTGGGATCAGGTGCCATGGAGGAGTAAGCATCCCCTGTCGACCGGTCACACCCGCCGTGAGTCCACAGCCAAGTCCAATGAAACAAGTGAGGAGTGTATCCTGGTCACAATTGGTACAGACGTCTCAACAACCGCCAACGAAAAGGCAACTCAACATTTCACTCAGTGAAACAGAGTAGTCGCAAACAAGACTATCATACCGACGCGGTTTTCGATATCCCTGTGTCAATAATTTGTCAGTGAGTAGTTTACCTCTGTATATGAAATCTTCATATGTTGTGCACGCCCTGGCATATCGGATCATTTGTGAAATATAAACTCCATATGCGGGTGACTGAGGGATATTACTACTTAAATGTGGAAAATTTACGATGGGAAAGCCGAAATCGTCGCGTTTATCGTATAGCTTAGTTGCTAATTTCCCGTCTGTGTTTATATTAAATAAAATGTCTAAGTATGAAGCGTGTGTGCTTGATTCTGTTGTATCTTTAATTTCTAGTTCGCTGGAATATATCGCATTGTCATATGTATGAAAATTGTCATTATTAATTGACAAAACGTCGTCGATATATCTAAATGTTAAATTAAAGGAATGAAGTCTGCTTCGTATGAATAAAGGAACAGGTCGGCCAATAAAGGAGCACAATTGGTTCCCATAGGAATGCCGACAGTTTGTTGAAAGACCACGTCTCCGAACATTACAAATATATTGTCTATTAGAAATTCCAGCATGTTTTTTATATCAACTTAAGTATATTTATGTGTAGATGAAGAAGTACCAATCGATAATCAAAACTCAAATCCATTATAACACCACGAATTAGATGTGTAAATGGTTTCAACATGAAGAACAATTGCGAATCCCAAACGGGATAAGACCAGGTGTCCGGAAGGAGTCAGCGTCTTCTGCTGGCATGCCATACCCGTCGCAAATGTTCCATGGAAACTTTTCTAGTCAAATTCGGTGAAAAGGTCAAGTTTGGTGATAAGGTCAAGGTTTTGTGTTTTGAGTTCTTATGCAATAAACAGGAATATGCAATAATCCGGTATGCAATTGGATTCGACTATATATATATATATATATATATATATATATATATATATATATATATATATATATATATATATATATATATATATATATATATATATATATATATATATATATATATATATATATCCCTAATACATCTGGATCAGTGTATTATTATTCATCATATATTTGAGTCTGTAAAAGTTATTTTAATTATTCTATATCATGTATCATCGTTTTCAAAATTACGATTTGGAATCCGTCTTCAGTCACAGCATCGCGTGTTATTAATTTGTAACAGTTTACTTCTAACTTGTCTCCGTTCATATGGATAATATTTTTTGCGCCGTACTCTTTGCCTTAAATTCATTCCATGTTATTGTCACTTAAAGCCGATTCCTTCCCTGATTTTCTTAAAACTATCACCATTAACTATCGTCTGCAGTGCCTACAACACTCTCCGCCGTTCCCATTGTCTTTCATGCTAGCTATCGACAACATAATCTTATCCCATCTAATGGATTTCTGATGATTATTACAGGGTTATGATCTCCTTATTGATATGTTCATATTGATGCTGTTATTACCAGTTATATATGATACAAGACAAGAAATATTTTACACCATCGTGTGACAAAGCTATTGGAAACCTCTGTTTGTTTGTTATGTTATTACAAGGTTAATCGTTCAGGGTAAAGTTCTTGCCACATTGAAACGGCTTACTGCGCCATCGCCATAAAAATATGCACCAAATTGTCACTTGTAATGTTCATATGAAGCAGAAAGTTAATTTGAATGGTGGATCATGCCGAGTAGTATTTGTAGGATTTGACGGTCCAGAAAACATCGATATCCATTTTGTAACAAAGAAACCTTTATAGATGTTCGTCTAATTGCATCAATTCAGATCAATTACAAGTCACTAGAAAGAAAGTGCAATCGGAACAAATTTATCAAAATACAATTGTCAATATGAGATTTATTAATCACTATTTCTGGCATTTATGAAAAAAGACTGATGGAATATTTCAGTAATTGCTTCTCGCAGATGGTACGTTATTACATTGATCCATTTTTGTATTAATCTAAGATGTCAAATCCGGCGAGCATTTAGAAAATGTATGTGTCAGACGATCATAGATACTTCCCGCGTTTTAGCTTAGCCAGATATAATATTCTAAACAATCATTATTGTATTTTACAGTCAATATACAGGCATAATTTGACATCGGACAAGATGTTGATATCTTTTGGTTTTTGTTCGGCTTATTTAGATATAATTTTTTGAACAATTTTTTTCTGTTATAATCAGGAATGCGCCATAAACAGGCACCACGGTGTTAATACAGATAATATTTCGACAGCATCCAATAAAAGTGGCGTAAAGAAACAGCGAGGAAGAAGATAAGATGATTACGTCACGCGATTTGTAAATTGACACGTCAAGAGATTTTAGTTATGCAACGATTGACATTCTTTTTATCCGTTTGAATGGTGATGTCGATTTGAATAGCATTAACAAAGAGTTAATGCGAAATGCACATTATATTGCTAATTCAAAAGTAAACACAATTTTTTCTTGATATTTTCTAATATTCATTAACTCAACTTGATTGACTTTGGTCATACATTGTATCAGTTTGTATCGATTACAATTCATTTTGACGTTACGTGTGTTTCTAACTTCTGGGTAAAAAATTGGAGGTGGTCGTTGAACGAATTATTGTTTTTTTATCAGGTGTCCTACTCCGCTCTAAAATAGATTTCTGTTATACTGTGGTGGCCCGATTACTAATGGTGGAGTAGAACACCTGGTTACAGTGTTCAATTGTAAATACTGTAAACTTGGAAATTCCCCTCTAGTTATTTTCGACCTTTTACGGAAAAAAACATATTCTCCCTGTCCTAAATCTGCCCTGAATTACCATATTTTCTCATAGATGACATGTCTGTCGGCGCATCAATTATTTAGCTTAAACATTCGCACTCGTTTTAAGTTCGCCCTCTGATCTAAGTACGAATATAGCAAAAATTGAACGGAAATGGAAATATTCAGTAAATAAAAAAATATGGTTGACTTTCAGATCAGGGGGCTTAACTCAAGATTTTTGTTATTTTGTCATTTCGTGTGACAGAATTACAATGACATGTTGATAATTCATTATGACAGTGATTATTCACACGTTCAATTCACTATCACAACAAATAAAACAATATATACAAAATTCACTTCACTTTATCTAAAATACTCAAAAAAGCTCTGAAAGAATAAAATTATTTCGGGTTTGTTTTGATTAATTTCTGTAATATTTCGTTTTGATTTCAAAACTGTAAGTATTTTACTTTTGGGAAATTCCGATGACGGATTGTTTATTTACAATTTTCTGAAAATTTGTTTTAGATCTATGAGCCGTAGTATGACCAGAGATAACAATTTCAATTATTCTGTGTCCCTGACGAATTGAACGCTGTTGATAGATATTCATCGCGTCCACGTGGGATCTCCAGATGTACTTATGTCAATTTCACTTTTCATATTTTTGTGGAGATCGAGTTTGATGTGTTCATTTTAGGTGTAGGTCCATGTACATGTATATTTTCAATTTCAAAGATATTTAAGAAGTAAATGTACTACTTTGCCTCTAAAACTGAATTAATTTAAATGTTACTTAAGATATTTCCCAATGATACATTTGGTTGCGACTATTTGCCTAATATTTATTTTCCATTCTGTGTCGCAGACTGGAACTCAAAGTCCATTAGAATACGACAAATTAGATATACAAATGGACTCAACATGACGAACAATTGCGAATCCCAAACGTATGAGACCAAGTGCCCGGAATGAGTCAGCGTTCCCTGTTAGCATGCCACATCCGTCGCAAATGTTACATGAACATTTCTCGTGTTCGGGTAAAAGGTCAAGTTCCGTGAAAATGTCATCAGTTTAAGATCTGATTGGCGAAAGAAGGTAACAGTATACGATCGTTCTTCAGAATACTATCTAACATTCATGGAGGGCTTAATATTGTTTAACAAGTTCCCCGTAACGACCATTAAACTTCCTTATTGACGATTTCAAACGTTCATCATCGCAACCCTGTGTAAGTAGTTTCTTGGCGAGTCGTTTGGCTCCCAGATGGCTCCCCCCCGAAAAAAGAATTCAAATGTTTTGGTATATGTAATCTGTAGTTTTTATCCATTTACTCAATTATATATATAGTGAAACCTGGCGATCAAGGCCACCTAAATGACTGACACAAAGGTCTCCTAAGCGAATTTATGAAAGATCCCATTGTAAAATTGCAAACTCAAGAATCTGGAATATATGTACAGACACACAGACGTTCAATTACTGTGTGTAAACTTATTTAGTAATTCAGTCTATACCATTACAACTACACTATTATATATGTATTCTGACCCAGCCATAGGCAGTGTTCTATTCTTCTCGCAATAAGTTTTAACAATATTCTACAGTCGAATCCACTTACATTGAAAACCTGCTTTATTTGAAATGATTTTGATTTCCCACCAAATATCTGTATTACCAATATATCCTGCTATTTTGAAAAACCTGTTTATTTGAAGAGAAATTAATTCCCCATGTAGTTCAATATTTACGGGTTCGACTGAATATTGTTTTTTTTGTGAATATCTAAGAGATGCTCATTAATGAACTTTCTATCGTTAAGTCAGTCTGTTTCTGATTTTACAATGATCATGACTGCTGCGATCTGAAAATCAGGACATATTTCTACACAAAAGTAGAAGACAGGTGGTCATTATTGACCTCAACCGTATAATTAAGAAGTAGGATAAACTGGTGGTCAATTCCCAGGTACCATATAGGAGTTTAATTTGATGGGTTGTAATTTAAACGTTTTATTCTCTCCTGACACTATCTTTTTTTAAATTCGCGGATCGGGAATAACTGAAAGTAACATCACGTTCTGTGAAGGTAACACGTAATATATTACACATGTATTGCAATGTATTATTAAAGACTTATTCACCATTCTGAAATTCACTGATTTATCATTATCATGGATATAGGGAATAATAACACCGTGAGTTGTTAACTCTCGGCGAATAATAACACCGTGAGTTGTTAACTCTTAGCGATTGATAACACCGTAAGTTGTTAACTCTCAGCGAATGATAACACCACAAGTTGTTAAATCTCAGCGAATAATAACACCGCGAGTTATTAACATTCAGTGAATAATAACACCGCGAGTTCTTAATATTCAGTTATTAATAACATCGCAAGTTGTTAACTTTCCGTATAAAGCTGTTGCTACCATGCAATTGACAAATGTCTAAGGAGGGCAAACAAATGTGTAAGAAAACACTCCTACCAATATCTAATAAATAATAAAGGTATGTACATATCATTCATCCTACTAAAATATAAATAACAAAACAACAACAACAACAACAAAAATACAAAAAAACAACAAAAACAAAAGAACAAAAAATGAAATAAAAAATAGCAAATAAAAAAAACAAACAAACAAATAAACAAACAACAACAACAACAACAAAAAACGCACTCAAGAAAATAAATGCATGTAGATATGAATAATGTCCAACACTCTGTTATTTAGAAACTGTACCTAACAGTCGCGAAAACAATTATCCGAGACATTTGTCTTAAGCTATTTCAGTAATACTTTTGATGTAATCCTTATCATTATCATGGCTGTTTTTTAGGTGTTTTCTCGTGTATAATATATTTATCACAACAATTATTACTATTTCGTGTATTTGATTTGTCTGTTTATCTTTGATATATTTTCACAAATGAAAGAAGATACATTGTGGAAATGAAATTTCATAAAAAGATTTATTTTTATGATATATGTCTGTAAAATTATAGAAAAATCAATGCAATTCTATAATTTGAGATATTATCTTGTTATAATCGTCTTTACCGTCCTCGCAAATGCTCCCTTTTAAAGTCTTGTGTATTAAATGTCATAAAAAATATTGTTTTCGATAAATGATTTTTTATTCCTTAACTGCGCGATATCACATATAAAATTGTCTGATTGAAAGTTGTTATGTGGTGGGGAAATGATATATGCAATTCATGGATATATTTTCCTTGTGTCAATATGATGAACATATACCAAAGTATAAATCTTTAGGATTTCCAGGATATAGATACAAATCTGGTAAAAATTGGCAAACAGGGATATCTGGAAACCAAGAGGTGGGATCAGGTGCCATGGAGTAGTAAGCATTCCCCGTCGACCGGTCATACCCGCCACAGTCAAATCCAAATAAAATGCGCGAGGAACGAATCCTCGTCACAATTGGTACAGACGTCTCTGTAAACGCCAACGAAAAGGCAACTGAACATTTCACTTACTAAGTGAAACATAGTAATCGCAAACAAGACTACCGATTGTAAAATTTGCGGTCCGTTGACATCAAACTCGGTTTTCGATATCCCTGTGTCAATAATTTGTCATTGAGTAGTTTGCATCTGTATATGAAATGTTCATATGTTGAACACCCCTTGGCATATCGGATTATTTGTGTAATATAAACTCCATATGTGGTTGACTGTGGGATATTACTACTTAAATGTGAAAATGTGTAGAAGATGGTTGATGTCTAGACACTTCAAAATCCGTTTGTAATTGAATAGCTTGGATGCGATAGCTAAATGAAATGCAAGGCATCTTTAAAATATGGAGGAACACAGGATTGAACTTTTTGTGATTTAGAACATTGCCAATGTTTAAAGCATCTATACCTTTAATTGTAGATTTAATTTTAAGGAAAAGCCAATTCTGTTCAGAACAGTCATCGTTTGTAACACGTGTAGGCTTGAACAGTCTGTGATAAGCAATGTCCAATATAACGGAGTTCAGTGTGTATTTTTGGGGTTGAAGAATCCGTGTAGGGGTTCATTCTTGCTTCCTGAAAAAGTTCATTAAGAAGTGTAAAAGGGACAGAATATAGTTTGCTGCGAATATGATGAAGACCCAATTTTTTGTTAACGTAAGATAAAAGAGAGTGACATCATGTATGTTGGGTCTATTATAGATAGGTCTTTCTTCACAGAGTCCCGGTTCATTCTTTTTTAACCAGGAATTTAACCAGCGAAAAACGAAGGGATGGAACCCTCCTGTCAGTTGCAGTTCCATTTGAGCAACAGTATCACATAATTCTCGCAAATTAGCCCACTCGACTGGCTTCCATATAGTCCATATTTGACCTCAATTTATCTTTTGTTTGACGGACTGGACAGAAGGGTGTCATGTTGTATATTTTGGGTTTACACCCACCCAGTAAATTCATAATTTACATTATGATATGGGTAAGGGGTGACGAAATGCCCCCTTTACTCACAATCAAGTAAGAACTTGTTGGAAGAGCGGAATGATATCGTCGAAGCGGATGGTATCATCGAGAGCGTACGCTTATGTGTAGTTTTAAGTGATATAAATATACGTACATTTGGAAAAGTCATTTTGACCTACAGACCTATGATTCCTTACTGCTTTCATCGGGCATTCGTTTTAACGCCATTGACGATCCATTTTGTTTATTATACTTTCGTAAATAAATTCATTTTCCTTTCGACCTCCTTGGTTTAATAACGATGCGATGGCATTTTCAGTAGCTGAATCAAACTTTAAATCATTGATTTAAAAAAATCGTCTTGTTGCATTTCAGTCCACACAAACAAACAGACAGAGACACACACGCACAGACCCATATAGTGAATAAACGCTAATATATAACACAGTAAAACTTGCTTTAGTGACCACCTGTGTATAAAAACCACCTGCCCATTTAGTTTTTTGCTGTCCCCAATTTGTGTACTATTTGTGTTCAAATCAACCTCTATATAAAGACTACCTCTCTATAAAGACTGGTTTTGTTGCGTCCGTAAAAAGATTTTACTATACACCTTTCATTGTATACCAAACTATATGTTTATCTGCAAAATTAATATTAATTGTCATCTCATTTTCAACAATGACATTTACAAATTTAATAGAAGTCGAATATTGAGACATCATTGCAATACTCTGGTGTTACTTCTATCCTCCTGAGAGTGGAGAAAGGTCTACATAATGTTTTACTGTAACGAACACTACGTATCGGTTAGCAATTAACTATTATAAATCTTGATTGTAATGAAGTTGAAAGGTCTGAACAGTTATTGATGAAGATCGTATTTCCATTATTTTTATGAGACACGTTTGATTACTGATACTGTTTTTAGATTTCGTGTCAGATTTTAATTATTGAAATCTGCCTTTGAACAAAGACAAAGAAAGTTTTAAGTACTCAAGGAGCGGCTGATATTAAATCTGTGGGTGAAGACGGAACTGGATTAATCACAGAACAACACATAATTACATTTCTCATTTAAAAAGTAAAGTGAAAGCAAATACATGTATATAAAATATGTAGTTTTGGATATATACAATGATCTCATTAAAAAAAAACTATAAATATAACGACGGAACAATGTATCTTAATATAGAAAGGAACATATTCTGTATGAAATTTGATTAGTTTATTTAAATTTACTTTTTACAGTCGAAAGAAGAAACTGTATGTGTTTAGTTTCAATTTTTATTTCATTGAGGAATCTATGGTACTTAAGAATATGATACGTGATATACGGTCTATAAAGACCACTCATGGCAACAGGCAAACGTAGCTGTTATAGACAGGTGGCCTTTATAAAGAAGGGTATTTATTGAGAAACGTTAACAAAAGTTACATTTGAATGGCCTTTATAGGCAGACTCCCTTTATACAGAGGTGACCTTTTATGCAAGTTTGGCTGTACATCATCAATATATTTTGATGAAGCTGTCTCGAGATCATTTTAAACAACAATACTTGTTAACATTACATTACTGCCCTTCTTTTCTCAATCATTGTCGCCATATCTAAAATATCTGGGAGGTGTGGATTCTCCAGAAATTTCGTTTGCTTTGTCTGTCTGTCACAATAAGACCTAATTATTCAAATTCAAAACGCAAAAAATATATCTAGAGCAGGAAAGACTAATTTGAAAAAAAAATATTCCAATTGTCTTTATTTTGTAAATGAATACATGTATCAGGGATTAATAAGTAAATTGATTATACTGATGACAGCGGAGATGATGAGGAGGACGATTATATTGATGATGACGACAACGATAATGATTTTGATGACGATGTTGATGACGACGCCGATTATGCTGACGATGGCAACGATCATGATGAGGAGGATTATGTTAATGACGACGATGATATTGATGACGCCGATGATGACGACGATGATTAAAATGACGATGACGATGAAAAATGATGATGATGATGATGTTGACGACGACGACGATGATGATAATGACAACGACGAAGATGATGATGGTGATGATGTAGATGACGTTTTTATTTGTTACTTATGGGATAGGATTGTCATTAATATTTTGTAACTCCGCATTGCTTCAGTATGAAAAAACAAACCGAAATGATGCGATTTATACTACAATTGATGAAACATGTTGCTGACAAAATTCAGCCTTAGTGATTGAAATTGATTCGTTGGGATTAAATATTATGGAGATGCAATAAACATAAAGAAAGTGGAAACATCTAGTTCTCACAGATAGTGAATACTTTTTTTGTGATTGAAGAAAGTCTGTTATCATAAAACAAAGGTTTTGACTCTTTTTTTCTTCTCCCCCGAAGGGCATGGGATAGCGGTTAAACATATGACATTGACAACTTATGCACTTTTAATATGTGTCATATATGATAATATCAAACAACAAACCACATTCAATCATATAATTGTTCAAAATACTTGATAAAGTAAATAATGTCTCATAACTTCACTTTTAGATAAAAATCTCATAATTTCAATTCTTGTTTCTTCCGACGATTTAATCTGCAAAATGATATCGAAATTCCATCGAATATTAACTCATATGTTTACACAAGAAATTCCCATAGGCAAAACGTGTAAAAATCAAAATGAAACTTTTGCGCATTTGAGCAATAAAATGTGATTTTCGTGCCTTTCCATAAAACGTTCTTGAGAGTGAATCATATGTTTCTATATAAAAATCAATAGCTATTCTAACGCCCGCGACACGTAACAAGATTTTGACAGATATTTTGTTGTCTATGACGCTGTATCAATATGCATATCGCAGCGATCGCTGCTGAGTTGAACTGGCAAGTGACTTAATTTGATGGGAAAATGGTCGTGATAATTGTTCATAAACATAAAAGTGATTGACCCCGGGTCGACAATAAAATACAAAGCGATTATTTGGTGTGTAAGGTCACATATTGAAGGGAGCAGTTATTGATTTCTTTGACACAATCTGATAGTCTTGTAATGGCTATCCAAGACCCCAAAATTACAGATGTCACTGTATTGAATAATTCATACTTGATCCTTCAACATGATTTTCATTAAGAAAGAAAAAAATCAGATAAAAAGAATTAGAAACCATGCTAGAAATATTAGATGCATTAATTACTAATAAGAGCTATAGTCTTGTAAAGGGAACATCAGCCTTGCACGACGAAGACAATCGATATAGAATAAATCTGAATTAAAGCGATACTGAAACTTTAGAGATTTAATTCTGAGTGTCTATCTTTTTGGAGTAAAATTATCAGGTACATTTATGAAAATGTAACCACAATTGAAAGTAGTATAACAACTTAAACATTTTGAAATTCATGAACATATTCAGTATTTAAAAATATGCAATAAAAAGCAAAGTAAAATGTTTACAACTTATCAAAATCAAATTGATGTTATAAATCAAAATTGAAATGGTTTAACATCTAAGAGACTGACCCCTTAATTGAGTGTCAAGGGGCATTATCTTTTTTACTGCTTAGACTGATATACAAAAACAAAAACATTCTTAAATTCCTAAATATTATGAAAAAATTGCTCGAGAAACCCAGGTTTGACACTTTTTCAAGTGCTATAGAATAACTAAACCTTACTTTTTGTATAAGAATTCCACACTGGACCTGACCTTATTTTTAACAAAATATATAGAAATATATAATTTTTTTTTATGTCTGTGTATAGTTCTTATTTGTTATTATAAATTAAGTACAAGAAGTAAAAGTAGAAAACACAGCTAATGCCCCTTTAAATATTACAAACAACTGACTTTACGATACGTATGACGTTGATGTAGAAGTTGCCCCCCTTTCACTGCGAAATGGCAGGGTATTTAAATTAACCTTCCGTTTCTTAAATTGAAATAAGGTATCATTCGTAAAGAATGATTGCTGAAATTTCATATCAAACGATGGATGATAGATGAATAATAGAAATCAAAAAGACACAATGTTGTGGCACATGACTTTAATAAAAATCTCGAAGCGATGTCATTGGTTCCGTAATAAACCACTGGAAATCCATCTACATGTCCTTGTAATAAACATTTTTTGTCATCATTTCTCAAGCCTAACTCCTGTAATGTCCTCTATTAATCGACAGAATATTTCAAAATGTAATGGGAAATGGTTGTCCATATCTCACCGCTAAGTTATTAGGATTGAGAATCAAACTCCATCTTTTTCAGCAATGATTATAGCTTTATTTGGTATGAAATTTCCGAAAATCAATAGTCACATTCACATTTAGAAGATTTTATGAGATTTTGCTCGAATGCGTCGTCAAAATGTAAGGATTTTAAGCATGTGTCTTTGAAAATATGCCCATGATGCGTTTCCTGGAATCATTTTATTGTGATAATGTCGGACCATAAACTCTGATATTGTTAGCAGACCTGACATCACGACTTCGGATACAGTGGGTCAAAGGATTCGCTGCGTGACTTTTCATTTAATAGAAAAAGAAATGCATAATGCAGAGAGATCGGGTTTTGGTGATGGATGCACCTTTTGTTGTTAGGCTGAAATTGGATTCTTTTTTAATTATTAAGGTTATCTAATATATGCTTCTTCAATTTGAGATTGTTAGTATTAAATGCTAATTTATAATGTAATTTCAGTGAAATTGACAATATAAAACGGTGTAAAGAAAATTTAATTCAACAGATAATATGATGTCTTTTAATTAATAAAACAACGCAGTAATTACAAATCTGAATGCTATTTCGAACAGAAAATGAAAATAATTCAGTTCAATAAATGATGAGAGATTTTACTTCAAATTAAAACATGGTATTTTTCACAAAATTATGTCAAAGACAGTCAATTCTATTAATCATAATTAATTTATTCACAAAAATACTATAAATATGATATATCCTGATAACCAAGTTTCATCATTTTCCATACAACTTCTGACGATCAAAATGTCAGCTTTATATTTTGAAGTGTACATTATACTATTTGTAATCAACAAATGCTTTATCAAAATTGAAATATTGCACCATCATTTCATGTTCTAAACGAAATTGAAATAAAATTATCAGCTAAGTTTTGGTTTTTTTTTTGCTTGTTTCAATTGTTATATGCGCCACACTTAAGTGTTTCAGTTACAGAAGACACTATAGGCCTTTTGGAAATAAAATAGAGTATTTTTTCAAAAAAAAATAAGCTTTGGTTCCATCGGGGCTCGATCCCACATTAACTAGAGGTAAGGAATCTAGGTTTATACCGCGAGGTCACAGAGGCTGCGATAGATAGATAGATAGATAGATAGATAGATAGATAGATAGATAGATAGATAGACAGATAGATAAAAAGTAGATGGAAAGATAGTGAGAAAGTAAGATGAATATATATGTATATATAAAGATATATAAATAATTAGACGAATTTAATATCTGAGAAATGAATAACCAACCAAACCAATTCAATTCCAATAAAATGCCAAGGTCACGATAAAAACACAACACGAGAGAAAATAGAATATAAAAGATATAAGTATTGTTATTCAGTAAGATATGTACTGAGGAAAATGGTTAATTTTGCACAGAGAAACAAGGATATACGAGTGTGTTTATGCCGTATCTTAATCTTAAATTTGTTTACTGTGTGCATGTAAAAAGACCGATAAACATGATGGTCTTTTTCATTTTGTATTACGTGTTCGACTTATGAATTTTAGTCTTGTTGGTACTTTGCACTACTTTCCGCAATGCTTTGCAGTTCTATGGTGGAGCTTATTTATACCCGGGGACATTACCGACATTCCGGAAGTGAACTTTCTTTACTTTCCCACATAGTTATGCTGGTTTAAACAAACTACAAAATCATAGTGTCTAAAGGTAAAATAAACATCGTGAATTACATGATGATGCCTTGTCATCTACATTAGCTTTAAGATAAAAAATGTATTTGCAATAATCAACGTTTAATGAGATTTAAGTTAACATAGTTCTAGTTTATTCAAAATGTGTTGGATCTCCGTAGCCGTGTGGTTTAGGGCATCGCTCTTTGAACCACGAAGTCTATCACTTCTGGTCAGCGTAGGTTCGAGTCCCACTGGAAGTTTCCCAGTTAACTTGTGGAAGGCCGGTGGTCTCTTCCATCTTCCACCGTTATAAACAGGCCGCCACCATATATCTGAAAAAGTTTTTGAGTGTGACGTGAAATTCTATTCAAAAATTCAAATTCAAAATGTGTTCAGAGGACATACACAAAACATGTAGAATTGTTTGATATCCAATTCAATCATGTCTCCAGTTTCATACAATTTACAAATGATCCGACTCATGCGTACTTCATTTTCATCCAAACATTCGTGCTGGATGAGTAACGGAAAACAATACCGTTAGAAGGTTTATTTAAGACAGAAATATCTGCCCTTTATTCCCTTTAACGACCTAACATATACTGAGGCGGAAATAATCTTAGAGGTGATTCCAGAAAATCACAGAAAACATTTGCAATAACAAAAGTTTAACGGCATTATATATTATGTTTAATCACATATAATACTTTTTGAGGATCAATAATCAAATATCCAACACAAAAATTTAATTCGAATCAATATCAAAGATATTACTTCTTTTATCAATATTTTCACGACCCGATTCATTGATTGATGATTAATAACAAAGCCTCTTTGACACAACTGTCATTGGAAAGTAGAATTAAATCATCCAGGAAAATTCAAATTAAAATAATTGTCCCTTTCCCATGTTTCAATGAGATACCTTAATATTAATGCAACCTTTTATTGAAAAATGAACAACAAAATTCCATTATCTCTGTATAGTTGGTTATTATTGTCAGTCAGTAACGTATGAAATAAATGGATGTCATAAGAATTTTTTGTTCAAAATAAACAATCTACATGACATTTAGCCAGTGACTCTGAAGATGCTAAATGTTGCCTTTTCCTGAAAGAACAAATAATCCCCTGGTCATATTATACAACAAATTGTAATAACAACCGTCGTCTAAAGTAGTTTCCTTCCTATGAAAGAGAACGATCCCTTCATCAAAGTGATCAGGAATATGGGGTTATTATATTGATAATGTATGAGACATATTCGTGCAGCTGTCAATCGATGTGATAACTTTTGTATCAAATGATGTTTTGATATTAGCATAAAAGTGTAATAAGAGGACCAAGTTTAAAATGGACTGAACTGTAAACTCGTACAATTTCCGGTTTTTATAAACGGTATATCAGATTGTTATTTATTGATAACACTAACGGGTTGACATTTATCTCTATGTTTTTCTTTCTTTTCTATTATTTCAAAAGCTGTCTTTTTGCGCCTAGATTAAGTTATTGATGAGTTTTTCCGTCTAATTTATATATCTGTATTAGTGCTTTGAGTGCTTTATTTACAAAATGAAAAAAGAGAAAAAGAAAACACAGCAAATTAAGTGACAAAATGACATTTTATTAAAGAATTTAAATATTTACATATCAAAACTCGGCTATAACGAAATCTAAGTGAATAAATATAACGGAGTAAAATTGAAATCCATTACTTCCGATAGGTATGAAGAGGCAGCAAGAACAAACTTGTTTAAAGCATTGTCAAATTTAAATTCAACATACAATTAAGTCTTGATACTGGAATGATTTGCTGTAATTTTCGAAGTGGCAGAGGTATTTCCAAAGTTCAATATTGTAAGAACATATTAGCGATTCATATTACTCTTGATGACAAAATTAGAATACAAGATGTATACCATTCACAACGTGTTTCTTAAAGAAAAAGCATTGTGCAATTATTGTTTTTTTTCTTTACATCTCTCGCTCTCTCATGTATATATATATATATATATATATATATATATATATATATATATATATATATATATATATATATATATATATATATATATATATATATATATATATATATTACTTATCATAAAACACTTCTACTTAATTATCAACTCGTTAATTAAATCTATTTATCCATCTTTGTTTTTAAATTCAATGAAATACATCTACACCAATTATATTATCTTTGACTTCTAAACTTTTACAGAGTTTCGACATGCTGCGTTTTGAGGAGGGTTTGGTATCAGCCTGGTAGCATCTCGTGACAATAGTCCACCTTAGCCATAATTAAATAATACTTTTTTCCGTGACTAAATCCTATGTTGTTTTTAATGCTGCGTCCTTCACAACCTTTCCTTCGCTTTATTTCTTGGCATTAGAACATTTGCCATATTGCCCGTATAGACACAGTACCGGGAAATAATTACTTTGCAGGAATTTACAATATTAATATTATTGCAATCCATTCTCCAGATGAAAGCAATATCTCAGAAATGAAATTGGTCGTGTCACGACTTTTTCAAAATTTGCCATTTCCTTTATTATCAGACTTATTTAATGTTCATATTGCCATCCCGCACTCAATAAAAGATACAAATTTTCTTTTCGCCATCTTATGAGATGAAATGACAAAAGTCGCCAATTAACCTTTCCCGATATGATCCACAGTAATAACAGCGCAGCATCAAGATGGCGTGGTGTACAATATGGAGTTATTTGATTTTCAAATAATGCATCTCTGATATAAAGGGAAAAGATAAAGGTTCTCAAACATCTGTAAGCAATGGTGAAAACGTTGTAACACATGTTCTTAAGTATTTTCCATGTGAATGCGTGTGTGTTAGAGCGTATTTGTATGTGTTTGCATCTGTGTGTGCGTGACGTGTGTATATGGTGGAATGTGTGTGCATGTGTATATTCTTGTGTGTATTCACTTTTGAGTTGGTGTGTGTATGGGTTCGTGTGTGTGTGTGTGTGTGTGTGTGTGTGTGTGTATGTGTATGTGCGTACATGTGCGTGCGCATGTATGTCCTTATGTGTATGTGTGGGGATGTGCATGTGTTGGGCTTGGAGTTAATCAATTGCAATTGAAAAGTGTCAAATCCGAGTTTCTCTAGCAATTTTCACAAAATATATAGGAATTTAAGAATTTTTATTCATGTGTTTATCTCTTTTTTTGTTATTGTATATCAGTCTAAGCAGTAAAGAAAGGAAAATATATTTTTGATAAAAACACAGTTAATGCCCCCTTAATAAAATCTTTTTTACAAGCAGTGTTGAATTATTCACAATCAACAGATTAAAGTTGTTTTACAACATTTATCGGGTAAAAATCGGTAAAAAAAATGTTAAACGAATCTGTCGAGTTAGTCACACCTGATAAGTAGTGTTTTACAGGTAGTGTCGAGATAGTGACAATGGGTAAATATATAAAACATCTCAGATACCTAAGTATAAATCTTTAGGATGTCCAGGACACGGATACAAATCCGGCAAAAATTGACAAACACGGACCTCTGTAAACAAGAGGTGGGATCAGGTGCCATGGAGGAGAAAGCATCAACCGTCGACCGGTCACACCCGCCGTGAGTCCACAGTCCAGTCCAAATGAAAATACCTGAGGAACGAATCCTCGTCATAATTGGTACAGACGTCTCAACAACCGCCGAAGAAAAGGGAACTCAACATTTCACCCAGTGAAACAGAGTAATCGCAAACAAGACTATTATACCGACCGTAACATTTGCAGAACGATGACATCAAACGCAGTTTTCGATATCCCTGTGTCAATAATTTGTCAGTGAGTAGTTTACAGCTGTATATGAAATGTTCATATGTTGAACACGCCCAGGCATATCGGATCATTTGTGAACTATAAACTCCATATGCGGGTGACTGTGGGATATTACTACTTAAATGTGGAAAATGTACAATGGGAAAGCCGAAATCATCGCGTTTGTCGTATAGCTTAGTTGCTATAGTAAGTAAAATGTCTAAGTATGAAGCGTGTGTGCTTGATTCTGTTGTATCTTTAATTTCTAATACTGTTTTACGAACAGTCTCAAATTCATCAGAACCGGTTAAAACACCCATTGTTAGTTACAACCGGTAAAACTGTTGTACATGTAATATATTGTTTTACATATACAATACTGTTTTTCATCTAGTACCGAGTAGGGTTTTCAACATTAGAAATAGCAAAGAATATTACTGACAAACGAGTTAATCATACCAATTTTAAAATATACAAACGTTTAAGATGAAGACTGTTTACATCCTTGTTGCATTTGTCTTGTCCTCTGGTAATCATTTTTAATAATTCAATTATTTTATAAATTATATACAGTGTGTGAATATAATTTAATTACTGACGTTGTATCGTGCAGACCAGAGCAAAACCTCAAACGTGGTTGTCTTATATTGCACCCCTGGGGGTAAGAGGCTAGAGGACCCAAAGTAAAGCAATGGCATAAGCATAAGAGGGAATAGTGATTTTAAAATATATTTCTACATTATATAAAAAGAAAAGTCCCCAAAATGGAGGGGGCAACAAAGGGAACGCTGAATACGTAGAAAATAAAAGAAAATCAACTAAAACTTACTCATTTCAGTGTGAACAATTGCACTGTCTGGGAAAGATTAAAAAAGAAAATTAAAATGATTTTTCTCAGTTACAATCTCAATATATATATTTACATACCGACTGTTATTTCCTTCATTGCAAGTATACAGACCGGTTGCATTTATATTCAATGCTTGACACACAGCTGTGTTCAGCTGTTACATCATATGAAAACCTTCCCCCGAAAAGCC